>JBAMBO010002325.1:0-200255 GCA_037044535.1 Lordiphosa magnipectinata | reverse complement strand
ATCTGTGTCAGAAAGGAGTCAGATTGGACTCAGAAATCTTCCACATTAAGTGCGACCGGTTTCATAGAAAAAAATGCTCATTCCGGACTCTTTTTTGTGCACATTATGACGGTGAATGCTCATAAAAAAGTGTCAGAAAAGAGTCAGAAAACGCACATATTGTTTGCTGGGTAGTTACCTGGCGGTAAGTTCAACGCAAAATTATGGGTTGAAGCATTTTAACAGCAGAATTGGTTGAATTTACCGACAAATTATTTTTTATGTAGAAAGTTTTATTTGGTACTATTACTATTTTTGATTCTCTTTGGAAATTTTCCGCGTTTTAATGATTTGTCAGTTACGGAAAGTGGTTTGATATATACTATATTCTTTTCCATTAGTCATCCATGGCGGTTTTGTTTTGTTGGCCATCCACTTAGCGGTTTTGTTACCATGGAGATCTGTTAATACTACGATTATGCATTGATCACTGCATGATGTACTTTCATTTTGTGTACAAACCCTGATTGCTACACACAAAAAAATCTGTGGTTAAACCGATATTTTGGGTTAGAAATGCGCCAACCCAAAAAGTCGGTAAAATTCACAAAATTTGACAGTAACTATAACGTAAACCTTTACGCAAAGAGAACTATTGCAATAGTAAATCTAACTGAAAATATCGTTTAGAAATGCGCCAACCCACAAAATTAGTAATATCCATAGCTCGCAATTAACTGTTGACACTTTTTCGTTGTCTGCAAATAAGTGTCTTTCACTCACACAATAAAATAGACTCAGACAGAAACTGATTTTGTCGCGTCTGACTTAGCTCGCTCGCGCTCTGAGCAAGACAGTTATTTCTGTTTTTTTTTCGCTCAAGACAAACACTGATCGTTTGCTTGAGTTAAATGAAGCAAATTGTCTTTTGAGTATGTATTGGTAAACACACGATTGTTGCGTTCTTTTTGTTTGCATTATACATATTAGTTGCGTTTTAAATTCAGCGTGTGCGGAGCATTATATTTTTTCATTTATATTATTCATTCATTCATATCATATCATTCATTTTATTTTAAGTGAAAGACGAAGCTCAATATCTGCAGAAAATCTTAACGCGTTATTAGTTGTTAAACTAAACTCCATTTAAAAAAATATATATACATTATTGAAAACAAAATAAAAATAAACATTGTTCCTTAAAAAACAAAATATTTTTTTTGACATTTTTTTTTAACAGCCGATTGCATTGTCTTTTTTATTATTTTCATGTTCATGTACATTTATATGTATGTATTCACATGCACACGAAGGCAAAGATCATTTCTGTTGAGTTTTTTAGTCAAACTGTCTTTTGGTGAGAGTCTTTGTGTGAGCGAAAATCGTATTACTCTTCACGCGACACTCATTTGAGAGCGTCACACGAATTAGTCAATGCAAAGCGCTTGAGCGAAAACCGCTTCGAAACAAAAAAAAGAGAGCCGCTCAGAGAGAGATCGTGTCTGCACAATCTTTTCGGTTATGTTACGAAGCAGAGCATATTAGAAAAAACGATAAACTGTCATTTGCGAGCTATGGTAATATCAACCGATGCGTAGTACAGTAAGTAAATTTTCTTACTGTGTGTACATTAATTTTACCATAAAAATAGTAATTTAACAGCTGTTACTCAACTGAAGAAAAGTAGGGTTGGATACTATTTTAGCTGTCCCAAGTTGCCAATTTACTTGAGGTCATCATCATCCCAGACCAGAAGAGGCAACCTTTATACCCCCACCCACCAGTTTTGGTTCTGAAACAATTGTTTGAATTAAACATATTTTTTATTTTATTTGGAAAATTGTTACTTACTTGGGAGGGATTCGAACTCTGGGCCCTTGGACGGAACACGATTAGACGGACGTCTTTACCAGTTACGCTACGCCGCGCGTTAATAGAAACGCGTCTAACATATTACTTGTATTGAATCTGCCTAACCAAATGCACGAAAAATTTCTTAAATGTCGCTTAAATGAGACCACTAGTAATTCTCAAGTTCAAATTCAGTGAAAGTACAATATAAATATAAGAGCCAAACTGAAATTTTCTCAATCAACAATTTTCGCGATTAGATTGACTGTGGGTACAGTGAATCCGTCCAGCAACAAAATACATTCAAAAAGTTATCCCATTTTTGTGGTTAGATTTACTTGTCGGTACAGTTAATTGCTGCAAAAACAAAGTATGAGATGAAAAAATTACGTCAGAGTTACTATTTCTATGGTAAAGTTACTGTAGTAGCAGTAACTTATTAAAACAACAAAATATGTGAAAAATATTTGTGGTTGAATTTACTCAGCGTACAGTTGTTAAATGCAACAACAAAACACGAGCTAAAATAAATACGTGAGCTTTAAAATTTCTTCTGTAGATTTTACTGTTAGCACAATTACCAAGCAACAACAAAACCACATGCATAAAAAATTTCGAAAAAAGTTACTATCAGCGTAGTTAATTTTACCCACCAGATTTTTTTGTGTGTAGTGAAAATAATGTTGTTCCTTCCTTTCCTTTCAGTTCCTTAGCGAATGCACGCACTCATACTTGCTTTGTTAACGAATCGAAGTAGATCATCAGACACTAGATAGTTTATTAAACTGATTGCTTTGATTGTGTGAGCATTCATTTGAACGAGGGAGAAGAATTTGTTGTTTACCCGTGCAGGGCTCTAGTTCAAAGGTTCTCGAAAACGAGTGTTTTCAAAACCAATATGGTAGGTATAATATGGACATTTGAATTTACAAATATTTGCCTAAACTCATTCATCTATTTACACAAACTTTGAGCATTTCAATAAACTACTTTTAATGCTTCTTATGGGTAGCTCAACAAACAAAGGCTAAATGCTCAAAAAAACAAAAGAAATAACAATTAAAACTAAAGTAACTTAAATTTACAAAACTCCAAAATATTTGAGTACAAAAAGTTCGTTTACTTATTTGCAGGGAATCAAACCGGAACCAGAACCGGAACCGTATACCGAAAAGAACCGATTAAAACTCGGAACCAGAACCGGCACCGGAACCAATATTTGAAATTTTTTGTATACCCGAATCCGAGAACCGATATTTTTGGAACCGAAAAGAACCTAAAGCTTGTACCGGTACAATTTCAGTTCTTAGCAAGACTGCAAAGCTGGCACTTAGTTTTGGGGGACCTTTACGTAATTTGGTTAAATCGCATGCTCTCAAAAAAAGGGTCTGGTTCAGCTAATCTTTTGTAGTGTGAGTTTGATATAGAAAAACGAGAAACCAGTCCAATTCTCATTAGAATGTCATGATAACCTTACAACAAGAAAGTACTTGTGTTATCCATTTCTCTTCAAATGAAACTTAATGAGGAAAGCAGCTCTGACCCAGGCTACAAACCTCTGAAATTCTAAAAAAGGATCAGGCCGGAGGTTCAAACCCTTTGGAAAGTGTTAAGTTCGCTTCTCAAACCGTTTCCTTAACTTATCGAGCCTAAGGTTTTGGTTCGAAGCTTGGTTCATGAATTCTGATATCGTTGAGATATTTTTTGGTAAAAAATAAAGCTTATTTTTTGATAAGGAATCTTTCAGCTAACGAAGCTTTTAAAAACGTTTATCAATACCCGAATGGACCTCATTCGTTATAGTAATCATTCATTAGTTCTCTACCAGGGCTGCACCTTCTATGTTAATCAATAAACGGATTTCATTTGTCATTTAACAACTTGACTTTATTTCCTTCTCCAAGTCGTAATATGCAGTTTGGATATAATTTTGAAATGGTAATGCTCCGATTCAGCGATATAAACATGTTTTAAACGGTCAAAATATTGTGATAAATTTAGATAATCTCAAAAACCTGACTAAAGATATTCATTGAACCGAACCTTTTTCATCAGAAGAGGTCCAGAAGAGGTTTGTGAGCCACAAACCCAAACCGAACTGGTTTTACGGGTTCGGTTATGGACCGGTTGAAAGTGGAAGCTTGAGTGGATTCATACATGTATTTGTATGAAAAGGAACAGGACAATTCAAATAGATGAATATTTTCCCCAAACAGTTTAATGGCATCCTGAAAAAAGTTCTAAAAATAAAGAAGATGAAAACTCGACAAAGTTTTGCCTTTGAGAAGGGCAAGTGAGCGTAAAACGTTTGTTTATTGGAGTATAATTATTATGTCATCGCTAAAAAAATTGGGTGGACGCAAAACCAATGACCGATCTTTCTTTATATCTTAATCAAAATATCTATATCAAAATAAAAATCTATGTACCGGTACGGAACTGAATACCGAAATAATATTGGAACCAAAACAGAACCTTTTACCAAAACACAAGTTTCGGTACGTACCAGAACCGAAACCGGAACCGAAAAACGATTCGGTTTGATTCCCTGCTTATTTGTGATGAAAATCTAAAAACATCGGAAAATGCTTAAACGGTCGGAAAGTTTTCTTCCCTGTGTATTTCTGCAACTTGTCGTGGGCGCCCTGCTCCTTTTGGCAGAGAAAGAGTTTGTAGCATGCAAAGAACGTATGCGACCTCTGATCGGAAGTTTGGCAGTTGGTATTTTGCATCATTAGCGTCGGGCTGGTTTATTCGATGGAACGAAATGTAAGCGTTTACCAGTGCTAAATGAAGCATATGTGTAAATAGTCGATTTGTGTACTTGTACTTCTTTAATGGAATTTTATATCCATTAAGTCGACTCCACCCATGTTGCTGTTATATTCGTGGATTACATTGGTGCAATCTATGTCAACGTACTTTTTTTCAGAGCGAACAAAACGTGAAACCTAACATTTTCAATTCGTTTCATTCTGGTAAGGCTTTGTACCCGCGTAAGTCGAAGCAAGTCGCACTGCCTTATTGTGCTTCCAAACCGTCAAAAACATTTCCACTCCTGATGCAGGTCCACAAAATTCAGTAGAATAGCCACGCACTTATTTCTTGAGGACGCTGTCAGTTGGCAGCTTACAATTTGGAATGCGATTCGAGCGAATGATTCCCAAAGCAAATATTCCCCCGCGATTTGAGATATACAAGAAGCGGCAAAGAAGTATAATAATTGTTGAAGTACATAATCTGGTTTTTGAAATCCGGAACATTGCTACATTTCTACATGAGCCAGTTTGAACAACGTTGTCTTCTCCTCAAAGTTATAGCAAAAGCCAGCTTCTTGATCTTCCTCAGTGACAGGAAACGCTGCCTCGCAAATATCATCAGTCAAATCGTCCTCCCTTGGTGTTTACCTTGGTGTCCACCTCACTTGGCGGAAACACATAGACTCGGAAAAACTTCAAATAAGGCCAAAGGCCAACAGCCTTCACTGGCTAATTAACTCCCGTTCCCCTCTAAAAGTCTTACTGTACAAAAGCATCATAAAGCCTGTCTGGACGTATGGCTCACAGCTGTGCCTGTCCGAGCAGTGTGGACATCCTTCAAAGATCACAATCAAGAATTCTTAGAACACTCACTGAAGCGCCATGGTACATTCGCAACGAGTGTATCCACAACGACCTGAGGATCTCATTGGTCGAAACTGAAATACAGCAACTAAAGCGCAAATATTCTGAAAAGCTTCTAGCCCACCCTAATGAACTTGCACAATCTCTCACCCTGCAAGCAACGCATTCTCGCCTCCGAAGAAAATACCTACCAAACCAGCGACTGAATTAAAGGGTCGCAGAACATAAACTAGCTCCAATAGGGGATGGGTGTACAATAGTTTCTAGATTAAGATTCAATAAATAGCAAAAAAAAGTTTAAAAAAAAAAAAAAAAACCTCCTCCCATTCTTCTTCTCCGTCCGTATCAATGTCAAAATCAATCAAATTCAAAAATTTCTCAATCTTCACATCGGAAAGAACTGATAGCTGATAGGTTAGGTTAGGTTAGGTTGAGATGGCTGTAAGACTGTCCCTACACTTATAATTCCTTATTTAAGCCAGGGGCGGTTCCTCCCGACTGAACCATTGTGACAACGTTAAGAATTTCAGTAGAGACGGAATCGCTATCTCGGACACTACCGAGAGATTGAGTAGAAAGTGGTGGCCAAGAGTTTTGAGTCTCCTTCTACTAAGAGCTGGGCAATGGCAAAGAAGATGCAGTAATGTCTCCTCCTCTTCCTCACACTTGCAGCTTCTACAGAAGTCATTGTGAGCGACGCCCAAGCGTGCTGCATGCCTGCCGATGAGGCAGTTAGGGCCCCAACCAGAAGTGAGATGTTTTCCCTACTTTGGTGCAGAAGACTATTGGTTCGCTTCAGGTTAAACGATGGCCACTTGAACCTAGCTACAGCGCAAACCGAAAGGTTATTCCATCGTTCCGTAGCTAGGCGCCAGGTTTCATTCCTTGTGATTAGCTTGTATGAGGCTAAGGGCATCCCTATCAAGCTCTTCTCCGGGAGGAGCTGAGTGGTAGTACCCTGTCTTGCCAGTTTGTCGGCTGACTCGTTACCCTCAATGTTGCGTTGTTCAGGTACCCAGATGAGGTGGATACGGAGATGCTGAGCGATCGCATTTAAGGATCTACGGCATTCCGGTCTTGGGCACGAGAGGGTTAAGATTCAATATCAAACTTGTTGGGTCCCTGCGGGCCTGGCGTGACAGAATTCCTTAGTTTTAAGCTGAACAGAGAACAGAAGACCAAGAAATTGTCACTTGGATCATTCTAGATATTATGGCAGAACGTTGTGTGAGCGCACGAATTTTTTGTTATTTTTTTTTGTTTTGCCGTCGGTATTTTAAATGGATGGTTTTCTGTAGCACATGACTTTTCTGTACCTAATTTATGTGAATGCGCGTCGTTTACTCTCGCGCTTAGTCTTCCGCTCTCTCTCTCGCGCTCTTAGCAAAAGCGCTTAGTTCAAAATGTTGCCTGAGCGCCATAACTGATATAGTTGTACAGCCCACAGAACAACACACAGAGCGAGACAGACGGAACAGCTTACAGAGCAAGGCAGATAGAACAACTGTCTGAGCAAAAGAGACTGCAAAGCTCTTAAAAGACTGAGCAAAACGGACTGAACAAGACTCGCTGAACAAAAATGAACAATTGAAGAAGAACCTGTATAAAGAACAACTCAATTTTGTTCATTCACTCAGGAACAACCCCACATTAATTGGAAATTGAACCCAGAACCGTTTGAACTCATCTTTTGTCCAATGTTTTTAGTTTTTCCTCGCTGAGTAATGATTACACTGATACTCTCATTATTGTTTCATATTTAACTCAAAACCTCACGATCTGTTCCCCCCCACCATCCTCCCCGCAATCCCATTCCAAATCTTTGAAGAACTGCCCGAGTCCTGAGTTCACTTGTATTTTATAATCTTCGCACTTTGCACGCTTTTTTTTTTTTTGTGCTGTTGAAGTTCTTCTTTCAGCCTTTCCAGTTTCAATTTCACACAAATTCTGCCTAATCTATGTAAATGCGATTAAACGCTTTCCGAAAGGCCTGCTAGCAGCAAAAGCAGCAGCAGCGGGAGCAGCAGCAGCAGAGGAGGAGGAGGAGGGCACCAACCAGTCCTCAGTCCTCAAGTTTAATGGGCAAAGCGTTAATGAACACGAAGTTCAACGACGACGACAAGGTGGCCACTGGCCACTGGCCAACTGACTGAAAACTGCAAAACTGCAAAAGGACTTGCGTGGCCCTGCGCATGCGCAACGCATGTGTCTTGTTTGATTTGAAGATTTCACGGAAATGGCAAGGAGGGCCATTCAATTTATGAACTGAACTGGCACACAACTTAATTACACATTCATCCAATTAAAGTGTGCAAAAAGCAATTCATCATCGGAGTACGAAAGCTGAGTACGTGTAGACCCCGTTATAGCTGGCCATGTTCTAACAGCAATTAAATGCATCCACATCCCAGGCAGCCACAGTCACAGCCACAGCCATGCAGGTGCAATTGGAGTTGGAGGCCGAGTTGTGGTCATGCGAGCAGCGCGTTAAATGATATATATATATATGTATATATGTTTCCACGATTAAAATGAAGTGATCAACTCAAGTGGTTGGTCGCTCCTCTGCACCTCTGAACCATTTAAATTTACCGATATAATTTCGGCCGACTCGACGCAACTCAATCAATCAGCAGCTGTTTCTGCCTCTGCCTCTGCCTTTGCCTTTGCCTGGTTCCGGTCACAGTCACAGGTGTGAAAATCTTGTTCCGCCCAAAGGCCAGACGCCTTAAATAGATGCACTTAAGCACAGCCACCCCGGCAGCTTTAGCTAATTGCCAAGGTA
The DNA here is from genome assembly GCA_037044535.1 of Lordiphosa magnipectinata. Classification (NCBI taxonomy): domain Eukaryota; kingdom Metazoa; phylum Arthropoda; class Insecta; order Diptera; family Drosophilidae; genus Lordiphosa; species Lordiphosa magnipectinata. The sequence goes on along the minus strand of JBAMBO010002325.1, from coordinate 192,017 downwards.
AATAGAAGCCCCAGGGTCCATCCGTCCGCCGTTTATGCGATTAAACAATCAGACACACCTACCCGAAAAACGCCCACGGCCCAAAGCCAACTTGGGCCGTTAGACAACGCACTTGGCGCTAATTACAGACACGGAGAGACGCATCATCTATAGTCCATTCATTATGTTAATCATGGGTTTCATGGCGAGGCAGTGCGTTAGGCCAAGAAGAAGCTGATTCTTCCGCCTTCCTAGGCGCATTGCACATTTCGTATGCCTTGCGCATGCTTGGCCCCCCCCGAGTTTTAATTGCCACGCATTTTGCAGGTACACGAAACATACTATACATACATACATACATACATACATACATATGTATGTATGGTATGGTGCGAACATTGCAGTTTACAATTGTGAATGAGCAAACAGCTAATTGTCTTACCCAAGAGACTTGTCTGAAGATTTCCGCTTGGATTGAGTTATTAATTATGGTTGGGCAAGTTGTTTAACCCCACGTTCCCCGTCCTCCGAGTTGAAGGTGCTGAAAGTGAGGAGCTGGGAGGGAGCTACCAACCTGATTGATGGAACTTTTATGTTAAATCCTTTGAGGGCAGCTCCATTAGATCGAACGGAGAATTTGTGCACATTAAAAGTGTCTAAAAAGTTAAAAAATTGTTGTTCTTCTTAGATCAACGGTGTAAGACTTAAGTTTTGATGACAATGCCAAATACTTGGGAATCGTGCTGGATTCATTCGGAATACATAGCCAAAAAATAGAGGAAATCTAACTTCGGCTCGACCGAAGTTTATGTACCCTTGCAGCTTGATGGCGCCATTACTTTGAGCATGTGGCAGCCCTGGCCACCTCTGGTCACACCATTCATCCAGCACCATCCCTACGCAGTAGCAGAACGACAACACACGCGCCATCCCTGACACGCAGTTTCCGGCTGGCTTCGATCACGCGCGGGTGGCTCCCGCTTCGCTCCGTTCGACTCAACGATAATTTTTATATGGCAGCTGTACGATATATTCATTTGATTTTGACCAAACTCCCCAAAATTGTGTGGAAACTGATAATATTCACAATTGGAAGGTATAAAGACGCTACCATTGAAAACAAAAAAGTTTTTCTCATTAGAACTACTTTTTCGACCGATAGTTCCTATGGCAGCTATATGCTATAGCCATCCGATTTGGACCAAACTTCGTAGAATTGTGCAGTAGCATATATTATTGATTAGTAACAAGTTTGGTAGCGATAGCATTGAAAACAAAATAGTTTTTCCTACTAAGACTTTTTTATCAGACTCATCTTTTGTATGGCAGCTATACTATATAGTTGGCCGATTTTCATAAAACTTGGTGCAATTATGTGAAAGCATAGAAAACTTATAAATACGAGGTTTGAAATCAAAAAAGTTTTTCGTACTAAAACTACCTTTTCGACCGATAGTTCCTATGGCAGCTATATGATATATCCATCCGATCCGGCCAATTCCGACAAATGTGCAGCCTGTATGTACCAAAAGGCTTCGTCAAAGCTTTTCATCATGCTAACACTTTTAATTTCTGCTGCGCTAATTTCAGTTGCCTCTTTTATATTAGTGGAGCTGGGAAATCGAACTTGAGAATTAAAAGCAATCAATTGAATTATATGTGTATGTTTTTGGAGTCAATGAACAGATTAATGGGCAAATTTGTCAACTTATTGGATCGCATTTGCCGCATCCAGATCAAGAACACAAATATGTTCAAAAATACTTTCTTAGAGATTCACACGATTAAGTTAATCGGCGTTGCGCTATCATTAATACAACGAAAAGAGAAAGAGTCCAGCAATTGCAGCAAAGGTAACACGAACACAATGAGCTCATTAAACTGTTTACGACTTCGTTGGAACAGATGCCATTCGATGATCACAGCATTGTCATAAAAGCGGACAAACGACCAGCAGGAACTCATGAACGACAACACAATGCATCTACACCATTAGAAATCGCATGATATATAGTCATCAAAAGCCGAACTGGAGACTTATCAACCCAAATACCAAATTTTCAGTTCATAGCTTTAACAATTTCAGATACATGCCTTTAAACCACTTTTGAAACGGTTCTCGGACTTGGGAAATAGCCCATAACTCTTTCCTATAATAAAGATTGGTTCAGCCCATAAGGAACATAGATGAATTGAAAAGAAAGAATTATATTTTAGTCATAAAATTAGCTGCAGTCGACGGAGCAAAAATCACAAAACTTTCAATCAGGTTTGAAATTGGATAACTGACTGTGAAAGGCTTTTAATGGCACCCGAGCAGGGACTTAAGTTGTTGGTATAGTTAAAACTTTTGTGAAAAGGTTATTCAGGTTGTCTGTATAGCGATTTCGCAGGTACATTATAATGCATCCAATGGATTGCTCAAACAGAAACCAAAGTCAGCTTAACAATAGATAACATATTTGGTTCCAAGAATGATTTCGTCTTTAAGATTCTTAATCTTGCATGAGAATTGATTAATGAGGGACTAGTAATTGACCACCTTATAAAAGCATTTCATGGTCAATTTATATGATACAAAGCTCCCTAACCACCTTCAACTTCTGTTCTACTGCCCGCCCTCCTAATGCCAAAGCCCAGTCCCGGACCCATGTCAGTGCGTCTAATTTAACTTTTTCTATTACATTGCACATTGGCCCCCCATGCATTTGTCACACCCGAGTCACAGGGCCCGACGCAGAGCCAAAGCCAACCCTTCGCATCCTTGAAAGACACTGACATTCTTTTTTTTTTTTTGTCCTCCTCTATTTACAGCGGACGCCATTTTAACGCTGCGTCATTGTGTGACACTTTGCGTGGGGGGCTAAGAGGGAGTTAAGTTTATAGTACGTTTCCTTACTTAACTTAACGCCAGCCCCTAAGCTACACACAAAACTTTTAACCCATTTTGCGCAAACAAACAAACAAACAAACCGACGACAGAGGGTTAAAAAATTAGGTCAACATGGCTGCAGGAGAAGCTGGAACTGTTGAAAATTGAGATGAGAATGTGAAGAAGATGGAAAGAGATTCTATTTTGTGTTGTACTTTAGACAACTCGACCTTAGAAAGGGTGAAAGGTGTATGGCTAACCGGAAGTAGTAGAAATTGAAAATATTCACCCAAAAGCAGTGAAAGAGGTGGAAAAACTCTTCAAGAAACGAAACAGAAAAGAAAACAAAAGGACCTTGAAACATTTTTGAAACAGAGAAATAGAGGTCATCCAGGAATCACTCTGGGTAAGAAACAAAGGTGAGGCTGAAACACTCAGTGAAGAGAGAGAGAGAGAAGTTGAGGTGATAAAAGAAAAGAAGCTGTGATCGTGAAACAAGTTACGAAACAAACTGCGGTGGAACAAACAGAGAAAGAAACAAATTCACTTGAAATCCCCCATTTAATCATTTTGTTATGAGAAACAGAGATTGAGAAACACTCGCCAAATGGAGAGAATAGAAAAATGTGCTTATGTTAGTGAGCACGAAAGACTACAGCGGACTTATGTACTTGCTTTTGCCACTGTTCGGGCTCGCGTCTGTGTGAAAAATATGAGTGAGATCCGATGAATGTTGAAATGAAAACATAAGAAAAGGTGAACTCTCAGAAAAGCTATTCAGCTACCATTAAAAGCTACTCAGGACCTAAAACAGTCAGGAAAGAGTCAAGGAAGGTAAAGTCAGGGAGAAATTTTGAGAAAATTTTGTGAATTTTTTGAAACATTCACTCAAGGTCCAAGGGTTCCTGAATTCTCTGTGAAGAGGACACGAAACAAATTTTTTTGTGGAACAGTCGGATAAGGAAACAAGGCTCCGTTCAACTTTCTAACAAGAACAATTTACCTTGAAATACTTTAGGGACAAAAAAATAGAGATCAGAATACATTTTGAATATAAAGTTAGATATCGTGGAATATTCTGAGAATGGCAGTATCGAAACAATCTGATAAATATATTAAACCTTCAAGTTTTTGCTGGCTCGAGGTCTCGTTATGTTTGTACATTACTTTAAATCAGGAAGTGTGAAATATTCATGAATAAAACCAAATTCGAGTAGAAACAAATTAGCAGAGGAACACTTTGAGAATGAAACAAAGTAGCGTTGAACTCTGGAAATAAAAAAAAATAGCATGCAAAACTCTGAGAATAGAAACAGAGATCTGAAAAGACTTTGAGAAAAGAAATAGAGGGTATGGACATTCTGCTAAAATATTTTAGGTACGAAACAGAAATCCTTTGAACTCTTTGTGAACAAAAAAAAAACAAAATCAAAGGTCTAGAAAATTTCAAGTTGAGAAAAGCTAAAAACAAAACACACCGCAAAATAAACAACACCATGAAAAGGAGGTGAGATTTCGGAATGCTTTAAGAAAGAAACAAAGGCTCATTAAATTCTCTTAGTAGAGGAATGGTAAACTTGAAACACTCTAGAACGACAAACAGAGGTTGTGAAACAATAGAACAAGTCTAGGTGTCTGAAGCATAAAGATATAGTAAAAACCTCGAAGAAATTCAACATAAAAGCTTTGAAGTTTTTAAAAAGATGTCACAAGACATTCGGAGAAATACAAATCGGAAAATACAAATTGAGCGAAAAACGATTGACAATCAGTAAAACATGTAGAGTGATTTTGGAAAACTTTAAGAAAGAAAATAAAATAGAATCATGGGTTAATCAAGAACATGACGTTTTTCTGGAACACTCCAAAAAAGAAACAAAAACGATTAGCAGTCAGTGAATCACTTGAAGTGGTTTCGGAACACTCTGAGAGAAAAACATAAAACGATAAAATGTCACTGGAACACGAAGATTCATGGAATATTCTGAGAAAGTGGTTCTGGAACACTCTGAAATGGAAACAAAAAACAATTAGCAGCCAGAACACTGTAAAAACGTAACAATAAACGAAAAGCAGTTGGTGAAACACTTGAATTAGTTCTGGAACCCTCTAAAAATTAACGAAAAACGATTAGCAATTAGTGAAACACTGGAAGTGGTTATGGAATACTTTGAGAAAGAAACGAAAATCGATTAGGAGTTAGTGAAACTACACTTTAAGAACCAAACAAAACATGATTAGCAGTTATTGAAACACCGGAAGTGGTTTTAAAACACTCTGAGAAAGAAACAAAAAAGTATTAGTAGTCCGTGAAATGGTTGAAAAAGTTTTGGAACACTTTAAAAAGTATACAAAATACAATTAGCAGTTAGTGAAACACTTGAAGTGGTTTTGGAAAATATTGAGAAAGTAAATAAAAACGATTAGAAGTTAGTGAAACGCTTGAAAAGGCCTTGGAACACTTTAAGAACTAAACAAAACATGATTAGCAGTTGGTGAAACACCAGAAATGGTTTTGAAACACTCTGAGAGGGAAACAAACAACTATTAGCAGCCTGTGAAATGCTTGAAAAGGTCTTGGAACACTTTAAAAACTATTCAAAACACGATTAGCAGTTAGTGAAACACTTGAAGAGGTTTTGGAACATTCTGAGAAAGTAACCAAAAACGATTAGCAGTCAGAGAAACGCTTGACACAGTCTTGGAACATTTTAAAAGCTACACAAAACACGATTAGCAGTTAGCGAAACACTTGAAGTGGTTTTGGAACATTTTGAGAAAGTAACCAAAAACGATTAGCAGTCAGTGAAACGCTTGAAACAGTCTTGGAACATACAAAACACGATTAGCAGTTAGTGAAACACTTAAAGTGGTTTTGGAACATTCTGAGAAAGTAACCAAAAACGATTAGCAGTCAGTAAAACGCTTAAAGTGGTCTTGAAACATTTTGATATAGTAACAAAAAACGATTAGCAGTTAGTGAAACACTTGAAGTGGTCCCGGAACACTCTGAAATGGAAGCAAACTAACTTTACTTGACCTAAAGTCAGCAATACTCAAATTCTGGAAACAAACAACGATAAAAAGTCACTGGAACATTTGAAGTGGTCATAGAATATTCTGAAAAAGTGTCAAAAAACGATTAGCACTTGAAGTGGTCCTGGAACACTCTGAAATAGAAACACTAAACAATTAGCAGTTAGTAGACTTTCGAGGAAGATTTTCCAATATTTTTATATTATTTTATGTGTAACTTTTAAAACAAAGTCGGAAAATGATCGTATTATAGAGTTTGTACCAAATTTTTTTACCCCTGGGGGAGAATTTTTCGGAAGATTGGAATGCAGTTATTGCAATCTTTGAAAGAGAGTTTGAGTCTAATTGGATAATAAACAAAAAAGTTTCATATAATAATTTTTTGCGAATTTTCCACATTTTCCGACAGAATTTTACAAATTATTATCTTATAACTCTTTTTCAGCCTAAAATAAAACTAGGTTGAAAAATTCAGCTTTCTATCTCTTATGTAATCCAATGCTTTAGCCAAACCAAAGGTGAAAAAGTTACTGAACCTGTTCCGTGCTTAAATTTTCAGTTGGATTCCACCAAATTAGGAACATTTTGAAATGTAGCACATCTATTGTCATCCATTCAATATTGTAAAATTATTCAGTATTGTAAATAAATTCAGTCTTCAGTATTTTAGGATTTTTACAAATTTGGAAGCTTAATTTTGTAGTTCTACAGAGCAGATGGGAAGGGGGAAGTGTGTGAAGTTCCCTCATTCCCCCTCCCCCCCCCCCATCCACTCATCCCGTGAATGGACAAGAAATCGCAGTAGCTTCGACTCGACTCATCTCAAATTGCTTGGCCCCAGGGCGTTAACTTGGTAGCTCTGCAGCTTCAGCTTTAGCTTCAGCTTCATTCTCTGCTCATGTCATTTGCACACTGACAAGTTATTAATTAAAGTAAAGTTGGCTCTACGCTCCGTTTTCTTCTGCTTCTTCAACTTCAATAAATTTTATCTGCAAAAATCAATCTATTTTCGAGACTCAAATGGCCAATGGCAACAGATCAGGTCTTAGGTGCAGCAGATGATCGAATACTGGCGGGGTGGGGAATGGGAGAGGACACTGAACTGGACACCCGCATCATGTGCAGGCTCATTCACCTCACCTGTTCCATGTGTGTGCCTGTCTGTGTGTGTGTGTGTGTGTGTGTCTGCCGCATCCTGCTGAATCCTGTTTCAGGAGTTCAACTGCGGTCTGAGGGCGCTCACAAAACAAACGAAACTTAATTAACAAAAAGAAAGTAACGAGGGGGCAGGGTTTTAGTTTCGGTTTTTCGGTTCGTTTGTGTCTATGACTGGCTGGCCAAATATGCCTCACTCACTCCACCCCTCTCTGTCTGGCCCGGTGGGTTATCCTGGGCCATATCAATGCGTATCTATTGGTTATATACACGTACATGCAAATTTTGTGTATGTTTCTTGTTTTTTTTTTTTTTTTTTGTCTGCCTTGGTCCTTGGTAGACTGTCTGGCGATGGTTGGTTCTGTTTTTGTTCCTTTCATTATTTTCATTTTTTTGTTGGGCCCATAATCGATGACTGGGAATTTATTGCATTTTGTGTTTATTTAGAGTCGCGTCCAGAATGAAAAGGTACGCAAATAGAAAGGGTACAGTTGTGTTGGGCAAATACTTGAAGGTATTTGTGGAATGTGTCTGGCAGCTCTACTGAGTCAAACCATTTCTAGTCGTCAAGAGTTTGGCTTAAATTTTGATCCAAAAAAAAATTACCTAACAAATTTCTGGCTCGCTTTTCAGAGTGTGGCAAGGGTTCTGCTCGTTCTGAATGTTATACGAGTGTTCCAAATTGTTTTTTAAGGCCACTTCAAGTGTTTTACTGACTGCTAATCGTTTTTTGTTTCTTTCTCAGAATGTTCCAAGACTACTTCAAGTGTTTCACTGACTCCTAATGTTCCCATTAAGATCATGAAGTTGTGCATATGTTTGTAACAGCCAGAAGGAAGCTTCTCCCTATGAAGTATATATTTTTATTTATTACATTAGAGGGGAACGTAACGATTACAATTTATAAAATATAAATTACTTTTAAGAAGTATTTTTATTATCAAATTTTAAAATAAGACTTATTTTTAATTTTTTTTAATAAAAATTTTTTTTTTATTTTAAAATCTGAAGACAAGTTGCACCTCAAGTCAGACATAACCAATTTTAGAGCAGAAAATGCCCTTTCAACTGACACTTGGGTTGCTGGCACGCAATGGAGCACTATCGCCAGTTGATACAACCGAGGATACATGTACTTTTTGTCCAACCAATACTTCATAATGCTCTTACTTATTTCAATTAGATTGGGAGAGTATGCGCTTATTTCGGATATTGCTAGTTTGATTTCAGGATCATCCTCATCTGTCTCCCCATTCCCAGAACACGGCTCAATTGAATTTAGAAACTCGTTTAGGAGGCTTTGTGAAGTAGTGTCAACTTGACTCGTCGAAGGATGCGATACTTGCGATGAAACGGGGTCCTTCTGCGGTGCGCCATTCTGCTAGCAATTAAAATAAATTTTAGGATCTATATGAATAAAAGGCTTTTTGAAAAAACTCACCATTCTATTTACGATAAGTATTTGTCGCATTAAATGTGTTAAGTGATTTCTGGCAAATTGAAGTTGAATGGGATTTTTAAAGAAAAACTCTGCGAATTCGCGGATCCAAGTAAATCGAAGAGATAACAGCTTCATTCGCCAAGAAACTTGTTTCTCTACAATCTATGCATTTGGCGAGATCCTCACGATAAGCATTTTTCATAGACAGAATGATTAATTTTTTCTCGAGCCAAAGCATATAGAAATCGCCAAAATAAAGTTGTTCACTTTTGCAACTTTTGAGTTGCCACATAAATGGGTTCCAACACAGCCACAAGCAACTCAAAATCTTTCCACTGCGAATTCGTCAACTGCAAATTGACATTCAAGTGCTCTTCTGAACACACATTTTTCAACATATTGTATGTTGAGTTACATTGTGTAGGTACATCGACGAGCGGCTGAGGTAAGCCTGTGTTGCATAACATTGCGGGATGTAATGGGTCAAGTCCGCAAAAAATTTGTTCCATCAACTTCTTGAAAGAGGGTGAATGGCATCTTCTCTTCAGTGACCAATTGCACACAAATATCTTTTACTTCAACTTGCGTAAAAGCGACTCCAAATTTTGTTTTCTTCTGGGGGGTCTCACATGCATCTTGTTGTTCCACCTCATTTTTATAAAAATCTTGATGACATTCCTGCAAGTGCCTCTTCAAGGTTGTATATAATAAGTCCCTTTAAAAGAACAGTCACAAAGTTTACACTTTTAAATCTTTTTTTCCGAGTCTAAACCTATCGCGATCTACATTCTAATGAAATGAGAATGCTTTTAATTATACGACATGCTCAAAAAACGATAATCGGCCTTGTTCCGAAACAAACTTTGGGTTTGGTGTAAACGTATGAATTGGCTATTTTACTATTATGCCCTCTTAATTGGGGAAAAACGTCATAACCGACATATATTTAGTAATCAACATTATTTATTATTTAATATCCTTAATACTGATCCTTCCAGGACATAATATATATCAATGGAAAGGTATTGAAACACAGATCATAGATATATGACTACTTTTGTAATGCACCGCTGGGTTTAAAAGATATTCAAAATCAATTTTAATTTTCAATTTTTAAAGAATTAAGAATTAATTTAAAAATTAAAAAAAAAGTTAACGCTGTTTTTGGATTGGTTGCTCAAAATTCGGACATGGCGTGTCTCCAACAATATCTAGAACACTTATTTGGCTCTGATTTTTTTAAAACCCATAACTCTTATTTGCGATCCCTGTGTATAATAAGAGACCTAATTACATTACAGTGCTAGCTGCCAGGGCCTACGACTCTATGGTTACTAATAGACAGGTAAATTTTCATGGTTAAGTTTAGGGAGCGTATGTATTCGTAAACAAAGTGAATATTTTCGGGTGTGGACTTGACAAGAAGATCGGAGGGTTTTGTGTTGTTAAAGAAGACGTTTCTTTTACTAAGATGTGGTCGGTGGTGAGGATATCGTCGCAGGAGCAGCGTTGTGCCAAGCTGCCAGATAAAAGTGTTCATGTGTCAGTTACGTGTGACCAATACGAAGGCGCACAAATATTGTCCATATGTGTTTTATGGGCAGTTTGCTGGATACGATGTTCCAGTACCATCCTGGTTAAAAGTTTTGTATCTGTGTTGGAATGTGATCCAGTCTTCGTTATGTTTGTTTGCAATAATTCTCTTGACGTGTCTTAGAAGGTCTTTGTCAGCCGGAGGGTTATGTAGTATTGCTGGAGCGTTGGTCGGATATGCCTTGATGGCTGGTTACTCAGCATAGTGAAAGTTTTTTCGGGTGTTGGATGCATAAGTTCTGTATTTCTGCGATTACGTTGTTATGACAGTTTAGATTTTTTACTGCTGCTATTTTAGAAAGGCTGTCGGTGCATTTCGTTCCTTCTGTTGTAGGCCAAGCAGCCCTAGTCCCCTGAAGTCTCCACAGCCCAGTATGGCTCCTTCGGCGCACTGTGGTAGCTTCCGTTGCTCCAGTTGTCGCCTCCTACCAGCCACCTTTAAGTTCGCATTTACCTAGTTTTTCCTCCTTTAATACGCCCGGAGAGTATGATCTGCCTCCAGTCTATGGAGCTGGCTGTGGCTTTGAATATTACCTCTGGTTTAATGAGCGGCCCAGCAGTTTTAATCTCTCGATGAGTTTTGGGTTGTCGTTATAGCAGTATGTCTCAGTGGCCAAGTTCTGCTCCCGCAGACCAAAATAAAGTGCGTGGCTTCTACCTTCCCACACAAAATGCTTTCATGAAAGATACCATGGCATTAGTTAGATCCCCTTATTCTACTAACATTACTTAAGCAGGAGAAGAAATGGGTTCCTTGTGTCTGTGCCAATTTCATGGTGCGCCTATTGGGAATGATTAGATCTGTGATGACAGAGGCTATGGTGGACTGCTCCAGAACGGTGTATGTCTTCAAATTTGACTCGCAATCTGGTCGGATTATATAATATATAACATTCTTGAGGAAAGGAATCGTTACACATTCGTGCCGGACTGGTTGGGCTTGAAGTTGGACGACCATTGGAATTATGAAATGAAAAAGAATTAACCCATTTCTAAATGGAAACACTTCTAACCTAAGCCTAGAGCTTAACCTATGTACAATTGAATATGTACCAATAAATTTAATCCAATTTTAAGTATGGATATGTTATTTCTGCTATATTAGATACTTGATACTTTACACTAATACATTGTACTTCAATTGATTAGGTTTATACTCTATTTTTATACTCTGTACAGAAGGTACACAGAGTGTATTAAGTTTATGCAATAGTATGTAACAGGGAGAAGTAGTATATATATTCTTGATCAACATCAACAGCCGAGTCGATATAGCCATGTCCGTCTGTCTGTCCGTCCACGCGTATGAACGAAGAGATCTCAGAGATGGTAAGAGATTGAGGTTTGACATGTATGGGACATATATTTCTTATACTTACAGGTAGATCAAGTTTATTTTCAATTTTGGCCACACCGCCTCCCGCCACCACAATTTAGAAAAAACGTCATATCTCCCACAGTTTTGATGTTAGATTGTTCGTATTTTCTAGAGAAATCTAGTAATTAAAATTATATATCGATTTGCTGAAGGAATCACAGTACTAAATACTTATTTGATTTCAAAATGAAAGAAAACTAAGTAAAAATTTAATTTAAATTCGCGAATATTGTTGAGAGCATATCAAGTTAACAATCAATTAATATTAAAAACGAGAAGGCCAAGCTAGCTTCGTCTGTGCCGAAGTTTTTATACCCTTGCAAATGCTGTTTTTGAAATGTCAGAGTTTAAGAACGCTTACATAAAAATATAAAAAATTTTAGCTAAAACTCATTTTCCGACAGATAAACATCTGATTTCGACCAAATTTTGCGAATCTTTTTGAAAACATATCAAATTAACAATCGCGGAGATTAAGAAAGATAATATTGAAAACAAAAAAGTTTTTCTTACTAAGACCCATTTTCCGACCGATGGTTCCTATGACAGCTATAAGATATAGTCATCTGATCTTGACCAAAATTTGCAAATCTGTCTGAAAGCATATAATATTAACAATGGCCGAGTTTAAGGCCGCTAACATTGAAAACAAAAAAGTTTTTGTCACTAAGACCCATTTTTTGACTGATGGTTCCTATGGCAGCTATAAGATATAGTCATCCGATCCGGTCGGTTCCGACATATTAGCAGCGTGCAGTAAAAAGAAGACTCTGTGCAAAATTTCAGCTCGATAGCTTTAAAACTGAGAGACTAGTTTGCGTAGAAACAGACGGACAGACAGACGGACAGACAGACAGACAGACGGACGGACAGACAGACGGACAGACAGACAGACAGACGGACGGACAAAGCTCAATCGACTCAGCTCGTCGCCCTGATCAAGAATATATATAGTTTATGGGGTCGGAAATGCATATTTCTATGCGTTGCAAACTTCTGGGCAAAATTATAATACCCTTTGCAAGGGTATAATGACCGAGTCTGGCTACGCTAACATTGATAACAAAAACCCATTTTTCGACCGATGTTTCCTATGGCAGCTATAAGATATAGTCATCCGATTTGAACCAGATTTAGCAAATCTGTTTAAAAGCACTTAATGTTATTAATGACCGATATTGGTGACGTTAAAATTGATAAAAAAAAAAAGTTTTTCTTACAAAGACGTATTTTTTGAGCGGTGGTTTCTATGGCAGCTATAAGATATAGTCATCCGATTTGAACTAAATTTGGCAAATCTGTTTCAAAGCATTTGACATGAATAATGGCAGAGTTTGGAAACGCTAACATTGAAAACAAAAAAGTTTTTCATACTAAGACACATTTTCCGACCGATGGTTCCTATGGCAGCCATAAGATATAGTCATCCGAACTGTTCGGTTTCGACTTATTAGCAGAGTGCAGTAAAAAGAAGGACTCTGTGCAAAAATTTCAGCTCGATAGATTTAAAACTGAGAAACTAGTTTGCGTAGAAACAGACAGGCGAACGGACGGACAAAGCTCAATCGACTCAGCTCGTCGCCCTGATCAAGAATATTTAGTTTATGAATATTTCTATGCGTTGCTCCGTACCTCTAAGCTAGCCTATAATAAATAAATTAAAGTATGAAATGAAGTAAATTACAAAGTTTTATTTCCTTAAAATTTTTGGATATTGTTGTGGTTTTTTGATTAATTTAAACAAAAATTTTATATTTAATGGGTTGTATGGGCGGTGCAGGTGGGCGTGGTCGGATCGGTCCAAAATTTTCGTCGTTTCGTATTTAAGCCTGTTGCTGCACTCCAATTGAGTCCGTCTAAATCCGGCCATTGTGCACTGGAGCAATCTAATGACACACCTACTTACTCATTCCGGCGAAAAACCCTTCGAATGTTTCCACTGCTCGAAGACATTTACCCAAAAAAGCCCTCTGAATGTTCAACATTATTGAACATTCAGAGCGCCTTATTGGGTAAATGTCTTTAAGCAGTGGGAACTTTCGTAGGGTATTTCGCCAGTATAAGTAAGTAGGTGTGTCTTTAGGTTACTTGTGATAACGCTTGCTGCTGAAGAAGGTCTGCGAACTGCGTGAACATTTGAAGTGGGAACCTTGAAAAAGAGAATTTTTCCAATGTTTGTGAGGGTCTCTTCTTGTTCTTCCATTAAATATGCAAACTTACCCATATCGCTTCCTTGGCATGACGTCACGTTTGGTTCGACCAGCGGCCCATGCACGCTGTATGAAGTGCACCGAAGACTGTGATCCAAAGTTGATGCACAGCATAAGAGACATGTGCGTCCTGGTGGATCCCCAGCAGCCTTGAGCTCGCGGCGAGTCACCATCTCGCCTCGTAGATAGTTGACGTCAAGAAATCTGTTTGAAATTTAATTTTTAGCTTGCAAATGTGCTTGTTGGACGTTCAGATGAAAAGTGTGACCTTACACTACATTTAGCGAAAATACTGATTTCAACTAATTCCATTCAAAAACCACGTGGCCCACTCAGTGTTGGAAAATGGCTAACTTTCTTACAAGATCTAGCTATTTTCCCACCAGATGGCGAATGTTAAATATGCTAAAAATTTAAAAACATTAATTTCAAATAGCAATCAATTTGTAGTGGTAAAAGTTTTGAATGCAAAAAAAATATATAAATGATTTCAACATTCGAGACAGTCGAATGAAGATAAATGGCAATTTGGAGTTAAAAGCCGAAAAAACAATCGGTTTTTGAATACGGAAGCATTTATCGATGCCGATTCCAAGAGGAATAATTGTGCAGTTGATATGAACAGTCCTAGATATTCCGACTGCACCTAGGTCTGAGGTCACTAAGCATCATCTAACATCCAACATTTTTGAAGCAAATTGTTTCTATCAGGGAATAAAACCGGAACTAGAACTGAAACCGTCTTCAGAAAAGAACCAATTAAAACTCAGAGAAAGAGCCGATATTTGAAATTTTTTGGTATATCGGTATAAGGGAACCGATATTCTTGGAATCGAGAAGAAACATTGTACCGGTACAGTTTCGGTTCTGAGTGAAGGAAAAACTTATGTTTGTCATGTTAACTACGAGCTAAATTGGTTAAAATAGTAGTTTTTAAAGCAGGAAGCGAAACTGCTGAGTTGATTACTCTTTAGAGTTTATTGTAATCAGCACAGAGGACACGAAACGGTTCATGCAAGGCATAGTTAGTAGTACAAATATTCAGTGATAATCCTAATAATAGAAACGTTGAGGTTTATTTGGTCTACTAGAGTTCGATTATAAACGGACCTCAGGATTCCAGCTTAAGCCACGAAGAGCAAACAAAAAGAATTGCTTTTGAACTTCAAGATTCAATTCTATCTTGATGGGTCGGATATTACTCAAGAATCGGTCAGACAAGAGAAGTCTACAGAATCTTTGTAGGACAGGTATCATCAAACTTCTTCGACCAGCGTATAACAAATTTCCCTAAAACAGTTTAATGGCAACAAACATTATCAATTTTCCAGAGCTACAAAAAAGAAGATGTACTAGACAAAGTTTCCACAATTGTAAGAATGCCTTTGAGAAGGGAGAAGTACGCGTGGACCGCTTATTTTCCAGGGTGTAATTATTATGTTTTCGCTAAAAATTTCTACCAATCTTTCTATATATTTTACCAGTTCATACCGGTATACCGAAATAAAAATCCAGGTACCGATACGTAACCGAATACCGAAATAATGTTTGGACCAAAAAAGAAACAGAAACTGAAGTTTTGGTACGTGCCAGAACCGAAATACGATTCGGTTTGATTCCCTGGTTTCTATCTTACACGTTCCTCAGAAAATTAAGTAATGGCAGAGAAACTTGTCATACATTATTATAAAAAATTTGTTATACCCTTGTAGAGAGTCGAAAAATTTTTGTTTGTTTTCAACTTAAACGCCTCCAAACCTTGTATTTAAAAGTTTTCTATGCTTTTACACAATTCCACCGAAAAAAACCGAATAACCATATAGTATAGCTGCCATACAAAAGATAGGTCTTGAAAATAGTCTTAGTAGGAAAAACTTTTTTGTTTGCAATGCCATCGCTCCCAAACTTGTTATCGATCAATACCATATGCTACCACACAATTCTGCCAAGTTTGATTCAAATCGGATGACTTTAGCGTATAGCTGAAATAGGAAAGATCGGTTGAAAAAGTAGTTCTAGTATGAAAAACTTTTTTGATTTCAATGCAAACGCCCCCGAACCTCGTATTTATAAGTTTTTTATGCTCTCACACAATTCCACCAAGTTTGATGAAAATCGGACAACTATATAGAATAGCTGCCATACAAAAGATAGGTATGAAAAAAAGTTTTAGTAGGAAAAACTTTTTTGTTTTCAATGCTATTGCTCCCAAACTTGTTACTGATCAATATTATATGCTACCACACAATTCTGCCGTATGTTTTTAGCGATGGTTTCAATGCAAATCTGTTTGAAAGCACTTAAAATAAATACTTACCGAGTTTGGGCACGCTAACATTGAAAACAAAAAAGTTTTTCTTACTAAGACACATTTTCCGACCGATGGTTCCTATGTCAGCCATAAGATATAGTCATCCGAACCGCTCCGACATATTAGCAGAGTGCAGTAAAAAGAAGGAATCTGTGCAAAAATTTCAGCTCGATAGATTTAAAACTGAGAAACTAGTTTGCGTAGAAACAGACAGGCGAACGGACGGACAAAGCTCAATCGACTCAGCTCGTCGCCCTGATCAAGAATATTTAGTTTATGAATATTTCTATGCGTTGCTCCGTACCTCTAAGCTGGCCTATAATAAATAAATAAATTAAAGTATGAAATGAAGTAAATTACAAAATTTTATTTCCTTACAATTTTTGGATGTTGTTGTGGTTTTTTGATTAATTTAAAACAAAAATTTTATATTTAATGGGTTGTACGGGCGGTGCAGGTGGGCGTGGTCGGATCGGTCCAAAATTTTCGTCGTTTCGTATTTAAGCCTGTTACTGCACTCCAATTGAGTCCGTCTAATTTGTGCCAAAATTTTGGCAACTTCGTTGTCCACTGGAGCAATCTAATGACACACCTACTTACTCATTCCGGCGAGAGACCCTACGAATGTTTCCACTGCTCGAAAACCTTTACCCAAAAAAGCCCTGTGAATGTTCAACATTATTGAACATTCAGAGCGCCTTATTGGGTAAAGGTCTTTAAGCAGTGGGAACCTTCGTAGGGTATTTCGCCAGTATGAGTAAGTAGGTGTGTCCATAGGTTACTTGTGATGAAGCTTGCTGCTGAAGGCCTGCGAGCTGCGTGAACATTTGAAGTGGGAACCTTGAAAGAGAGAATTTTTCCAATGTTTGTGAGGATCTCTTCTTGTTCTTCCATTAAATATGCAAACTTACCCATATCGCTTCCTTGGCATGACGTCACGTTTGGTTCGACCAGCGGCCCATGCACGCTGTATGAAGTGCACCGAAGACTGTGATCCAAAGTTGATGCCCAGCATAAGCGGCATGTGCGTCCTGGTGGATCCCCAGCAGCCTTGAGCTCGCGGCGAGTCACCATCTCGCCTCGCAGATAGTTGACGTCAAGAAATCTGTTTCAAATTTAATTTTTAGCTTGCAAATGTGCTTGTTTGACGTTCAGGGGCAAAGTGTGACCTTACAATACATTTAGCGAAAATACTGATTTTAACTAATTCCATTCAAAAACCACGTGGCCCAATCAGTGTTGGAAAATGACTAACTTTCTTACCAGATCTAGCTATTTTCCCACCAGATGCCGAATATTAAATAAAAATTGAAAAAGAATAATTTCAAATAGCATTACAATCTCATTTAATAAGCAGGAGTTCCAGGCTGTGCCAAAACTGAATTGTTTATAGGTTTTGAGCTTACCAAATAGGTATATCTGGTAGAAATAGCTATAGATAGATTGTTCGTATTTTCTAGAGAAATTTTTTTGTTTCTGGGAAAATCAAACTTATTTTTAATTTTGGGAAATCTTCTTAGACAAATGCAAGCGAAGACGCGAAGACAAAGTTAGTCTGGTATAAGTTAATTACACTAGTTATTGGTGATGATTGTACATAAGATTTGTGTGCAGAATACGAATCTGTTTTCGAAAACGATGCATCCCGTCGAGATTGTTGGCAACTTGAGCTTAAAGTTGCTTGAAATGTCTATTTTGACCCAATTCAGGCGCGTTTTTTGGGGAATCCATTCTTTTGTTATGACTTCTTTTTGATATTATCATAAAGTACCATTTCTTAACTTTAAAATAAACTATCCCAAAGAATTGTACGATTTTTTTTTAACGCGGATATGCCATTTTTATGCTGAGAGTCAAAGGTACACAGAGTATATTAAGGTTGTGCAAAAGTAGGTAACAGAGAGATGGAATCATTTTCGACCCAATAAAGTAAATATATTCTTGATCAGCATCAACGTCTGTCCGTCTGTATGAACGCACAGATCAGAGAGATGGTAAGAGATAGAGGTTTAACATTTATGGGATATATACTTCTTATTCTTGCAGGCACTTACTCTTATACTTCTTGCCGCTCCCGCAATTTGGAAAAAACGTTAAATCTCCCTCAGGTATGTAGATAGATGGTTTGTACCTTTTAGAGATATTTAGTAATTAAGATTGCCAAAGAAATGACAAAGATTGGATAAACGATACTCAAGTTGTGACCAAGAGTCAGTTCCCATCAAAGATCTGTTTTGAGATGGTTACAGTAGTGGCGCCATCTATTTGCCAACCGACCTTCTTACTTGTTAATACATACATTGTTGATTTCCAGTTCATAACTTAAATACCATTTGAGAAATTACTCGTAACCATTTCCAACTGAATCGGAACAGGTCCTCAAACACGGCGTCAAATTCAAGGGATTTTTGATAAACGAAAGTAATAAACGAAACGAAACGAAAATAAAAAAAACCTGTGTTTTTTTTTCTGAAAACTTAAATTTAAAACTACACTGAGAGAAAAATCAAAAAATTTCGTACTTAAATTAAGAATTTTCAGTTACAAAACATCAATAAGTCAGAAAACTCCGGATTTAAGTACGAAATTTCTTGATCTAAGAGCGTTTTTTAAGGTCCTTCAATTCTTGATTTCCAGAACGTTTTGGATATGTTAAGCATGTTGCGGGATTTGTTTTAAAAAACTTTTGGTGCTCAAAATAAGCATGATCTAGTCTAAATTAAGTACTATATGTGCTTAGATTAAGAACGAATAATGCTTGGATAAGAAGCTTTGGTACTAAAATGGTTCACTTTGTGAACCAAACATACTTTTTTTTTCCGATACGATATCCCGATTTATTCGCAAATATATTTAGAGTTATTCTTGAAGCAAGAATTTGGTAAAAAAATCAAGAATTTCCTGGCTTATTGAAGTTTTGAAACACAGAAATTCATGATTCGAGCACGATCATTCTTAAAAATAAGACAAAAACATCACAGTTTGATGTCATTTGATACAATTGTATCTTTTTGAATCAAGTAGGAACTTCAGAGTTATCACAAATAATATTTTATGCGGTATATTTTAAACATATATCAGCACTCGATTAAACTTTTAAAACTGAGTAAATTATTATTGAAATATTAATATTATTATATTATTTTAATAATAAATTTATTATTTTATAATAATATTATATTCATATTATTAGCTGGCTCGAGGTCCGAAAAAGTTGCGTTTGTTCACAACTGTAAATTGTAAACAATTTATGCATTGTATACCAAAAGCTTTAAGGCTGAACTTTCTAAGTGCATTCTAAGTGTCATTCAGGGTAACCAACTCGCTTTCCAGATTCATTTATGAAAAGTATATTCGAAGGCAGCACTGCATTCAACAAAACAGCTGTGAATCCGTGTAAAATGAAAACCAATAACATTTTCTTCTCTGAATACTTTATTTGAAAATGGATGTCAATCTAGAAGTAAACAAAAATGCAAACTAATGTTAAAAAACTGTGTTAGCCATAATATTATATATTATAATTTTGTTCAAAGATGTTTGAACAGTGCATTGTGAGCCCTGCGCTTGGGACTCAAGTACGCGGCGCATAAAAAGAGACTAGAACCTAAAATCAAAAAAGAAGGGCCACATCTGTTATCAATAAATTAGAAAAACCAAGCAGCACACAACCATATCATGTAAGTGCGTTGCTTGGGGTTAAACCAAAAAATGTATAAAAAGGAGAACCAATGTAGTATGTAGAAGAAAAGCTAGTCACACGCACCATATATGTGTTTTATTCAATATTAAATTTGCTATCAGCTTGAGCATGGTTAAATGTTGACCCTTATATTCTATAGAATATAAATTGTGAACCTTTTTAGTTTTCGTATCTTAAAATCATAGCATTTGTCTGAAACAAGTTGTCTTCAGTTCTTTTCTCTCAAATTTTTTGCGATTTCTCATTTGCCTTTTTTTTTCTATCGATTTTCTTCTGCTTTCTGAAAATCGCCAGAACACTTTATATTTTCTCTTGTCTTGAAAATCTCACCTGCAGCTAGCAGAATTTTTCGCTTGCCCTCCCCCATCCATTCATCCATCCATCTCCTGGGCCACCCTAACCAACAATACTAGGCCAATCTCCCTTCACTCCAAACCCCAAAAAAAAAACTGAAATGCAAAAAAATAAGAAAAGAGAAAAGAACACGAAACGATGGAAACGTGCTAAGCACATTTCATGCAGCTAAGTAAGGATATTAATATGCGTCCTTGCATTGCTGCAGCAGCGGCAGGACGCACACGCACCGAAAAAAACCAAAAAGGGGGAAACCCTAGGGTAGGGGAGGCAACGGCAGCGGCAGCGGCACCGAGATGGGTCTTTGGCCACTTTGCGTTTCGTGCGGCAAGCAAATGAAATTGCAATGAAAATGAAAATCTAACGACGACGACGCACAAAAAGTGGGGTAAAAAATGGTACGATATCCTTGAAACATAAAACGAGTGAGCAAGGAGGTTCCTTGCCCTCGTCTTCGTCTTATAAAACATCATTCATTTTGCCCCTCTCTCTCTCTCTCTCTGCCTCGCTCTATGGCTTGGGGATTAAGGTTATTTCAAGGATGCAGCTCCATCTCCAGCGCCAGCTCCGGTTTCGGCTGCGACTGCGACTATCCACAAACAACTGCAGCGGAAGAAAAATTCTCCTTTTGCGCGTAAACATCATCAAAATTCATCAATCTCTGCCAAAAACTTGTGAAAAACTTTCGTCGTGGGTGGAAAAATATCCAAGTAGAACCGGATACTTTTGAAGAGGAAACGTGGTCTCAACTCAATTGTTATCCTCGAATTGGGAAATGAGTAAATTGCATTAAGTTAAGTTGTGGTTATAATATAAGAATTTCAAGTATAATGGGGAAAGGCCACAGTACTAAATACTTATTAGATTTCAAAATGAAAGAAAACTTAAATTCGCGAATATAATTGAGAACATATCAAATTAACAATCAATTAATATTAATAATGACCGAGTCTGGCTACGCTAACATTGATAACAAAAACCCATTTTTC
Organism: Lordiphosa magnipectinata; assembly: GCA_037044535.1. NCBI lineage: Eukaryota > Metazoa > Arthropoda > Insecta > Diptera > Drosophilidae > Lordiphosa > Lordiphosa magnipectinata. The sequence continues at coordinate 170,996 of JBAMBO010002325.1, read as the reverse complement.
GACCGATGTTTCCTATGGCAGCTATAAGATATAGTCAACCGATTTGAACCAAATTTGGCAAATCGGTTTGAAAGCACTTAAAATAAATACTGACAGAGTTTGGAAACGCTAGCGTAGAAAACAAAAAAGTTTTTCTTACTAAGATACATTTTCATACCGATGGTTCGTATGGCAGCCATAAGATATAGTCATCCGAACTGTTCGGTTCCGACATATTACCAGAGTGCAGTAAAAAGAAGGACTCTGTGCAAAAATTTCAGCTCGATAGATTTAAGACTGAGAAACTAGTTTGCGTAGAAACAGACAGGCGAACGGACGGACAAAGCTCAATCGACTCAGCTCGTCGCCCTGATCAAGAATATGTCTATGGGGTCGGAAATGAATATTTCTATGCGTTGCTCCGTACCTCTAGCTGGCCTATAATAAATAAATAAATATATAAATTAAAGTATGAAATGAAGTAAATTACAAAATTTTATTTCCTTACAATTTTTGGATGTTGTTGTGGTTTTTTGATTATTTTAAAACCAAAATTTTTTATTTAATGGGTTGTATGGGCGGTGCAGGTGGGCGTGGTCGGATCGGTCCAAAATTTTCGTCGTTTCGTATTTAAGCCTGTTGCTGCACTCCAATTGAGTCCGTCTAAATCCGGCCATTGTGCACTGGAGCAATCTAATGACACACCTACTTACTCATTCCGGCGAAAAACCCTTCGAATGTTTCCACTGCTCCAAGACATTTACCCAAAAAAGCCCTGTGAATGTTCAACATTATTGGACATTCAGAGCGCCTTATTGGGTAAAGGTCTTTAAGCAGTGGGAACCTTCGTAGGGTATTTCGCCAGTATGAGTAAGTAGGTGTGTCCATAGGTTACTTGTGATGAAGCTTGCTGCTGAAGGCCTGCGAGCTGCGTGAACATTTGAAGTGGGAACCTTGAAAGAGAGAATTTTTCCAATGTTTGTGAGGATCTCTTCTTGTTCTTCCATTAAATATGCAAACTTACCCATATCGCTTCCTTGGCATGACGTCACGTTTGGTTCGACCAGCGGCCCATGCACGCTGTATGAAGTGCACCGAAGACTGTGATCCAAAGTTGATCCCCAGCATAAGCGGCATGTGCGTCCTGGTGGATCCCCAGCAGCCTTGAGCTTGCGTCCAGTCACCATCTCGCCTCGCAGATAGTTGACGTCAAGAAATCTGTTTCAAATTTAATTTTTAGCTTGCAAATGTGCTTGTTGGACGTTCAGATGAAAAGTGTGAACTTACACTACATTTAGCGAAAATACTGATTTGCACTAATTCGATTCAAAAACCACGTGGCCCAATCAGTGTTGGAAAATGACTAACTTTCTTGATGGCGAATGTTAAATATGCTAAAAATTTAAAAAGATTAATTTCAAATAGCATAACAAAGTCATTCAATTAGCAGGAGTTCCAGGCTTCGGCAAAACTGAACAGTTTATGGGTTTTGAGCTTACAAAAAAGCTATATCTGGCCTAAACCTACAACTTTGCCATTTTCGAGCAAACTCAATGAATATATGATGAAATTCGCTATCGAATTCTATCAATTTGTAGTGGTAAAAGTTTTGAATGCAAAAAATATATATAAATGATTTCAACATTCGAGACAGTCGAATGAAGATAAATGGCAATTTGGAGTTAAAAGCCGAAAAAACAATCGGTTTTTGAATACGGGAGCATTTATCGATGCCGATTCCAAGAGGAATAATTGTGCAGTTGATATGAACAGTCCTAGATATTCCGACTGTACCTAGGTCTGAGGTCACTGAGCAACATCTAACATCCAACATTTTTGAAGCAATATGTTTCTATCAGGGAATCAAACCGGAACTAGAACTGAAACCGTCTTCCGAAAAGAACCAATTAAAGCTCAGAGAAAGAGCCGATATTTGAAATTTTTTGGTATATCGGTAGAGTACGATTATAAACGGACCTTAGGATTCCAGCTTAAGCCACGAAGAGCAAACAATACGAATTGCTTTTGAACAGATTAAATTCTATGTTGATGGGTCGGATATTACTGAAGAATCGGTCAAACAAGAAAAGTCTACAGCATTTTGGGGAGTTTGGTTAAATCGGATGAATATAATAAAATAAATTATATTCAAAATGGTCGAGTTTATGGTCGAGCGCTTAAATTGTAAGCAAAAAAGTTTTCCTTACAAGGACCCGTTTTCCGACAGGTCGGTCGTGTGCCAACCATACGATATTATGTTTTGGGGTCGGAAATGAATAGTTCTATGATAATAGTTTATCTCAAAAATGCAACAAGTTTCGCAAAAAGTCCTAAAGTAAGGGAAATAAAAGCGAAATGTTAGGTTTAACTATATACTCTTAGAGATGTTTACTTAGAAACTAAACAATTTTGAGATTTAACGAAAGAAATCTGTTACAGCAAAGCTCTATTCCTTGCAATTATAGGTAATAGTAGATGCAGGCGAAATGAAAATTTTTTGGTTACATGTATATGCCTCTTGCTATCCTCTAGGAAGCTAAGGAATGGGAGCGTCGGTATGTTTCTGTGCGAAAAAACTGCAGAGAGCAGGGCAATCGGCGGGGCACATTTTGGCATTTAAGCGCAGCGACGCGTGCAGCACGCAGGAAGACGTCGACGACGACGACGACGACTACGACGCCTGATGAGCCTGAGACGAAGGACAACCACTAACCAGCCGCCCATCCACCCACCAAGTGCTTATTATTTCGACGTCGTCGTCGTTGCAGCGATAACCTCAATTTTTGGCACCCTGGCCAACACAACATCCTGCCCCGTGCTGCCCTTCCAGCCAGGATTTTATGCCAGCTCCTTGCAGTTGTTGTTGTTGTTTCTTTTTTTTTTTTTTTGTTCCTTTGGCCCGATAAAACTCTTTTCATTTTGTTCTTCGTTCTCGTTTTTTCTTCTCGCCATCTTTTCCTTAACGCTTTTAACAGTAATGACGAAAAAGTGTCAGCGTCCTCGGCGAAGGATAATAACAAGTATGGACAGGCACGTTGGCGGCCCAGCGACGCCATTTTCAGCATTTTCCTTCCAAAATTTTTTCCTCTTTTGCTCCGACAACGAGTTGATGTTCTTAATTGATGAAGAAATTTGGGTTGTGATAAAGAAACTAGAAAAATAAGTAGTGATGGGGGGGGGGGGGGGGGGAGGGGATTGCCTGATGGGAGTGGGGAACAAGAAATGGCAAGCAATGAACACGAGCAGAAGCATCGACAGAAATATGCACTAAAGATGGGTTGATGGGAAGGGACAGCAGCAAAAATGGAATCAGCACAAATGACAGGCTGGGGAGTAAAGAGAAGTAAGGTTTTGTATGAAAGGATGGACAGGCTTCGTAGATGTAAACGAGGGCTGCCGGTGAAGTAAAGCAAATGGCAAATTGAAGTCCAAGCTGGGGAGCATTGTTGTTGTAGCTGTCTTAATAACAAAATCAATGCTCCTTTGTATCGTTAATGGAGGCCCCTCACTCTAATAAGCCAAAATAAATATTGCATACTTGAATCAAGCATGTTCCATGTCAATAGTACGCTTAAGATGAATGTTCCTGAGCCGGAAGTGAATTTCTTGAAACAAGAAATAACTTTTGTTCTCTTCGAATTTCGAAATATATGAATTTTGAACACTAAACGCTCCAACTTGGCTTGTTATTTATATTCAAACCCAAGGCAAAAGCTACAGTGGTCGAAAATTTACCATCCTAATTCAAATGTAGTAAATTATGAATGACAAAGAAATATTAACTGGTTCTTGAGATTTATTTCTATTGACAGAAAATTTTACAGAATTTTCAAAACTGGGAAAGACCCCGCTTTTATTCAAAAATATTCATGTTTTTATACCCTTGCAAAGGGTATTATAATTTTGCCCAGAAGTTTGCAACGCATAGAAATATTCATTTCCGACCCCATAAACTATATATATTCTTGATCAGGGCGACGAGCTGAGTCGATTGAGCTTTGTCCGTCCGTCTGTCTGTCCGTCTGTCTGTCCGTCTGTTTCTACGTAAACTAGTCTCTCAGTTTTAAAGCTATCGAGCTGAAATTTTGCACAGAGTCTTCTTTTTACTGCACGCTGCTAATATGTCGGAACCGACCGGATCGGATCACTATATCTTATAGCTGCCATAGGAACCATAGGTCGAAAAATGGGTTTTAGTGAGAAAAACTTTTTTGTTTTCAATGTTAACGTGATTAAACTCGGTCATTAATAATATTATATGCTTTCAAACAGATTTGCAAATTTTGGTCAAAATCGGATGACTATATCTTATAGCTGCCATAGGAACCATCGGTCGAAAAATGGGTTTTAGTGAGAAAAATTTTTTTGTTTCCAATGTTAACGTGATTAAACTCGGTCATTAATAATATTATATACTTTAAAACAGATTTGAAAATTTTGGTCAAAATCGGTTGACTATATCTTATAGCTGCCATAGGACCGATCGGTCGGAAAATGGGTCTTAGTGAAAAAAAACTTTTTTGTTTTTAAGTAAATCGTTCTTAAGGTCGGTGATTATTAATATTAAACGCTTTCAAACTAATTTGAAAAAGTTGATCGACATCGGGTGACTATATCTTATGGTTGCCATAGGACCGATCGGTCGAACATGAGTCTTGGTAAAAAAATTTTTTGTTTAGTTTTGTTAGCGTCCTTAAACTCGCTGATGACTTATTTTATATGCTTTCAAATAGATTCGCAAAATCGGGCCGAAATCGGATGACTATATCTTAAGGCTGCCATAGGGCCGATCGGTCGGAAATTGAGTCTTAGTGAGAAAAACTTTTTTCAGACGTTTATCTGTCGGAAAATAGGTTTTAGTTACAAAATTTTTTGATTTTTATGTAAGCGTTCTTAAACTGTGACTGTTGCATTTGCAAGGGTATAAAAACTTCGGCACAGACGAAGTTAGCTTGGCCTTCTCGTTCTTATTAAAATGAACATAACAACATCTGTCGAACCAGAGGATCTAATGGAAAAAAGATTAGACTATTGATTTAAGTTTAGCGCCCAAAAATACATTAGGAAAGTTTTCTATCGTTTCTGGTCGAGAAGTTGCTTCTTATTTGTTAACCTGTGTAATAGATCCATAAAAAAGTAACTTCATTTCATTCTGGAAGCAAACCATTTTCAAGTATGTAGAGAAGATACTGAATTAGACATTAAGATGGACATTAATTTTGTATCACATCTAAATTTTCATCTGAAGTGTGATATTTTTATGTTGTTAAGTTGTTGGCTACACGACGCGTGTAGAAACGTCAAAGCTAAACGAAACGTATTGCGAAAGCTACAGGTGACGTGCAGAAAAGCTACACGTAACGTGTAGGATTTCAATATCTAAACGCCGCGTGTAGAAAAGCGTGAGCAAAAGGAAAGTCTACACTACATTAGAAAATCAGCTTATTTCCAAATAACATTTACATTTTTCATGCAGCAATCTGAATACCACACAATCAGCAGGTGCAGATGACCTGCCAGCTGAACTGTTTAAGGCTGGAGGCGAGGATTTGGTAAGGTGCATGCACCAACTCATCAGCAGAATATGGTCCGACGAGAGCATGCCTGAAGATTGGAGTCTAAGGGCCGTTTTCTCATGTTGGTGTTTTTGCAAATCTAGGTGGATTTGCTGCATTTGCTTTGCTCATGTTCAATGCTAACCAACTAGATGAATTTCGTAGCAATCTACTTCAACCTCATTGATTTCAAATCCATGTACATGGTTATGCAAATTAAGTATTTTTATGTATCCGGGCATATGGTTACACTGAAAAATATTTGAAAACAAAAAACAACTGCTGCTAAAAACAGTTAAGTCTGAATTGTTATTAAGTAAACTAAAAATGGAAAATATTCGATGTGCCTTTAATATACAAGAACAACTGCAGACATTGCTGAAATTACAGATGCACATTTTGATTCCCCTGGTTCATTGCTTAAGCTAAGTTTACACATCCAAATAATTTGGCTAAATTTTGATGAAAATAGCCATGATTTAAGATTTTATAGGATTAAAATCTTAAACTATGGTTCCACGCAATAAATACGCAAATAATTTGATCAAATATGGCCGGAAAGTTCCACAATTTGGCGTTCATAGCCCAATTTTCATTAAAATGTGTCCAAATTATTTGCCTGTGTAATCTCCCATTATAGTAACAAGCCGTTCCAAAAAAAAACCTCCTTCTCTGTAAATTTTTGCTTTAATTTTTAAAATTGGCGCGCAATAAAAAAATTAATACTCTGCCGAGTGCAAAGGTGCTGCCAACCTAGCATTATACCGTTCTAGCCCTCCCGGTGTGACCGTGGCGCAAATGCCCGAATTTAGAATCAACCTACATAAGACAACCAATTGCACAAAAACCATCTAGTTGCCAAATCTAGATGGATTTCGATTTGAGCAAAAACATGAACATGAGAAAACGGCCCTAAGTGTAATTTGCCCGCTTTTTAAAAAAGGAGACCCTGCAGTTTGCGCCAACTACCGCGGGATCAGTCTCCTTCCCATCGCATATAAGATTCTGTCGTGCATTATTTGTGAACGTCTAAAGCCGCTTATTAGCACACTGATCGGACCTTATCAGTGTGGCTTCAGATCTGGTAAATCCACCACAGACCAGATATTCACATTACGACAAACCCTGGAGAAGACCTATGAGAGAAATATCAAAACCAATTATGTTTTTGTTGATTATAAATCAGCCTTTGACACACCGATAAGGTCAAGGTTCTTTGAAGCCCTGTCTACCTTTGGTATACCAGCAAAGTACGTTCGACTTTGCATGATGACGTTGAGAAGCACTCGAAGCTCCGTCAAAATAGGAAAGAACCTCTCCGAACCATTTGATACCAAGAGAGATTTTAGGCAGGGTGACACCCTATCGTGTGACTTCTTTAATCTACTGATGGAGTATATACTGCGCCAGTGCCCAAATGCCAACAGATCGGTCTCTTTAGTCAGCTTTTAAGGATGGGGCAGAACAAAAGCGAATGAAATGGACATCGGCCTGTATGTGGCACGATTCGTTGTTTATATTTGCTTTCGATTACTATCTCTCTAACGAAAATAAGATATTGTAATGCATTGATTTTTCGTCAGGCGTAATGCATACTTTCGACGAAACACATTTAGCCCTGCTTTAGCACTTCATATGTGTTTCTCATCTCTCTCTCTGTCTCTTATGTCTCTGGAAAATTAGAACGCAACAATAATGTTGCTTATGCGTAGTAAGCGTAGATTAGCGATTGGCCAAACACTTTTCGCTATTCACGCCGACACACGCACAAACATAAATCGGGTTTCTCTTTCTATTGTGGTTGTTGTTACTTCACGCGGCCGTAAGTTTATTCTGGGCACCCTACACGAAATCATTTGGCTATTTTTTGGAAATCGTCATGAAACTTCTTTTCCGTAGCCGCTCATGGTACATCACGCCCAATTAGTCCCATTAAATACAGAGCATAAACTTGGCTTTGGCGTATGAGCTTGTAACCCGCAAGCTTCTTGCAGCATTCGATGGCCTAAAAGCCGAAAAGTACACTTTCCCACAAATTGTTTTTGTTGACATATTCGGAGCACACAAAAACTATGTTGTTTACACATCAGCGAAACGACACATACTAAAAAAGAAAGCCTAATGATGAAGCTTTTAATTGAAGTTGAATGCAACATTCTCTGATTCGATTTATTACTAGTAAAAAATTCTTTAATGTTTTTTTGTAACTTCTGCTTTTCAGTTGGTTTTATGTTCAAAGCAAAGATCATTCTCTACAGTCTATAAAACAGATGTGCCCCCCGCACAAATGTTGTTGGGAAGACACACTCACTCACAAAGCATCCGTCCACAACTAGTTTTTATCCATCTCTTGCTGGTGGTTGTTGTTATTTGACAAATGGTTGTCTTCATTTAAAACAATTTAAAATCCAACTTAAAACTTAAACTTTTTGAAAGTTTTTAATAATTGCACAATTTAAGTATAGGTAGGGGGGTTTCGCTTGAGTTTGTACGGTGTCTTTATACATCCATGAAATGGCATTCTCAATGCAATTAGTTCAATTATTTTGCCCAGTCACAAAAAGGTCTCAAGGCAAAGGAGCAAAAATATTGCTCATACCACATGTGGACACACTCAGGACGCCAATGGCAATCGACCCGGCAACTGAGGCTGTGAGTGCACAAAGTGCACAACGGGGGGTGCCAGACACACACACACACACACATCCTGCAACAAGGACAATACAAAGACGACGTTTATGCAACAATCATTCGCTGAAAATGGCAGGCCAGTGGAAAAAAAGCTACAAAAATAGAGGCAAAAATAAAAAAAAAGAAAACAAAACTAGAAATGAAAATGAAAACCTAACAGGCTGCATGAGCATGTGTGTGTGTGTGTGTGTGTGTGTGTATGTGTGTGGGAGCTGCACTATGATGCTCTTATTGCGTTTCCACATACAACACAAACGCAAATCAAATGAAAGGCCAACAGACAACGGAGCAAAAAAAGGACAAAGAAAAACAACAAAAATTGAGAGCCGCCCATGCAATTTGCAGTTATTGCCCCAAACCCCCCGTTGCCTGCCCCCTTCCACATTCTGGCAGCAGGCCCAGGCTTTCATTTCGTCAGCATGAAAATGGGAATTTTTCTTTTTGCCATTGCGCCCTTTTGCATGCTAACGACGTTGCCAAAAAATTTCAAACCGGACGCAGTTGGTCAGCTCTCTGCCTGCTCCAGCTCCTGCCCCGCATTTTGAGTTGGGCTTTTGGGTGTCTGCGCACAAAAATATGCAACACACAAAACACAAAGTGCAAAAGAAAATGTAAATGAAAAGAGCGTGCAGAAGGCAACCGAAAAAAAAGAATAAACTAATTCGATTAATCATCAGGCCAAAAGGCAGCAGCATCACCAGCATCACCAGCAGCAGCAGGCAAAAGGCATCCTGGCAGCTCCTGCCAGCCGGGCCAACAGGCAAACGGGCTAACAAAAAAGTTAAGAAGAACTCAGCTCGAACACACAACCACACACACACACACACACACACACACACACTTGCAAGCCCACTGCAGTTGCTGCTGATGCTCCTGTGGAGGACGGCTACCCAAGAAAAACTAACCAAAAAGCGAATTCAAATTGAAACTGCAAGCACTTTGAATACTCTAACCAAGGTGAATTAAAGTTCTTAAGGCTTACTTCAAATGAACTAGTTCATTTAGTCGATTTTTGTCCTTGCAGTTTGGTATTAATGTTTTTTGTTTAATACAGAGATGGGCGCGTCGCCACGTTTCAATGCACACGAGGCAGCGTGTGCATAGGACCGCTGCCGCGGCCGACTGTACATAATCACACGTACGCTATAAGCATTGAAAGCTATTTATAGAACACGAATGCGGCGCACGCAAATTGTGCTTGTATGCGTGTGAAAAGTGTGACGATATGTGTGCATGCCCATCTCTGGTTTAATAGTACATACATATTAAGAACTAGTTCCAACAAATCAACGGATCCTACAGTTCATTATTGCTCTCATGGGATAAATAAATGTAACACATGAACTAGTTCACTTGTAAATTGTTGTCCAAGCTGTAAGAAGACTGTCTTAGTTCATTCATTGCATAGTTCATACATATTAAAAACTAGTTCCAGTGAATCAACGAATCTTGCAGTTCGTTTTTGCTTGCATGGGACCATAATAAGTGTAACACATGGACTAGTTCACTTGGAAATTGTTGTCCAAACTGTAAGAAGACTGCTTTAGTTCAATCGTTGCATAGTTCATATAGATTAAGAACTAGTTCCAGTGAATCAACGAGTCCTGCAGTTCATAATTGCTCCTATGGGATCTTAAACACATGAACTAGTTAACTTTTAAATTGTTGTCCAATGCAATTGATGCATAGTTCATACATATTAAGAACTAGTTTAAACGAATCAACGGATCCTGCAGTTCATTATTACTCCCATGGGATAAATAAGTGTAAAACATGAACTAGTTCAATTCAAAATTGTTGTCCAAGCTGTAAAAAGACTGCCTTAGTTCATTCGTTGCATAGTACACACATATTAAGAACAAGTTCTCACGGCTCACAGTTGTGCCATGTAATATTAGGTTAATAGTTCACACTGAATATTATGTTAATTATTCACTTTGTAGATCGTTCCGATGCAACCAGCATAAGCAAAACTCCACTGGTTTATGTATTTAGAAATGTCTTGGCCGAAGGCCTTATCTTGAGACTAAGACGAATGCTTATATATGTATGTACCTAAGTATGTGTGCTGGCAAATGGACAAAGAGTTTGTCTACTCAGCAGTTTGACAGGCGCTGTTTCTTATCCTTGCTCACTCTATTGGATGAAAATCTATGGTCATTTCAACATTAAATGGATATTATTAATATCTTTTTGGATAGCAAAATCATCCAATGGATCATCAACAAATATAATTTTTTTTCTGTGTGGGTTTTAAATACGAAGAACAGGATTCTATGAAGAGGTTCTGTGATTTTGTTTATATTTGGGGTTTGATTCGTTTTCCAAAATGCAAAATGAACTAGTCTTAGCTGGTTTAATGTTCAGGAGTATTGTACAATCATTTTTGTTTGTTTTGTTTTCTAAAATTCACAATGAACTTGTTCGATTAAGTTGGTGGACCTTTAAGATTTCCTCTTTGTAATTAAACAATTTATTTGAACCAATTTTCATTGTTTGATTTTTAATATCAAGTAAAATTTTACATGAACTGGTTCATTTTTAGAACTAGTTTTAGTTTCTATAACGGCATGTGTTAAAACTACCTTTTTTCCGACCGAATCGGTTCTTTGACGTCCGGTTCGGGCTTAGGTTCGGGGGGATATACATTTGAAAAGTTCAATGATCGAAATGATTTACTATTTCAAACTAGTTCTCTTATTTCGTTTCATATTAGGAACCAGTGTACTTTTTTACTAGTTCTTTTATATATCAAAAATCCATTATTAATATTGGTTCATTATTTTATACTAGTTCTGTCTTTTTTGGCTCGTATTTAAGACTAGTTTAATTCCAACCATTTTTTTAATGCTAAAATTGATCAGTAAATATAGTTCACTGGCACTGCATCACATTTTGAACTAGTTCTCTTTGCTTTTGCTTCTTATTTGGATCCAGTTTATTTTGTTCATATACAAAAATTTATCAGTAAAAGTGGCTAACTATTTCGAACTAAATCTCTTCTTTTGGTTCATATTTGGAACCAGTTTAATTCCTTACTAGTTCTTTTATGTAAATAAATGCATCAGTATAAATGATTTACTGACTCTTCATCATATTTCGAACTAGTTCTCTTCTTTTGGCACAAATCTGGAACCAGTTTGATTTTTAACTAGTTCTTTTTAATATACAAAAGTTTATCAGTAAAAATGGTTTGCTATTTGAACTAGTTCTCTCTTTTTTGGCTCATATTTAAAACCAGTTTAATTGTAACTAGTTCTTTTAAATACAAAAATGCATCAACTAAAATGGTTCACTTTCACTGCATAATATTTTGGACTAGTTCTCTTCCTTTTCTTCATATTTGGAACCAGTTTACTTTCTTACCAGTTCTTTTCCAACATATTTCGAAGTAATTTCCAGGTTTTGCTTGATATTTTTAAATCACTTTCCTCAGCTGGATCAAACGCATGAGTGATTCACCATACCCGTTCAATCCATTGCTAGTTCCATTTTCACTTCCGCAGTGGGAATGGGTTGTCCTGTGTTTCTCTTTTTTTTCGGGGGTCCATTGTGGGTGTTGTGCAAAGGCGTTGCAATGGGTGGTCGCTCCGCGTCCCCTCCCACATGCTTCAATCAGCCGACTGAACGACCGACCAGGACGACGCATGCACAGAGCCCATCAGTGGAGTGGCAGTGGAAGGTGTAATCCGTTGGGGGAGGGGTGTGGGGGGATAAAGCCAGTTTGAACTGACCAATCTGCAGGCATATATTGCAGTAGGCGCATTCAGGGTGCACAGTGCGTATGCGCAATGCCCACACACACCACACACTCACACACTCACACACACACTCAAAGGAAAAGGAAATACAAAACATTTGCAACTGAAACTGGGGCCATGCAATTAGTCTAATTGCTAAGCGCATGCTGGGGGCCATTTCCATTTGCATTTGGCTGGTTGGCAGGTCTCCCCTCTACCCCCTCCCCCCCACCACCCTCAGTGCCCACTCCACCGGAGCGAGAGACAGTCCGCTAATCGTTCAAACGAAATCAGCAACAATTCATTTGCACAACAAGCGCCCAAGACTCGCCACGCCGACTCCAAGTTCGACTTGGTTGCTGCTCTTACAGATTATCTTAATTCACGTTGTGGGAGACTAATGAGTGCAAAAAGCCTGGCCAACGTGAGGCCTTTCTCTGGGCCAGCGAAGACGCCTCTTTATGTGATTTCCCCCTGCCTTATATTTGGTTTTTTTCTTTTTTAGGTGGAATTTCGACGTTCATCCATCGTGCCAGTCAACATGCGTGTGCTGTGTCTCCTTGGGGCCCCGAAGACTTTAATTGAATTAGAGAGCCCAGTCAGGCCAAGTCAAGCGTACACAGTGAGAAAAGGAATGGGCAAATTGAATTAAACGAGAAGACAAATACGAAATTGATTTATAATTTGGCCACAGTTTTCTTCACAGTGCATGGTCACTCAGTGCTCGATCTGTGCGTTTCAAAAGCGCATTAATTGTACGGAGGCCCCCAACTGGAGACTGGAGACGAGTCTTCTCCCTCATCGTTTTGGTTTTATCTGGCCTGAACGCGCGTTGTGCGTTGTGTCGCTTTTAATTAAGCATAAATTTCATCACATAAGATACGACAGACGGACTGGAGAGTAGAAAGGGGCACGCATCGTGTGCGCTGCTGCCACTCTGCCACTTATTGATGTTGCTGCAACATGCAGAGCAAGTTGCAAGCTGTATTTTTTGGCTAGCCATTATGACAGGGCAGCCTAATTGATTGAGCCGTTTGCCGCTGCTGCTGCTTAACCACATCGCACACACAAAACTTGCGCAGAAGAAAAGCAATGCAACATCTTTTCAGTTCAAACCAACAACTTTGCCTGTCTGCCGTTTGTCACTCTTGTTGCAAATTGCCACAGCTGCCACAGATGTTGTCCAAGACAAATGAATGGCCATTAGAAAATGTGCGAAGGAATGGGTTCAATTTCAATGGATTATACCGAACACTAAGAGCACAAGTATTTAACAAATTTTGAAAGAATTTGTTCAATAATTTTAATCAACTTGGGTTTAATTTTACGAATTTTAAAAGATAAAAACTGGAAATTTATGTTGCTAACAACATGTAGCTGACAACATGTAGCTCACATGATGTTGCTAAGAGTTTGGGTTCCTATATTTTTGATGAAAGAACCTGCAAGAACTAGATATCACGTTCGGAAGTTTAGAATTTTTATAAAGAGAAGCAAAAGCAATCAGAAAATCATGACTCTTGAGATGAATATCAGCAAGGGCAGCATGATGCGCATCGTAAAACGTGACTTGGGACTTAGTGCATACAAGAGACACACCGGCCACTTGCATTGAAACAAAAACGCAAGACAAAATCAAAAGCATTGCGTCGCCAGTGCGCGAACAATGCCCACAATGGCACCATAGAGCAATCGTTCAACAAAAAGAACGAAAGAATGTATGCTGTGTGATCAAAACAAGCGTCCGAACTCATTCCGAGTGTTCAGAGGGGTCACCATCCGGCTTATGTGATGGTTTGATGGGGTCATCAAGCTCCATTTTTCAAAACTTCGGCGAAAGTGTATCAATTCGATGTTTTGGAAAAGGCTATGAAGCCTCTCAACTCGACATCTTTTGTGGACCTTTCAACAAGACTCCGCTCCAGCTCACAAGGCAAAATCGACTTAAACCGAATTTAATTTTTACGGATGATTGGCCAAATGGTAGCCCAGACCTGAATCCATTGGAATACAAACTGTGGTCCGTTCTCGAGGCTATGGCTTGCTCTACTCGACACCCAAATATGGAGCAGTGGACAATTTCTCAATGCATCAGGAGACTTCGGCGTTGTTAGAAGGCACAAGCCGACCACTTCGAATAAGTTGTTCTACGATTTGTAGCCATTGAGTGACCGAATAAAAAGAAGAAAAAAGTTTTGAAAAATTATTCATTTGTGTTCATTTTATGATCAAAAAACCGTGTACCAAAACAATTGCGAGTACTACGTAGAGGGCAAATAATAGGGGACTGAGTAAGCACCCCGGTTTGACGCCTTGGTTTGTGGAGAATTTTGGTGGCTACACCCAAGTTGCTTAGCTTGTACAGTAGGCTGTCCCTTTTCACTGCGTTGAAGGCTGCTCAGGTATTCCTTTGTTTTTGCAGTAAGAACATAAATGCAATGAATATCCTTCTCTGAAGCCCAATTTGGGTTTCACTTAAGAGCTGATTTTGATTGGTAAAGCAGAACTGAAGCAAACACTTTCATTGCAGCATTTGAGAATGAGATTCCCCCAGTAGTTTTGGGCTTCGCTTGGGTTTCCCTTCTTGTATATTAGATATTGAAAGCTGACTTTCATTTTCACTGAAAAAGCAAGAGCTAGCGATAATAGAATATACAAACATTTCGAATATACGAAAGGATTACAAAATTGTAATGACAGAAACACTCAAACCAACATAACATGGATGCTAACAGTTAGAGGCGATTTGCTAAACTTAGGAAGCAATCAACAAACAACATCACGGCTCTGCAACTTGTGCAACATGACAGAGAACGATTCAATTCACCATTTTCTACAACGATTCGCAGTAGTAAATGAATTTCGAGTTAGTTATTTTCACAAATCTACGTTAACCTACCAGGAAACACTAATATTTTGAATGGAGACATAGATGGAAGTTGGGTTAGGATAGTGAACTACTTACAATATGCCATCAAGTTCAGGATGTGGTTAATAAATTAATTTCAAGTATACAAAATAGAAGAAATTGGATTAAATTTATTGGTACATATTCAATTGTACATAGGTTAAGCTCTAGGCTTAGGTTATGGGTTAATTCGGTGTCATATTATAATTCCAATGGTCGTTCAACATTATGCCCAACCAGTCCGGCACAAATGTGTACGGAGTCCGTTCTTCAAGAATATTATATTTAATTCGCCCAGATTGTGCCTCAAATTTAAAAACATAGACAGTCCTGGAGCAGTCCACCATAGCCTCTGTCATCACAGATCTAATCTCTCCCAATAGGCGCACCATGAAATTGGCACAGACACAAGGAACCCATTTCTTGTCCTGCTTAAGCAATGTTAGTAGAAAAGGGGATTTAACATGTTATACTTAGAATGACTTACACACTGCTTCCATAAATCGTCTACAGGAGTCTTTCTTATGCTATGCACCAAACCTCTATCATCCGGAGTGGCAATATGCAGATTTTTAATGCCAGCTAGATAACAGTCGGCCCACCATTTGAGGGAGACGGTACCAAGGTATTCAGATCGTTCCATAGAACTCATGTTGCCCTTACGCAGCTTTAGGTCGGCGCTTGGGTGAAAGCAGAAATTGTAATTAGAATTTGGTTTCCATCTCTTGACTTTTTATACTTACAACTGATTTGGTGCCGACTCGGCCACAACTGGTGCATCAAATAAAACCGTTAGGCCGTTAATCTGCGTCATAAACACTCCATAGTATTCGCCAGACTGTACAGGTACCCCTCCTACAAACATACAAACATACAAAGTCTAAGCGATTTCCAAATCAACAATCGTTCCTATAACATACCCGATAGACACTGCTCGCGCAGTTGCTTTAGCCAAGAGCTGTGAGTATCCTTGTCGAGTGGATCCGTCTGCTCGTTGCTTACGCGGTGTATGTACAAGGTATTACGATACCTTGTCACGGCCAAGCTCCAGTTTTTCTTCAGCTCGTATGGAGCACACATCATCAGTTGCAGCACTTCTCGGGTGCATACCACATCGACATTGATTCCGGAACACCATTGTTGAGGCGTGAAAAATAGGAATTTCATAGATTCCACATACTTTAGCAGATTTCCCAAGCTATATTCCATCGGCTGAATACTTGACAATGACTCTTCAGTGGTCAGGTATATGGGGAAACGATTGGCTGGGGGGACGACTATGTATCGTTTACTTCTGTCTCCACGCTCAAAGATGCTGTTTGGTGACACGCCATAACCGCCCATTGGAATTGGTTGTCCAATGGTGGGAAATTGTTCTTTGTCTCCCTCAGGTATGGGACGAGCTACAATTCGTAAGGTTTTGTACTTGGAAAACATTTTAAAATGCAATTGCAAAATGCCAATGAAAAACACGTGACACACAATCAGATGACTTGCTTGAAAAAAGACTCGTTGCTTTCGGTGATGGTTAGTGATGTGCAACAAGTAACGTTTAGAGTTAGTGTTGTGCAACGGATAGTTATGGTGGCCTTCCGGTGTTGCAATAGTTGCTACGATAGCTTTAATTGTTAGTGAAGACACCTAAATTTCAACTGTGTTGGGTTTATAGTTAATTGCAGTAAAGATCCAATTGAAAGTAAAACAATTAGCAAATAAATGAATGGTGAATAAAAGAAGTGGTGAAATTTTTCTATAATTTAAAGGAAAGGGGCTGAATCGACTCTTTGAGCCATATCAACTCGTTATTAAGTACTTTTAATGGAACGGCTTAGATTAGGAGAAGTTGTGCAGCTCATCCGTTCGCCGTCGTCCATAATTGAATCACTAAAGTTTCTCAGCATCAGCCATTTCGTACGAGGAGCTGTAGATTCTGCAAAAGAGAATTAACACTTATTTGTTTATATGCATGGCATGCGAGCACATTCTTTGCGCTGACAAGTCTGGCAAAAAAGACTTACATATGTGGAGCCAACTCGCACTCTACATCGCTGCCTCCTTGTGAATCGATTCTACTATTGAGCTGTAAGCTGTCCTTTAACGATTCCTAGAAAAATCAAACAATTCTGAATAACATAATTAAATCCAATTATTAAATATTTTACCTTCCTTCCCAGATGATTTTTGTCAAGCCGCTTTCATAACACTGTTTATGGGTGAATTTCCGCAACACAGGTTTCTCTTTTGTTAAATTAATTAGGGCCACCTTCTCCTCCAATGAAAAGTTCTACATTTATTACTCATTTTAAAATATGGCGCCACGCACTTGTGTGTATTTGGTCACACACTTCGAAATCATCACTCAACGCGTGACTATCGCATGACACGTTGACGTCGGGTGGCAGCGCTGTGATATCGATATGACTATTTCGCGCGTGAACTCCAGTCTAATGCTGGGTTTACATTGCGAGTCACTGAGAGTCACATTTCAGTGTCACAGCGTAAATGACTTGTCACAGAAAGAGGCCAAATACAGAAACGGCCACGGCTGTTTTGTTTTGTTTACAAACAACAATTGAAAGTGTTTGTTTTGCAAAAAATAATTTACCAACAGGTATGTTGATGCCACCAAATTCCGATTCAAGGTGTTGGGCGTGGATCAAGTTATTGCCCGTTTGAGACACATCTGTGACTTGGAGCAGGTGCAGATCGAGGAGGAGGCCTTGAAGTCAATTGTACAGATATCGAGAGATAATGTGCGTCCTGCAATCGTCTTAAGGGGGTCGAGCATGCCGTCAACAAGGCCGATCTGTTTAAAATGTCGGGCATATAATCGTTTGGAGAAGTTTGTACAAGAGATTGGCTAATCGGCCTACAGTATGGGTCAGATGAAGCTGCATATTTAGTGCTTCATGCGAATCTGACGGATGCCCAGATATGCGACAAGATGGAGGTGGGTAAGAGCACTTTTGAGGCTTGATTCCAAGTTGGTTGAATATGCATTTCTTCTCCAAAATCAAGGATTTGGGCTGTACTATCCTTTTGGCTCTCAAGTGAAACGCAACACTGGAGCTTGGAAAATATATATTTTTAGTATTCATACAATATTGTTTTATATGCCGTAAATTCAAAATCCGCCTCCTTGCGTTCACGTTTGCCATGACACTTGAATGCTGCCCACAGTAGTCGCATTGCTATCCAACTCCATTTTCAGCTGGTCCGCCATGGGGTCATTTTTGACCTTCACCGAGGAGGAGCCGGCCGTGGCCGACACAGTTTTCGCTGTGGTGGTGGTAAACTTGATAACCGGATTGGGTATGGTCGTCACCTGCTGTATGGCTTCCATCGAGGTCGGACGCTTGGGTCCGTTGGCATTGGAGACGGTTTTTAGTGCGGATTTCGTCCTATTTGGACGATTCTGACCCTGAGCTTATAGTGTTCCCTAGGCTGGAAATTTTCCATCCGTTTCCTTTTGCGCTTCTGTTTTTTCTTTTCATTCATTGCAGATTTATGATGTCAAAATAATAAGCTGCACAAATTTGCGCATAGTACAACAGCTGTTCATTCAATCTATTCACAATCCACACCGATAGACATTGAAAAAAATCGTAGAAATGTTTGTGATAGTTTATTTCAAAGTTGAGGAGTTGCACTTTCCGATAATATCAAAGAGAGTTCAAACAAAAGTTTAGGTTTCCCACAAAACGCGTCTTAAAAGGGTCAACACAGGCGTTTTTTGTCACTTTAAGTTTAAATTGCTTAAAAATCTCGATTTCTGAAAACAGTTTTCTGTTCAGCACACAAAAATCATCTAGAATCAACACCAGCCCTTCAATATACTAGAAAATGTCTTATTTTTTTGCCATGTGTAGCAAAAGAATATTACAAAAAATTTGTTCATAGCAAGGCAGCTTTTAAGTCTAGCAACATTTCCCATTTACTTTTCAGTTCACGAACTCAAATGCAAAATTTTGCGTTTTGCGACTTCCGTAGCAACTACTTTAGCGATTTAAGGGCGGTTTTCATGGGTCGCAAAACGGCCGCGAAATGAAAAACTCCATATAAAAACAAGAAAGAAAGTCGGTCAAGCCCGACTATAACATACTCTGTACCCTTACACTCGCATTTGCTCAGGAGTCAAACGGCCAGTTAACACCCCGCGCACAACACGGTGCGCTCTCTAAGTTTCTCTCTCTCTTTCTCTCTCGCACTAAGATTGCCTGTGTTGAACTGTTAGGGTATGCTGCTGTGGTTGTTGGTGGGGGGGTGGGTGGTGTTAACTGGCCGTTTTTTGCCCATAACTTGAGTATCGTTCATCCGATCTTTATCATTCCTTCAGCAAATCGATAAATAATTTTGATAACTAGATATATCTAGAAGGTGCGAACCATCTATCTCCAAAACTGTAGGAGATATGTCGTTTTTTTCAAATTGCGCGGGCTGGAGGGGGCGTGGCGAAAATTGAAAATAAACTTGATCTGCATGCAAGTATAAGAAATATATGTCCCATACATGTCAAACCTCTATCTCTTACCATCTCTGAGATCTCTTCGTTCATACGGACGGACAGACGGACATGGCTATATCGACTCGGCTGTTGATGCTGATCAAGAATATATATACTTTATAGGGTCGGAAACGATTCCTTCTCCCTGTTACATACTTTTGCACAAACTTAATATACTCTATGTACCTTCGGTACAGAGTATAAAAACTGCTGCGTCATTTTTTGGTGTAGCCAAAAATAAACGTATGTAATCGGACCTACGACATTTTTTGATAGTTTCTCTATACAACGAAATCCGAATTTCTTAAGAAAAGCGGGTTTCACACGGATTTTCACTTTTTTTCTCTGTTTGTGACAGCTAGTCATTGGTTGCCACCTCAGTTCGTTGATCAATTTAGAGCAAAAAAGTTCGTTTTCTGCCCGACATGCACATATTTTCGGCGTGGTAATTGTTGAAAAGGGGACTTTTTTAATTATCCAGCTGCGCTTTGTTGGAGGTCTGGACCGAGAGCACACCCTTCTTTAAGATCTTCCAATTGCTGGACTACAGACGTGAGAAATGCGAGCTGGTGCAGAATCACTTGGCTGGCATTGAGAATGAGCGCTTAAGCCAATTCTTAGCCTCCATGATATATGTTTATCTATTCGATGAAGGAAGAGTAGGCAGCTGAGAAAAAGGATTCGGCCAGATGATGGTCTCTTTTAATCATTACTGTGGTCACCTCCTGCATACGTGGATTGACACAGTCAAATACCAAAGTGACCGCCCTGCAACTGCTGTACCTTCGAGACTATATTGGATCGCATTTTAACCTATATTGTGAGTACTTTAAGGGCTTTCCCAATCTTCATCTAAATCTCTCTTTCTCTCTCTGTCTGTAGTTGAATCTGGCCCAAAAATCTGCAGTCAAGGTGTAACAGTGCAACACTTATGCTTACCTAGCCATAGTTAAGAATATACCACGCAGCAAAGCCAATGTCTTTCCCGATTAAATACTGCCCTTTATCATGGATTTGCCCAGTGAACTAAGCGCGGTCATTGTGCGTATGGCCATTGCCCGGAATATTGAAGCTTTGGCGAAGACAGCTGTATACTTTCTGTAGGAGACACAGCGCAATGCTCCGAATCAGATGCCCACACCACGCTATGAGGAGCAAATGAATGCTTTGCTGATGCCGATGCACAACACAATGGGCTTCTTCAGCAGAATAATTGAACCCTGAGCAGGTATCACAAAAAAATTATGCATTAAATAGTTTCTGCTGAACGAAGTGTTACATTTTTAACACGCCCCGAGGCGATGAACTTTGAAAAGGCTGCGTAGACGCTCCGTGTCAACATAAATTTTGCATCTACGAAGTCACAAGTTAATTACAGCCGATAAAAAACTTATCTTTGCAATCAATGCACAAAATGCGCATATTGTTACCGATAGCATGCCTATCGATACACAATTACTGTTGGTGGAAGCAATATCACTTCAAAGTAGCATACTATTTCTTCGATACATGCTCCTCTATCATGATACTTCAAATTGGGCATCATGATACCGCATCACTCGAGTTCAGCAGAAGGATCAGTGAAAATTTGTTATTCAAAAATGGTTATTTCCATTTATTGTTTTGCCAATAATGCTATACAATTTAATAAAACTGAATTAATTCATATAAATAAAGAAACAAAACTAACAAAAAGTACAAATTTTTAAATGGGAAACAAAATGGAATGAAACAAAACATTCTTATCAATTATCTATCTATATATCAATTTGAATCCGTTCTGGACACTTTATCGATAGCGAAAACGTATTGGAAACGATTCAGTTTTCGATCCGTTTTTGCTGTCGAGAAAGTGTCGAGAACGGATTCGAGAACG
The DNA here is from genome assembly GCA_037044535.1 of Lordiphosa magnipectinata. Classification (NCBI taxonomy): domain Eukaryota; kingdom Metazoa; phylum Arthropoda; class Insecta; order Diptera; family Drosophilidae; genus Lordiphosa; species Lordiphosa magnipectinata. The sequence continues at coordinate 149,743 of JBAMBO010002325.1, read as the reverse complement.
TGTATCGAGAACTTAGAGTTTTGTTAGAGAAAACTTTGAGAAAACATCGAAAACGGATCTGTTCTCGCTAACCATTGTCGGGTGGGAAGCGACAGGTAATACTTTTTCGGACCGAAAACGAAACACATTCTCGATAGTTTTGTTAGAGAAAAATTCGAGAAAACATCGAAAACGGATCCGTTCTCGTTAACGATTGTCGGGTGGGGATATTCGGCTTCTTCTCATTGCAAAAAAAAAGCTTACGTTTGCCACTACGCTATGATAAAATAATAACATAGCTGAAAGTGCTGTTAACGCCTCTTTTTTGCTGCGACGTGAGCAAAATAGGTTTCGATTTTAATTTGTGCGGCCAAAACGGAAGGCCAAATTGAAAATGAGCGCAGCTAAAAAGAGATTTCGGCAGAAAGCGTCGCCTAATGTCACTATCTAGGGCGGACAAGCTGAATTTAATAAACGCCGTAATAGTGAAGAGCTAGGTGTATGACTTGGCGGATAAGTTAAACTAGGAAACCCGCCAGAGAACACCGGCGGATTTGGAGCACGGTCTGGTCTATACCTGTGTGGGTATTGGTGGCGGTGTGCGCAACATCAAGTGACGTCCCCTGTCACCACAAGCCACCAACGAGGAGTTGAAAATCTATTTGGCCAGCATTCAAACACTTCTAAGCGCCTTCAGTTCCTTCAATCAGTTCAATTTGTTTCGCCTCACCTAAGTGTTTGATCACAGCTACCAGACCAATAGGAATATCATTGAACAGCTGCCGGTGCTCAGTGATCGGGACAGTAAAACGACCACAAACCAAATGAACGCTACTAGCTCAGTGGACAGGAACTGTTGGCCTCCTATCAAGCGTTAGTCTAGCGGATAGTGCGGACTTAGAGCACATTTGACCCCCTGAAGCAGCCCGAGCAAAAACGTATCGGGCAACGAGGATGTGCCCTACATCAAGGTAAGAAATGGGCGAACCAAATTTCAACTTTATAAATCACTTCCATTTCTTAACGTTTCCCTGACAGGGCCCCGACTTCGTGGCCAAGTGCTATGTGACCACCCAGGGACCGCTGCCCAATACCATTTTCGAGTTTAGCGGAGCTATATACGCCGCCAAGTCACACATGCTATAGCAGTAAATCCAGAAGATCATCATGCTGACCTGACCAACTTTCGCGGCTCTGTTAAGAATCTGCGGAATATCAACTTTTCTACGAGAAATTTATCGCGACCCGTGGATATCGCCCTTTAGCGAAATCGAAAATGAAAGCATGGCTGATTAATAAAGCAAATAGCTTGCCCACTTTGTTTTGGGCAAATTTTGGCGCTTGTGCCTCCTGTTTAAGCTTAAACTTCATCGGTCAATGACTTGGGGGCCCAACCTTTTGTTGGTTATTGCTTTTTGTTATTACAACAACAACCCACACACACACACACACACATGTGCTGGGTGGCTATGGGCCACTTTATATTTTTCTATTTTGGTGATAAGAGCTACACAGACGGCCCACCCAGCCCCTCGTCCGGCTCTCACCTGTCTGGCCGGGGCCTTAGTTCCTGCGGCTTCTGGCGGCCAGGATTCTGATTTTTTGTCATCAACGTTTGAAATTGTATCGCATTTTTTTTAAGGATATTGTTTCAAATAATTCAAACTGTAGCCAGGACCCAGCCCCATGCCAACACCCTCTCCCACTATCTCTGTGAATGTTTGTGCCAATATTTTGCGGCCGTCGGTCAACCAACGTGAGGTACCTCCATCAGACTCGTTGTCCACTGAAGCGTGATGTCGTCTGACATCTACGGATATACATAGACACCTCTTGCACCCCCCTTCGATATGTGTGTAAGCCAAAACAAAGCAAAAACAAAAGCAAAAAAAAGGGTACGAAAAATGTAAAATAAAACGCGAATGCGGACTTTTACTCCTTCTATGTATTCCCGTATTTGCTTTTTACTACCTATATGCGGCTCCTCCCTGATACTTACTCCCTCGCGCTCGACCAGGGAACAGAAGGAGCACACCAAAAAAAAAAAAAAAAAAAAAACTAAAAAATTTTGTTAACGTAAAAAAGTCTCTTTGTTCCCCTGGACGGGGCAAGGCGGCGGGGGCCCATAAAAATATGCTGGCCATGTGCTAGTGCTGCTGCCGCCTGCCACTGCTGGCGCTGCTTTGCTCTTTTGTCTGACACTCTCCGAGGAGACAAACCCAGGGCGGGGATGTGCACTATGAAATCGAAGCTGATTAACTTTGGGGGTCGATAAGCCAGTTCGTTCGATTAGGAATGAGGTTGCCTTGCATCGGGGACTTTCGTTTGCCACGCGTTGTGGACTTTGTGTTGAGTTCGAGAACTTGTAGGTAGACTCAGGCTGACATCAATTGCCAAACAAAGAGCGTCTCGAGTTGTAGCAGGTTGCTTGTGGTCGATCAGGTCGATCAGAAAGCGATGAAGATCCAAATTCTGCTTAGCGACGTACTATCATAAGTATGAACGATCGTCTGGCAGATTGCCTTCAATGTAAGATCTGAAAAATTGGTCGGAAGCTTGACCAACGTGAGATCGCTTATATGTAGTTGCAGAGTCGGCTGAGTGGAGTGTGAAATCGTGTAAACTGGTCTGGAGCTGCTGTAGCCCAGAATGGGCAGCATGGGCTGCAGTAGGATGTGTACGGTTGGACGTGTGTTAGCAAGCGAAATGAGCGCTCTAGCCTACGCTCATACATGCATGAAAACTCTGGCAGATTGAGCGACCGCTCCACATGCGTTGGTGTGTGTGGCTGGTAGCTGTACGTGTCTGTGTGTGCGTACGTGTGAATGAGTGTAAGCGTTGCCGGTGTCATTTTCAAACCAGAAGCTCTCCTTGCTCGTCACAGTCGTCAGTTATCCAGTTGTCTTGGCATGAATCCTGGTAATACGCAAATCGAAAATCTCTAACCAAGGGTAAGAAAGGTAGTAGGGATGGAATACCGGCCTGCAGTCATTATTAGAACCCTGCTCGAGTCTACCCGAATCCCTTTTCAAAAAAACAGTTGGATTAAATCAACTCAGGAAATGTTTCCGATTCATGTAGTTCAGCAACTGACTTTCTATTTTGATCTATTTGGTTCGTTTAAAATAAAACAGCTCAACGGCTCAAGGGCTCAGTTTTTTAGAAAATTGTATTTCAATTATTTTAACAAACATAATTTTCGATCATCTTCATTTAAAGCAGGGGCGCTCAAGCCCATCCGTGGTTGTTTTTTCGCATAGCGATTCCCGCGCGTATTGGAGTCACGCATAGCTTAAGCCTCAACGTAGAACAACAACTTTATATCAGTGCCGGCCAGCCATAGCTACCAGGAGCCGAAGTCAGACGTGTTCATGATTGTGTGAATTGGTGAACACTGAATTGCAAGTAAAACGGCTGTAGTCTGGAGAGAGCTTTCCTGCTCACCAACACAAGCTTGGCCGGCACTGCTTTATATATATTCTCGTTCTCTCCTATGTCTCTTGCAAATTCGAACGGAACAACAATTATGTATACGAATGATTTCGTGTGCACCAGACAACCAAAAGCACACACAAACAAAAATCGGGTTTCTCCTTCTATTTTATAGCTGCTTATTGCTGCTTGAGAACTATTCTTTTCATTTATGTTGCTGTCTACGCTGGCCTACGCTAGCTCTGGTTACCTCTGATCTAAGGAATTCGCTGTTCAATACATTTTTGGTGGCGAATTATGCAATGGGCGTCTTCAGAAGAAGAAATCGCGATTCAAATATCATTTATATTTGCCTTTTTAAAGAATATTTAATTAATTGCAAACTTCAGTTTTTCCATCTGTACCGATTGGGACTGTTGCCGTTTCGTCTTCCTTGATTGTGGTCTCTTTAAAACAGTCAAGTACGATGTAGTGTTGCCATTAAATTTGAATACACTGTTGGACTTTCTACACGCGATGAGAATCTTTAGTTGACCAGACTCGGCTCCATCTTCGCTTCTGGCTTAAAGTATATTTCGCAGATATGAACTCCAACTTAATCTCTTTACCCGTGGCTCCATTGCGTTTATTTCGAGAAAACAGGCCGATAACAGGCTGTTTTTTGCTCATAACTTGAGTATCGTTCATCCGATCTTTATCATTCCTTCAGCAAATCGATAAATAGTTTTGAGAACTAGATATCTCTAGAAATTACGAGCAATCTACCATCAAAACTGTGGGAGATATAACGATTTTCCCAAATTGCGGGGACCGGAGGGGGCGTGGTAAAAATTGAAAATAAACTTGATCTGCCTGCAAGTATAAGAAACATATGTCCCATACATGTCAAATGTCTATCTCTTAGCATCTCTGAGATCTCTTCGTTCATACGGACGGACGGACGGACAGACGGACATGGCTATATCGACTCGGCTGTTGATGCTGATCAGGAATATATATACTTTATAGGGTCGGAGATGATTCCTTCTCCCTGTTACATACTTTTGCACAAACTTAATTTACTCTGTGTACCATTGGTACAGAGTATAAAAAAGTTCGGTTCACACACTCATTTAAGTCAATGTCTTAAGATCTTTTCTAGTATTCTCAATATTGTGACAGAAAAGAACTATTTTATAGTATAGTACAGAATGGCTTGAGTTGATAATTAACTATACTTTTCAGAAATCCAATACATATAGCGATTTTGAGTAGAAAGAAAAACATAAGTATGGTCGGAAAAGGGGAAAGTAAATGCATTTGGAAGATCATTTTAACAAGAATCGCTCTGATGAGTCCTTTTTAAGCTCTTGTGGAGATTAAAGAGATTAAATTCATGTCAAATTTAAAGAAGACTCGGAAATGACTGATGGATATGCTCAAAACGGGATAAATTGAAATACGACTCGCAAATGATTGGAAATATGACTCGAAATTGAGTCAAAACTGTTGAGAAAAACGGGCTATAAACGACTTATTAAGAAAATTCTCAGCTTGGGCACAATATTCTCCCGACAAAAGTATCATTTATGACTATTTTAATCAGACAGAGGAGTTTCAAAAAATGCTGGCTGTGTATTCACGTAGAAGGTGAGGCCTCCGAAATTCAAAGAGCAGACACTTTTGAAAGACTTTTTACACAACCTATGAATGATAACAATACGGAATGTGGTCCAGTCGACTTGACTACTATATACATATGTACATAGCTTGATAATCTGGACGCGTTCTCCTGATCAAATTTATTTCTAAATTTTGAACGCATGTTGAGGCAAAAATCGGTCAACTATTTAACAATCTATGAACCAAAACCTTAGGTTCGATTAGTACAAGAACCGGTCCGCGAACCGAACCTTCACCAAAATTGTAGAGCTTTGCAGCCTGTAGTATTTAGGATACAGGCATCTACTTCCCCGAGTCAATGCCCAGGTTCGCTACAATATCATTGTGCAACACTAAAAAGTTGATCGAGTCGAGACCAAAAAATTCTGAAAGAATATGATGGTAGTACAAAAACTTCGCTCAGTTTGGTCTGGTCAGCTGCCGTTTTCTTTTTATGGCACTTTGAAGTTTTCAGTTTCTGAATGGGACTCGCAACTCCATATCTCGTAAACTATTTGGAATTTCGATTTGATGTCTTAGAGAAAGATGTTGCTCTTGGCTTGGTTTACAAAACACTCCCAAGTAGCAAGTCAAAAAAGTCCCATCTTTATACTCAAAATTGCAAAAATTTAGTAAAATCATCATGTTTTCCCCCCATTTTGTACTGTTTTTCAACTTTGTCTTCAAAACTGTAACGAATTTGACTAAACAATGCAGAACAAAAACGTAGTTTGGACTTAAATAAACAAACGATTGGAACATACCAACTTCATTCGATTGGTCCTTCGTATAGTTACGGGCCCTTAAGCATGTAGAATTGGAACCAAAACTCGAATTTTTACTTTTTACCGAAATTGTTCGTTTTTTCGAGTTTTTATGACAGTTGTACGTGCTTGTGGGCCTATAGCTATATAAAAGAGTAACTCAATGAAGTTGGTTTGTTCTAACGGTTTGTATACTTTGGTCTATGCTACAACTTTGTGCTTTATTAATTGTCCAAATTTGAAACGGGTTTCAAGATGAAGTTGAATAACTGTAGAAAAGTGGTCAAAACTTGGCTTTTTTTTTAGCAACTTTTTTAATTTTGAGTATGAAGATATCATTTTTTTGATTTGAGCCAAGAGCAACAACTTTGTTCAAGACTTAAAAGCAAAATTCAAAATAGTTGACGAGATATGGAATCGTTAGTCCTACTCTGAAGCTGAAAAGTTTAAAGTGCAATAAAAAGAAAACGGCAGCTAATCAGACCAAACCAAGACCGGGGTTTTATACTACCATCACACCCTTTCAGAATTTTTTTGGTCTCGACGCTTTCAACATTTTTGAGTTCAAAAATATGTGACACAGTGTATTTAACAAAATTTTATTTATATATTTCACAGCCTTCTTCTAGAGCATTGCTAGTTCGTCTTGCACCCAAGTCAAGTGTGTTAGCTCCTGTTTCCCTTCTTTTTTTCTTTTCTGAGTGTGTGTGTGGGGGGGGGGGGGGGGACACAGCCTGTCTGTCAGGCTCCAAGTCCCATACCTGGGATACGTCTCTGATGTATCGTCAATATTTCGTACCTATATCAAAATTAAATTCCAGCCAGGAACGTGTGTGCCTATGTATGTTTCAGTTTTTTTTTTTTTATTTTTGCATGTCTGAGTCCTTCACTTGTACTTGGTGAGGCGGCAGGAGGGCGGACGGTGTCCTTTAATTGCGAATCAAAGCTACAAAATTGAAGTTGAAGATACAATATTGTTGTTGTTGTTTCTTTTTGGCAATGTTTGTTGCATCCAATCGGCGGGCTGGCTACATTTGGGGGTGGCTAAAGGACCCCAAGTGCACCCCATTGGAGTGCAGTTTTTGCGCCACGCAATGGGCCCACAATGCTTGATGAATGATGTTGTCGTTCCGTTCCCTGTTGTTGATATTTTGTGCTGCTCCCCTCTTTTTTTTTGGGTGGGCTGCTCATCGATATGGCCAAAAGCCGCAACCAATCGCAAAGCGAATGCAGCGTTGCAAAAAAACGCAGCAACAGCAAAAGGACACGCTGACCAAAGGAGACGCCCATGTGCCAGGCTGCGATTTGCATGCGTCGCATATGGCAAGGTGGGTAGGTGGAGGAGGGTATGATGACGGGGTGGCTTATGTGCCGCGCGTGCACGTTAATTACTGCAGAGAGTTCGATGTGTGTGTGTGTGTGTGTGCTGTTCATCAATTTGCCATAGATTGCAAAAAAAAAGTGAAGTCTCAATCACCAGCAGCAACAGCAGCAACAGCAGCAGTAACTGGAATTTTTCTGGTCACTGTCAAACCGACCAGGTCACACCCTTTAGAGCAGAGAATTAAGCCAAAGCTTTGGTCTTGCAATCGAAAATTTTGTTATAATATAAAATTATATTTCAAATTTCCGTAATCCTTAAAAAGATCTCTGAAATATGACCAAGTGTTCTACATTTTCACCATATTCACCCAATTTATGCACTCTTCTAGTTAGACCCCTGGCATGTACTTTCTTTTCTCAGAGTACAGAACGAGTGGGCCAGTCATATCGACAGAGAATGAGATGGAGCGAATTTCCATATGCTGTCCATGTGCCCATGTCGTGGGCATTTACTGGTTTTTTTTTTTTATATTTCCTCTACCAAATGAACTATGTTACCCAAACCCAAACCCATACCCATCAACCCCTCCCCAACCCAACCCAACCCCACCCATTTCTATCCATAATAATTGAATTGGAAAAAAGCAAAAGCGCTGGCTGGTTGGTTTAACGCTACGCGACCACAGGAAAATTGTAATTAAACAGGATATGATGTTGGCGACGGTTCAGGCCAGTCATATCCCCGTATAGGTGATAGGTGATAGGTGAGGGATACCTCCCATGTGATGGCTGAATAAACTTGTTGTCTCCTAATTGCGAAAAAAAAGGTGGGAGGAAGAGGAAGGCGGCAGTGCAGCGACATTACAAAATACTTGCCAAAGTATCGTGGCAGCCTTTGTACGTTATGAAAGCAGAGAATGAGACGAGTTCGAGTATATCGAAAACAAAATTCTTTCCTGCCGGAAACAATTGTAAACTAGATAGAAATTGTTTACAAGTGGAGCTGGCAAAACAGTTCTGTACCATAATGCGCTTACTTTGGAATTTGCCTGAAATGTTATGAAGAATTTGAACACAAAACTGCACTTATTCTTTGAAATCAATGGAGCTTTCTAATCACATCATAGACCACAACCACACTAGGCAACAAGGTTCAATTTATAAAAGGGTTGGTGGCAACTTGAGATCCTTTCGTGTGCTGAACAGAAATCTGTTTTGGCATATTGTCCATCACGTCTGCATTTTTGACCCGATTTGTGGGGAACTCACATATTTGATCGAAGCCTTCATGAAAACTTCGTATAGTATAATTACTAATCTTTACGACAACGTATTCAAAACAATTTTGCGATTTTTTAAAGCGAGGATATTATCATGTTTATACAGGGTGTTTGTTTATACAGGAAATGGGCAATTCTTGCATTCAAAGTCTAAAACTGCCCAAATTCACTTAAATTTGCCCAAATAGGGGTGTTCAGAGCAACTTCACATGCTTATACAGGGTGTCTGCCTTCGTGTTTCAGTTAGTTTATGCATAAAATTGACCAACTTTTGTGTTCGAGGCTTAAAAGTTGCCCAAAGGCATTTATAATTGCCCAATGCGGGGTTTTTCGAGCAACATAACATGTTTATACAGGGTGTCTGACTTCGTGTTTCTGTTAGTTTATGCATAAAATTGAACAATGTTTCATTCGAAGTCTAAAACTGTCTAAATTCACTTAAATTTGCCCAAATAGGGGTGTTCAGAGCAACTTAACATGTTTATACAGGGTGTCTGACCTCGTGTTTCAGTTAGTTTATGCATAAAATTGGACAATTATTTCATTCGAAGTCTGAAACTGCCCAAATTCACTTAAATTTGCCCAAATAGGGGTGTTCAGAGCAACTTCACATGTTTATACAGGGTGTCTGACTTTGTGTTTCTGTTAGTTTATGCATAAAATTTACGAACATTTGTATTTGAGGCTTAAAATTTGCCCAAAAGCACTCGAATTTGCCCAAAACGGGGTGTTCAAAGCAACAACACGTTTATACAGGGTGTCTGACCTCGTGTTTCAGTTAGTTTATGCATAAAATTGGACAATTATTTCATTCGAAGTCTGAAACTGCCCAAATTCACTTAAATTTGCCCAAATAGGGGTGTTCAGAGCAACTTCACATGTTTATACAGGGTGTCTGACTTTGTTTTTCTGTTAGTTTAAGCATAAAATTGGACAATTATTTCATTCAAAGTCTGAAACTGCCCAAATTCACTTAAATTTGCCCAAATAGGGGTGTTCAGAGCAACTTCACATGTTTATACAGGGTGTCTGACTTTGTGTTTCAGTTAGTTTATGCATAAAATTGAACAATTCTTTCATTCGAAGTCTAAAACTGCCTAAATTCACTTAAATTTGCCCAAATAGGGGTGTTCAGAGCAACTTAACATGTTTATACAGGGTGTCTGACTTCGTGTTTCTGTTAGTTTATGCATAAAATTGAACAATTCTTTCATTCGAAGTCTGAAACTGCCCAAATTCACTTAAATTTGCCCAAATAGGGGTATCCAGAGCAACTTTACATGTTTATACAGGGTGTCTGACTTTGTGTTTCTGTTAGTTTATGCATAAAATTTACGAACTTTTGTATTTGAGGCTTAAAAGTTTCCCAAAAGCACTCAAATTTGCCCAAAACGGGGTGTTCAAAGGAACAACATGTTTATACAGGGTGTCTGATTTCGTGTTTCTGTTAGTTTATGCATAAAATTGGACCATTCTTTCATTCGAAGTCCAAAACTGCCCTAATTCATTTAAATTTTCCCAAAATGGGATGTGGTCGGGACTATAAAGCTGCTCTTATGCACTCGAATTTCCCAAAACGGGGTGTTCAGAGCAATTTAACATTTTTATACAGGGTGTCCGACTTTGTGTTTCTCTTAGTTTACACATAAATGTGGGCAACTCTTGCATTCAAAGTCTAAAAGCTGCCTTTATGCACTCAATTTTATTTCAAAACACTTGAATCAGTTCAATAAGAATTTGTGGCGAACATAGAGCAAGTTTTCAGCAAGAAGAGCAAGTTTCAGGATCAGATTCAGGTCGGTCAACCTTGTCTCATATTTTTACCAATTCAGAAAACAAGCAAATAAACCCAAAAATCTTGTGTGCAAAGCTTAGTAATATCAGAAACCTGAACCAATATGAACGAGAGAAAAGCAACTGTCAAATCTTGAAAGACTCATGGACATCACTGTTGTATTAATTAGTCATATCGTGCAAATTTGTGTAGTTAACATTTTCATTATAATATTTAAAGTCCCCTCTAGAACATATTGAAGATGGCAGATAATTAGTTCCGTTTTTCAAGATACGAACAGAAAACTCTAAAAAAATCCAAGAAATTGAGAGAAGCTTGGCCATGGCCCCTCTATAGGTTTGCTGTTTGAGACAGTTTTACATTTTTTTACTGAGAGATTTTATAAAGATCGGAAATAGATTTGGCCGAGTCCATTGTTATAAAACAAAATATGAGGTGTAAACATATAAATGTAATGAACTGGCTTTGTGCCTCTGGATGAACTAGTCTGAAACACTCTAATAACAATACCGAACTGGCGAGGGGATGGTCGCACTGTAAGGATGATGCAAGCATAGAAGAAGGCGTTAGTGGATTGTGGAATGGTAGGAGATGGACGCTGATCGCGACGGACGTGTGTGAGTGTGGATGAACAGAGACCGTATAGATGATGAAAATAGTAATTGTGTAAATAAAGACCGAAAAACCCCGAAGAGTCGGTGGTTTACAGAGGTGACTGTTTTAGTGACCTTTTGATTATCAATCATAGAACTTTTTAGCGGGCTCTAGGTCAATTAGTTAAAATTTTGTTCATAACATTTGTAAAACAAGACACGCACACCACAAAGAAGGCAGATTGATTGTATAGCTATTTCATGAATTTCCACAATTCAATCATCAGCTATCTTTGCCAATCTTTAATGAGCTGGCAGACGCTTGGGAATTCCAAAGGCATTTTTCAATCATTTCGTCACTCAAACGCTCCGGGTTAGTAGGAAAATGATTGAATGAATGCGATTGAAGCTTATCTTTGCTCGTTTTTCAAGATCATTTTTCATTTCAAGTTCATTGAGTTTTGATCAATTTCGTGTGTAACCAAATATAATATAATTCTCAATTCTCAAAAATTAAACTGGCAAGCAGAAACTCAATACCTTAACAGGACAGGATGCCTGGGCTGAGTCAATGGAAGAGTTCGGTGTAAAAGGCCTACAGTCTTGGTCTTGGTCTCAGGCTTGGCTATATCAGCGGCACTTCATCTTGATTGACATGCGCATTCACAGCGTTGACATAATGATGGACAGACTTTGGTACCAGCGGCCACTGTGCAGGCGCAGGCGCATAGCAACAACAACAACAACTGCAAAGCGTGACAACAACACCGCTGGGCCATGCGTTGCCTTTCGCTTGGATGTGACCGACCCGACCATCCTCATCCTCAGTTGCTTGGCGCTTGCTTGGCCCGGCCAACATGCAAATCGGAAAGGAGTTGATGTGCGTAATGAGAGGAGTTCCGTTCTTTTCATTTTTAATGGGGAGTTGCGGCGATGCGGCCTTTAAGATTTCCAAGGCGAAATTGTTCAATATCAATTTTCATTGTTCCCGGTTCTTGGATCCCGGTTCGATTCTTGTCGTGCCGCCTTCAGCTTTGTCACTCACGATCTCTTGGCTTATCTGCGACACAAAATAGACGCCAATTAAATGCTTTGATGGCCACGTTTCTTTCAGGCAGCCACATAAAAAGCGGAAATAATTTCACCATAAATTATACATCAACGAAACGAAAACGAAACACACAAAAATATGACACAGAACAAACAAGCAAAACCAGTTCCAGTTGCCTGGAACCTGCAAACTTTTGCCAGACATAACGGCGTCTGCCAAAAAGGAAACGGAGCCTTGAGAAGACAACAAAAAAAACCCTTCAGAACTTTTGTGGCGACAATTTGGTTTTTTATTTGGGGGTTTTTCTTGTTGTTCGCGACGGCCTAAAAATAATGTGGCAACCTGTCGAAACTTTTTCATCGACATAAAAAGGAAACAAAGTTTTCTTATCGCTTAGCTTGCTAACAATTTGTGGAAGAAAAAATGTAGAAGTCAATTTTTGGAATGCAAAATGTGCATCAGTTTTGATTCAAGAATTTTCAAAGATCAGATAAATGATTGCCAAGTTATGAAGCTGTATTTACACATAGGAGAAGTAGTCAATTGAAGTTTCTCATTTAAGTTTTCACCACTCACAATGAACTGAGGAATTTTTCAGCCACATCATATGAGATATTAGACAAGTGTAGGTACAGTTTAAGCAAATCACACAGAAAATGTCAGATACAATATCAAATATCGCTGTATAATATTTAATTTGACTCCCTTACAGCGCAATCGATGGAAATATCATCACAGCGTTGATGCGTAGTACTTCACACAGTTCGTTTGGCGCCACAGTGGGTAATACTTTACACCAATATAATACTCATTTAGCACTTCGTTGTTGTTGCGAAAGAGCGCCGTATAAGCTCGTATACTGTCGTTGTGTCGACGTCGCTGCCGCAGAGCAGTATTGTATACACAGAAGATAGGGACGCGCCAGACTCGACTTTACACCGTTCGTAAGGCCCTACAGCTGTGATTGGTGGTATTTTACACAGTTCGTCTGACGCCACAGTGGTAATGAGCAGCACTTTAAACAGTTCGCCTGGCTCCTCATTCAAAAATTGATCAGTTACATACAAACTTTGGCAGGTGCAAAGTATGTTACAGTCGGTCTTAGCCAACCTTCAAGTTTCTAAATTAATTTTTCTCCATTAAGAGAAAACTAGTATCATTTTTTTGTATCAATATAAACCTAGAAATGATCAAATTGATCTTTTGGGTATTAATTTGATATTTGGAATATATTATTTTGATAGCCCAGAAATGCTTCAGACGATGATAGATGAAGATCTTCTTGGTGGAGTGCAAATGGGATAAATGCACGTCAAAATATTAATGTATGCGGACAATATGGTTCTATTGTAATGTAAAATTTGCTCAACAGCACCAAAGAGGGCCAGGCCAAGCTTCTCTCCATCTCTTGGTCTTGGATATGGTCCTATTAGCAGACGATAATAGATGCTACATATAGATATTGCAAAAATGGAGTCTCAAGATTAGTACTGCAAAGTCGATAGTTATGGTAGTTCGATCGGATAAGGGACGTCTGGCGCACTACGAACATTGGACTGAGTAACGGAATTCAAATATTTGGGATTAACAGTCACACCTAACATGTCACTTCATTAGCATATACAGGAAAAGTTGCGGGATTTCACGCTATTTAGTAAGAAAAGCGTAAGCGCCAGTACAAAATATAGAATGTTTCAATCAACAGCAAAATCAAAAATGTGCTACGGAGCTGATGTCTGGGGATACACAAAATTCGAAGAAGTTGAAAAACTTCTGACAGAGCATTCAATCCTCCTCAGAACACTCCCACGTACGCAATACACTTGGAAACTGGCCTGTCGGAACTTTATGAACACACACTAGTGCGGCACTTCGAACAAAGTCCTATCACTACCACTGCACCGACTACCCTTTATTGCGGCAAACTTTTTAGTAGAAACCAAGTCGGAATATACCTATAATAGGCAGACGGCTTTATACCAAGCCTTTTTCTTTAATGATCTTTGATATTGTATCACCAATGAATTGAAAAAATGCAAGAGATAATACGACTATGAATTTGAAACAGTCTAGTCGTTTAGTCTTTGTAATTTTGAAGGTAGCCGCCAAAGGAGTAAATGTATCGATAAGTATTTAGACGATGGTCACACTGGATGAATGACAGCGCAGTAGCTGAAGGCATTAGTGGATTAGTGACAGAACGACAGATGAGTAGAAGATATACGCTGACCGTGACGGACAGAGATCGTTTTGATAATGTAAATAGTAATTGTGTAAGTAATGTGTAAATAAAGACCGGAAAACCCCGAAGAGTCCGTGGTTTACACAGAAAAACTTTTAATGTTAACGAATATTCATTAAAAAACTCGAAAGGTCATGCTCTTATGTGAAACAAAGCTTGCCGAATGTTACAGCTGGCAATGATTGACGCATTATATTTAGGGCCGATTTCTCTTGCTACAGATAGCGGCTATGGGACAGTTAAACTTAAAATTTACTCTGTTATTTGTTAGTTTATGTGACATATAGCTCTATGTAGTGAAAACAGATCAGTACTTAAAAGTAATTGCCATGAAAGACACTTTCCCAGATGACTTACTGAAGATAAATAAACGTGTTTCAATATGGTACCACGAACTTTTATATTTACAAGGTAAGTTTAAGCAGCTAAGCATACATATATATGATGTTGATGTATAAATAGCAAGTGTTACTAATTGACACGACATATACCACGGCACAATGCTGCTGTGGCTGTTACAGCGCTTTGCAAGATGACGCACAATGCGAGAGAATCGAAACGAAGAGAGCTGCTGAAGAGGTGTTTATCGCTTTGTTCACTCAGGTTCTCTGCGAAGACGCAAAGATCTGCAGGAGGCGCACCATTACAATGACTTCAGATTAAACAACATTCGCGTGGACACAGAACTTGCAGACTGAGAGAAAAATGTTTCCCATAGTGTAAGTAAAAAACATTTTGTAAGAAATAAAAATGGAATAAAAAGTTTTTAAAATGCAATGTTCTAATTTTAATGCCAGTTTATAGAGAACTGAATTGGGAATACAAACTTGATAAAAAAAAGTATTCAATTGATAAAAGCTAGTATCAAAATTAAACAATTAATTTAATACAAAAAAGTGTGAACTGAACGAATTTGTTCGACGAATTTGTTGGGCTCGACGAAATGTTCGTCGTTAGTGGAGGTGTTCGTGACACATTTTTGTGTTCGACTTTTTGTTCGCAGAAAATAGAAACGTTTTGAGTGTTTTCGTGCAAACATGTTCGTCAATGGATGGGAACAAGTGCACGAACATCATTTGTCAAAAAAATTTGTAGAGTGAATACGTGCCCAAATAAGCAACTAATTGTGGCTGTAATTCAAGCTAATTTTTATCGGCATCTAGGCCATGATTATATTAGTTTTCGCTGCCATATTTGCATGTTTACTCGTTGAGATTTTCAAGCAAATGATGTTCGTGAGAAATGTTCGCCTGGTTAGTGGGCAAATGAATTCTTGTTTGACAAACTTGTTCGTCGCATAAATTCGTGTGTAGATGCCCTGCTTAATGCAAGTTTGTATCAATATGATATTCTCGAAATATCATTTGAATACTTTCGAAATAATCAACTTAATACTCAGTATTTTTTAGCAACTTTCTTTTTGGTCACACTGTTTTTGTCACATGTTACTGTCAAACATGTTCAGTTTGGTCTATAACTTAACCATGAATCGACTTACAAACGAATAACGCTTGCAGATTATTGAATTTTATTAACAAACTTCATGCTCGCTTAAGAAAGTGCATCGTGCACCGTGGGCGACGTTCTGAGGCGGCTATTCGGCATCTTGTGACCAAATTTCGTACCAAATTTCCATTATTGGACATTAAACCACCAACACTCATGCGTAGAGTGCGGACAGAGTGTTGTTGATGACCGTGAAATTTCGATTCGGCGCCGTTCGCAGCAATTGCACCGCTGTTACTCCACTTAGGGGAAAATTTTGCAGAAGGATTTGGGTATAAAACCTTTTAAAATACAGCTGGTGCGAGAATTGAAGCCACACCACCTACAACAAAGGCGAACTTTTGTTGAATGGGCGCTGGCAAAGTTGGATCGGAAAATAGTGTTCAGCGATGAAGCAAATTTCTGGTTGAATGGATACGTGAACAAACAAAATTACCGTATTTAGTGTCAAGAGCAGACAGAAGCATTGCAAGAACTGCCAATGCATCCCGAAAAATGCACTGTTTGGTGTGGATTATGGATATATTAATGATGACGAAGGCAGAAACGTTACTGTGAATGCAAAGCGCTACCGTGCGATGATAACAAACTTTTTTGCCTTAAATGGAAGAGCTGGACTTGGCTGACATGTGTGATTTCAGCAAGACGGTGCCACATGCCACACAGCAAGCAAAACAATGGCCCCTTTGACAGGCGAGTTCGGTAAACAGTTTATTTCACGTTTGGGGCCGGTCAATTGGCGGTGTTAGACTATTTTTTGTGTTGCTATCTCAAGGCTCATGTCTATAGCCTTTGTACAAGACGCATTGCAAGTCAATATTGAAGAAATTATTCGTAACATATCGGCTGATATATTAGAGAGAGTATGTCAAAATTGGACCCAGCGTATGAACCATTTGAGGCGTAGCCGCAGTCAACATTTACATGAAATCATACTTAAACATTAAATTATATAGATTGTTCTATCGACTCAAATAAAGATTTCATAAATTTTTTTGAATCTTATGTATTTTTGTTTTAAATCAAATCCGAAAGCTGCTATAAAATCACACTTTAGAGCGCGCGCATACATGCAAATGAAAGATGAACTGACGGCAGAACCTAAGGCTTATCTGTAAAAATAATCACGCTCCGTGCATGCAAGTTTGGGCTACAATCACTGGTCTGATCTGATGAATTCAGTGATGTATGTTTGTTTATTTCGGCTTGCTGACGTACTAAAATATCATGGTCAGCCGTCAGTTCATCTTTCAGCAGAATGTGTGCGTGCACCCCAAGTGTCATTTTGATGATTACTTTTTATTTGGGTGCAGGAATAAATACTTAACAAACCATCAAGAAGAACCTTTAAAAATTGTGAAAACTCAAGGTGAAATTTTTTTGTGAATTTCAAATTTAATTGCATCAAAATCGGGCATTTCTTTTCCATACTTCATCTGCAAAAGTTCTGCAACTAACTCATCTAAATTTATGTGAATTGCCTAGAATGGTCTCAAGGAGGAGGACTTCTTCTTGCCGCTGGTAACACATTTGCGGCAATAATTTTTGATTGTTGTTTGCCTGGCAAGTTCATCCTTTACTACCCTCGAACAACAACAACAATAGCAACAACAATTGCTTCATCCGTTACGTACACTTTCAATTGTTGTTTTGTTGTTGTTTATTTGTGGCTGGGTCGTCCCTTTTATATGACTCCCCGGCTGGCTGATATTTATTTCTTGTATGTCAGCTATAAACGTGAAATTTACTGCGGAATGTCATTTAAAGTACAAACATTTGCTCTGCTCTTATTTTTTTTTCTTTTTTTTGGGGAATATTCACTTGTATTTTTGAGGGCCGGACTAACGGTTTCTATGCACGCCAAATGACGCCGCGGCCCGCGGGCGAGTCACAGTTTTTTGTCGTATTTTATAATCCTTTTCCTTTTTGTCTGTCTCGCCCTACCCCTGCCTCGGTATGGTCTGTTTGTCATTATGTCCCTGCTTCCGGATTATATTTTGGTAGGAATGTCTGTTTACTTGTATTTGGCACGTCTTAGCAGCTGTCGCCGTTACACACGACCGCCGCCCACCCCCCTAAAGCCCAAATGGCCGCGGCGTATCCGTATCCCTTTTAATTTCGTCAAGTGGCCTAATACCGTTCCACTAAGTGCGGCTAATCAGCTAGGAACAAAACGAAGCAAAAAAAAAAGCAAGCGAAATAAATAAAACGAGAGATTCAAATCTTAAACGGATGTCGCCGGTCGTGTTTACAAGGCTCCCGAAAATTAATTATTAAGGTACTTTTGCGGCTCGAGATATGAAATAAATATGTCTGTGCCGGGCAATGGAATTTGTGTTGGTTTGGAATGGAAGTGAAGAGGCTTTACACCTGAGCTTTGTTGTTGTTATTGGATGTGTCTGAGTTTTGGGTTCGGGTGGTTACTCTTTGAACTATGTCCTGTCCACGTTGTACCACGGCACAATGCTGATGTGGCTATTTCAGCGCTTCGCAAGATGACGCACAATGCAAGAGGTTGTGCGTGAGTCTTACTCTTTGAACTATGTCCTGTCCACGTTGTACCACAACCCAATGCTGCTGTGGCTATTTCAGCGCTTTGCAAGATGACGCACAATGCAAGATGTTCTGCCGAATATCTGTAAATTAAAACTCTCCAGCAATTTCCAGTCCCAACCAAACTTAAACGAAAACATTAAACAACTAATCTCTCATTACCCACCCTCTGCTCCAGTTCTAAACGTGGTTCCAGTGGGTTCTGTTCGGTTCCAGCCAGATATGTATTCATAGAGCGATTAGATTAGTTATGCTTGCCTAAACAGAAACCCGTGATGATGTTGACGGCGGCGGCGGCGGCAGCTTTGAAAATGAAAGTGGGCGGATCCAAGTGCACACCATAATTGCACGCTGGTAGGGAAGCGGGGACTTGGGGGGTGGGTACTTTCAGCTATTTTGCATACATGAGTGTATGTGTGTGTCTGTGTGTGTGTTGAGAAAGAGTGGGGTACTTACAGTTTAAAGTTTTGTGGCCGCGTTTCGCATAATTACGCGCCAACTCAATTCTAGACTTAATTAAAATTATTAATGTTTCTTCAAAGGGGGAAAGGTAATTGGGGTTGGGGAGGAGGTGCGGCTGTGCGGCGGGCGAAGGTGGAGTTGGAGATGAAGATGCGCGCAAAATGCGTTCAGGCGGCCGTAACTAATAATCCCGAGCATGCAAAACGAAAGACCGAGAGCTGCCTCTAGGCCCACTCAACAACCCCTTTGGCTATCGGTCAAAGATGAACAACAGGCTTAATATAGAGATGGAAGCGTGAGGCAAAAATGTAACTCATTTTTTCTTAGTTAAGAAAGTATGAGGCCGACCATTGGAGGCGGATGACAAATAATAAAATCAAAAAATGTAGGATGGAAGAGGTCAACGCCCCGGAAATGAAAGATGGATACTTGATGGCTACGCACTGGAGGTTGTTAAAGAATACACATACTTGGGACTAACATTAACACAAAACATGAACTTTAAAACACATCTTAACCACAAACTGAAGGATGCTACAATGGCGGTGAACAGCACATGGAATAGCTTCATGGCAAAGAAAGGCATTGCAAATTCAGCCAAATATCAGCTTTTCCAGGCAACTGCAAATAGATAATGTTGTATGCGGCGGAAGTATGGGGACATTAAAGTTACGATGACGTGGAAAAATTGATGAGAAACTTCCTTAAACAGCTATTTCGGCTGCCAGTGAATATCCCCAAGCTATGCACTAAATCCAGTGTTTGGAAGTACCTAGGTACAAATACCTAGATACATATTTTGTGTACCTTTTACCTTACCTTTGTATTTTCAAATTCGAGTACATTTTACCTTACTTAGATCTTAATTTTCATTTATCTTGTCAATAGGTAACACTTTCTTAAGTGATTTTTTTCGGTCTGATTACATTATTGCCGAGATGCTGCCGCGCTCTGCTAAATTGAAAAGAAAAGTATTCGGGACAAACAGGTCCCGGCTTTAACTGGACGTTCGGTAAGTATTTCGTGTTCAGAAACTATACGATTCATGTTAGAAAAGAGGAAGCCGGACTATTAGCCGTGCTCCCATTTTCACTTTCGCAAAGTTTTGCGATTTTTAGACCAATTTTTACTGGAAACCGGGAAACAGGAACCGAAAGTGAAAGCTTGTTTCGCGGTTTTTCCACAGACATGAAATAATTGCTACTATATTAGCTGAAGTTCATAGCAAATACCGACTAAGAGATATCCAAATGTTAAACAGTTATACACCTGACCTTGAGCCGGCCAAACAATAACCATTAAACAGTTACAGAAAATGTATCCAACTTCTAAAAAGCATTTAGAGCCGTTTTCTCATGTGGCTGTTTTGCAAATCTAGGTGGATTTACTGCATTTGCTTTGCTCATGTTCAAGGCTAACCATCTAGGTATTTTTGTAGAAATTTACTTCATCCTCATTGATTTCAAAACCATGTAAATGCTAAAGCCAATTAAGTATTTTTATATAAGCGCGCATATGGTTACACTGAAAAATATTTGAAAACTGCTGCTAAAAACAGTAAAGTCTGAATTGTTAGTAAGTAAACCAAAAATGGAACAAATTGAATGTGCCTTTAATATATAGAAGAACACCTGCAGACATTGCTGAAATTACAGATGCACATTCTAATTCACTTAGTTCATTACTTAAGCTAAGTTTACACATCCAAATAATTTGTCTTAATTTTGATAAAAATAGCTTTGATTAAAGATTTTACATGACTAAAAACTTAAACTATGGTTCCATACGCAAATAATTTGATCAAATATGGCCGAAAAGTTTCACAGTTTGGCCTTTATAGTCAAATTTTCATTAAAATTTGTCCAAATAATTTGCCTGTGTGAACTTAGCTTTCGACCGATTGCTAGTAACAAGTCGTTCCAATAGAAAAACATTCTCCTCCTCTGTAAAATTCTTGCTTTAATTTGTAAAATTGGCGCCCAATTAACAAAACAATAATCAGCCGAGTGCAGAGGTGCTGCCAACCTAGTAATATACCTTTCCAGCCCTCCCGGTGTGACCGTGGCGCAAATGCCCGAATTTATAATCAACCTACTTGAGAGAACCAATTGCACAAAAACCACCTAGTTGCGAAATCTAGGTTGATTTCGATTTGAGCAAAAACAGGAGCATGGGAAATCACTGACTATATCTAGAAACAGGCCAATCGGCGATGTATCTTAACACCCTGACGACTCACTTTAGGTACATCAACAAAATCATGGGAGTGCCGGAACATCGAATGCCGAAAATTGTGTCGCTAAAAATTCTCAGGGAGAAAACACAGTGTAGAGTGCGACGTTCTAAATGCTGAAGAAGGGAATGCAGCGCAGCAGGCAGTACTCGTTGCGATAGACAAGAATCCTAGATTTCAGTGTGAAGCTTAAGCCAGAAGAAGCGAATGGAGAGTATGGTTCAGTCTTGGCATAAACAATTATTTTAGTGAGCAAAACAGCACGGAAACTATTGAAATTATTTTCAAAACCAAATGTGAATTGCTTCCACTGCCATACCGACCCTACTACAGCGATAGTATTTGTTCTTTATGTAATATGCAATCGAGAGAAGACATAATTCACATTACAGCATTATGACCTATCCTAGCGGACTATAGAGTAGCATATTTCTTAATATTCCTTAACAGAAAGAGACAATTGAGCTACTCAATGTGAAGAATTGGCAGGAATTTTCGAAATTCGTCAAAGTTATAATAAATTATAGGAAAAAAATATTTTACTAGAAAACTTTTAAATTTGAAATAGTGAAAAATTGTTGAATATATATCTAAGAAAAACATTATAATTATAGTTTGTTAGAATAGAAGGCTAACGGTAAATTATCCAAACCAAAAAAATTGGAATTAAACAAAATACTACTACAACATCTACATATTTAAGCATGTTTAAGGCTTTCTTTTCTATTCACATTCAAGGTAACTTAACTCAAATTGGCTGTGTAATAACAAATATAAGGAAAGATGAGGAAGGTAAAGATTTTGGTTAGCTCCAGCTCGTTCAAACTGATTCGCTAGAAGAGATATTGTATGGGGACTGTGTAGAAACGCTCTCAACAAGGGTACAAGACTTTCCATCACGCTGCCCTCACTAAGGCCAGAGACATTGTCTGCCCCCCTTTTCCACCGACCGGCAATCAGCACGCAATTGCGAAATGTTTTTGCCTAATAGAATTTCATGTGCGCGTCTCGCATGCAAATTGAGAATTGAAAATTGCCCTCCGACAATTATAAGAAAAATACACACACTCACACACACACACACATTTGCTTACACATTTCTGTGCAGGCAGCCGAAGCAGCAGCAGCAGCATATTTTGTTTAATAATTTTTTATAGAAATAATTGCAGTTGCAAACAAAAATGTTGCCCCGCAACATGCGGCAATGGCAGCTCACGCGCTCCATCAGAGCCAACATGTTCGCACATCGTAATTTCCACCTTGGCCAAGTGGATTCCAGGCAATGTCGCTCATCAATTCGATGGCCAATTATTGAAATTGCAATTGGCCTGGCAACATGTTGCCAGACCGGGGCCCAGCAACATGTTCAGCATGTGTGTTCAATTAACACTTTTGTGTTTGGGAGGGGGACTTGAAAATAATTCGATAAGCCTTGTTTGCTCATTTTGTCATATATTGGAAACGATCTTCCTGTATTGCGTGCACCTAATGACACCGCTCCAATTAAAGCGGTGCACATTGTCAAAACAGCCGCCAACGGAATGAAATGAAATCATGCGGGCAACAGCCAACAAGTTGAAAGCTTCAATTTACCACCCATTGTGCCTTATGGCAATTCGCTGCCAAAGGCAAAGACGCAGGCGCAGGCGCAAAACCGCACAAAAAATCCAACCGGGCAACATATTTATTTTTAATATGCAAAAGGCGCATGCAGAGTTTGCGCCACCTGTTCAATATGGGATCTGGGTTGGAGAGGGGAGAACACCACATTGCGGATTGGGTTCGGGAATATGGGATGGATGATGACGGCGGCGGCGGTGGCGGCGCGTGGGTTAAGCAAATTTTTTGATTTACGTTTTGTTGTGGCCAGCTGACAGGAGGCAAGCTGAACGGACAGACAGTCAGATGGATTGAATCGGCCGGCCCAAGTGCACTGAGAAAAACAAAATACAACAACATTTTGCACAGATTTTGTATCAATTTTAGTTCCAGACTTGGTTCGGGTTGATAGCTCAGTAGACTATTTCAGATACCAACTATCATTCTGTTTCGGTGACAAAAAATATGGTATGGTTTGTGCCCACCGATTTGTAATTCGTAGACTCTTTGCCACAAGATCCACAGCCATTGGTACATAGTGTGCTGAAATGATACCGACTAACACTTTCTGATTTGTGTTTGGTTAGTTCCTTGCTTCCAAAGGGACCATAACAGGTGGTCAAGCTTGCGTAGTCAACTTTACAACAGTGTTTGTCAAGAAGATGTGCGAAAACCTGCTCATATAGAGTAAGAGTTAGAGATCAAAATTTGCGCTGCCTCTCAATTTTGAGTGGTGTTAAGCCACGGGTGCCCAGAATGAGCTTGCGGCCGCGTGAAAACAAATACAAATGCACAAAACATATCTCAAGCAATAACAACAGCAAGAAATAGATAAAGAAAGCAGATATTTAGTGCGAGCAAGGCGAGGCAACATTGCTGTTGCTTTTTAATCCCAGAGACATGGGAGAGAGAGAAGAGAGTCACATAAGATGTTGCTGTTGCAGGTCTGCACGCACCAACAATAAACACTTAGCTCGGAAAGAAAGAGAGGAGAGCACGCATATGAATTTGTTGTTGCTTTATGTAAGCTTATGGCGCGCGTGCCCTCACAACGAGTGATTGGCTTGCGGAATAGGCTTGGGCACCCCTGTGTTAAGCGATAGTGCCTAATGAGATACTTTATGGTGCCACTAGATAATCACAGTGGTTAGAGCAAGACGGACATATTCCCAAATGTATCCCGAGAGCGTATGTGAAAGCGAACAGCTGACTAATATCTGACAGACGCGGTGTCGACTACGCAATCGTTCAGTCTAGATCAGAGTTTCCCAGCTATGAGAAAATATAACATAGAAGCACAACGTGAAACGCCTCTCTTTTTTATAATTGATCTCCATTGTAACAAAGAGATACTTCATTGTGACAACAAGATACTTCACTCAAAATGATTGTCGACATAGGAAAACACTGTGGTTAAAGGGAGACGGACATGGTCCAAAAATACAGGGTGGTCCATCAAGTGTTTGGAATTGGAAATATTCATAATTTGACTTTAAAAACGTCAAATGTCATTCGGAAAGCGACTAATATTTAGTAAAAACTTCGACATTTATGAAATGGTTCGCTATTCGCTTGAAGAAAGTTGGGAAACATTTAAAACACATTTCCAAAGTGGTGAGTCCTCGACTCAAACTGTGCGAAATTTGAAAAAAAACATTTAACAAAAAAAAAATGTTCCGAAAACTCAATTTGTGGATCAATTCGTGAAGCGAGTTCGTGAAACTGGAATGTTGGTGGATAAACCAACCCTTGTACGTACTCGTCCGGTGCGCTCGGCCGCAAAGATGGCTGCGGTTGCTGAAAATGTGCACCATCGATCTCAACAATTGGACATTTCGCGCACTTCTTTGATGCGAATTTTGCTTAAAGACCTTGCCATGAAGCCATACAAAGTTCAATTGGTTCAATTTCCAATAAATGTTCAACCTTTGAAAAATATCGAGGCCAAAATTAAATTCCAACCACCCTGTATATGGTTTTCCGGTTTTCATCAAACTTGGTGGAATTGAGTAAAAGCATTGAAAACTTATTAATACAAGGTTTTCAGGCGTTTGAGTTGAAAACAAAAAAATTTTTCTCACTAAAACAAGTTATTCGACCCTCTGCAAGGGTATACAAAATATTTTAATAATTATGTATGACAAGTTTCATAATAATTACACCCTGGAAAATAAACGTTCTAAGCTTACTTCTCCCTTCTCAAAGGCATGCAATTGTGGAAACTTTATCAGTACATCTTCTTTTTTTGTAAACGTTTTGAGCTCTGGAAAATTAATAATGTTTGATGCCATTAAACTGTTTTAGGGAAATTTGTTATACGCTGGTCGAAGAAATTTGATGATCACTGTACGATGAAGATGCTGTAGACTTCTCTTGTTTGACCGATTCTTGAGTAATATCCGACCCATGAACATAGAATTGAATCTGTTCAAAAGCAATTCTTATTGTTTGCTCTTCGTGGCTTAAACTGGAATCCTGAGGTCCGTTTACCATCGTACTCTAGTATACCAAATAAACCTCAACGTTTCTATTATTAGGATCATCACTGAATAGTTGTACTACTAACTAAGCCTTGCATGAACCGATTCGTGTCCTCTGTGCTGATTACAATAAACTCTACAGAGTAATCAACTCAGAAGTTTCGCTTCCTGCTTTAAAAACTACTATTTTAACTAATTTAGCTCGTAGTTAACATTACAAACATAAGTTTTTCCTTCGCTCAGAACCGAAACTGTACCGGTACAATGTTTCTTCTCGGTTCGAAGAATTTCGGTTCTCGTATACCGATATATAAAAAATAAAAAATATCGGTTCTGATTCTGAGTTTTAATAGGTTCTTTTCGGAATACGGTTTCGGTTCTAGTTCCGGTTTGATTCCCTGATAGAAACGTTTTGCTTCAAAAATGTTGGATGTTAGATGTTGCTCAGTGACCTCAGACCTAGGTACAGTCGGAATATCTAGGACTGTTCATATCAACTGCACAATTATTCCTCTTGGAATCGGCATCGATAAATGCTCCCGTATTCAAAAACCGATTGTTTTTTTCGGCATTTAACTTCAAATTGCCATTTATCTTCATTCGACTGTCTCGAATGTTGAAATAATTTATATATTTTTTTGCATTCAAAACTTTTACCACTACAAATTGATAGAATTCGAAAGCTAATTTCATCATATATTCATCGAGTTAGCTCGAAAATGGCAAAATTGCAGGTTCTGGCCAGATATAGCAATTTCTACCAGATATAGCTATTTTGTAAGCTCAAAACCCGTAAACTGTTCAGTGTTGCCGAAGCCTGGAACTCCTGCTAATTGAATGACATTGTAATGCTATTTGAAATTAATCTTTTAAATTTTTAGCATATTTAACATTCGCCATCTGGTGGGAAAATAGCTAGATCTGGTAAGAAAGTTAGTCATTTTCCAACACTGATTGAGCCACGTGGTTTTTGAATGGAATTAGTTCAAATCAGTATTTTCGCTAAATGTAGTGTAAGGTCACATTTTTACCCTGAACGTCGAAAAAGCACATTTGCAAGCAAAAAATTAAATTTCAAACAGATTTCTTGACGTCAACTATCTGCGAGGCGAGATGGTGACTGGACGCAAGCTCAAGGCTGCTGGGGATCCACCAGGACGCACATGCCTCTTATGCTGTGCATCAACTTTGGATCACAGTCTTCGGTGCACTTCATACAGCGTGCATGGGCCGCTGGTCGAACCAAACGTGACGTCATGCGAAGGCAACGATATGGGTAAGTTTGCATATTTAATGGAAGAACAAGAAGAGATCCTCACAAACATTGGAAAAACCCTCTCTTTCAAGGTTCCCACTTCAAATGTTCACGCAGTTCGCAGGCCTTCTTCAGCAGCAAGCTTCATCACAAGTAACCTAAAGACACACCTACTTACTTATACTGGCGAGATACCCTACGAAGGTTCCCAGTGCTTAAAGACCTTTACCCAATAAGGCGCTCTGAATGTCCAATAATGTTGAACATTCACAGGGCTTTTTTGGGTAAATGTCTTCAAACACTGGGAACATTTGTAGGGTCTTTCGCCGGAATGAGTAAGTAGGTGTGTCATTAGATTGCTCCAGTGCACAATGGCCTGATTTAGACGGACTCAATTGGAGTGCAGTAACAAGCTTGAATACGAAACGACGAAAATTTTGGACCGGCCACAAGCGCACCACCCATAAAACCCATTAATTATAATTTTTTTTAAATTAAATTAAAAAACCACAACCAAAAATTTTAAGGAAATAAAATTTAAATTTAATATTCATATGAAATATGTATATTTTTACACTATACTACAGAATCGGGTTTGCATATTACTTAACATTGGATTTAGGCTTACAAAACTTTATAATCTGCTGTAACATAAGATGCTCAAATACTTTAGACATGAAGGGAAGTCTATATTCGTCGTTTGCCTTTGGTAATACAACAATCTTGGCTATTTTCCAAAGTTTTCGGAAAAGTCGAAGTCGTAAACGCAGTGTTGCAGAAGATATTTGTTACATGATTAATAATTTTTTGTAAGATAAGCTTAAAGAATTTAGGATGCATATCATCCAACCCAACAGCATTCGACTTAATTTTAGGGACGCATTCAAGAACATCACATGGGTTCACGCACATAAAACTAAAGCTACTATCACAGGTATTATTAACTACAACATCCAGGTAGGGATTACTAATAGCTTCAGGTACATTCGATTGCACAAACTTCAGTTTAAGATTATTTACATCAGCTGCGATTTTCTTTGAGGTAACTCTTTCTTTCCGATTTCAAATTTTTTCAGCTCCCCCCATTTTTGATTGGTAGATATTGCACATTGGCAAGAGTAGTGGTTACTTTTTGCAGTATAAATCATTTGGTTTACTGATAGTGCTCAGGAGTCTTATACCTTTTCCTCGTTCAGCAATTTTTATTGAAATATCCCGCGTGAACCAAGGATTATGTCTGTGATTACATACCCTTCGCTTCACAAGTACCGATTTTTCATATATGTTATTGATGAGTAAGCACAGTTGACTTAATTGGGAATTAACATCTATTAATGAGTATATTGAGTTCCAGTCACACCCGTCTAAGTGGTCAATCAGTAGCATTCTGTCAATGTAGGTAGCGTCGATTTGAGAGGGTAGAACTCTTTCGATGTTAAGGCACTATTGTGAATAGACCAACAGCCATTAACGATAATGTAGATGTTTTTATTGGATACCCAAGTCCATATCAAGGAAGGTGGCTGCCTCGATTGGATGGGTCCACAGTATAATAGGAGTCATGGTGGTGGGGTTTAGAGGGCAGTTAAACAGGTGCTTGGTGTCTGTGGCTCTTGAACACATTTTGGACATGTGTCTGCTATATCTATAACTATTAAGTTGCCTGCTTTTCCCCGAGCTGGGATTTCTCACTGTGATCAATAGGTGGTGGTCTGCCACCAAGTACCACGTTATCTTGCATAGCCATGATGGTGTTTTCGATCATGTTGGTGTGGGCCTTATTCCTGGCTTCTACATTGAGAGAAAAATCAAGAATATTCAGCCAGAAAATTCTTTGATTTATATACATATATGCATCTTTCGTGTGTCATGGGATCAGAATCGAGAAAGCGCTCGATAGAGGGATAGACCGTTCTCAGGTCGTATCGGAGTGGCCTATCCCTGCACATTGCTACTCTGGTGCTGTCATGGTTTGGATGGGCAGGGTTTTGGGTCAGTAGTTCGTTATGCTGTCTGACTGGGAGGAATTCCGTTTCCTGTACACAGTTTGTAGAAAGTTTCTTTACTAAGTATTACTGATGGAGGGTGGCCAAAGTGTTGGGAGTTGTCGTTGCTGTTGATGAGTTGTTTGGTGTAGATGATGTTGTTGCTGTTTCAGTTGCTGATTTGGCTGCTGTTGAGTTAGGTCTTTAAGATTCACTATGAGATTCGGCATGACTTTTGGAACAGTATGAGTAGTGCGGTTCTGTGTCATGAAAGGTACAGTTGAACTGGCTGTGTGTTACTTCGTTGTCTTCCTTGATTTTGCCTGTTTTCCTTTTTGTCGCTTCCTATGCCATATCCGATCCAATTGGTCAAAGATGTTAGAAGTAAAATCTGGACTTACAAGTAATAAAGATGATTCCAAGAAGGCAATGGACCATGTCCCGAGTTTGAATTTTTATCTTTTCTTCTCACAGATTGACCCATAAGTATTACTGACATAACTAATGTTATTTTATTCACTTCATTTTACATAAATATTTCGAATTGAATGCAATTTCTCTTATCGTTGGATTCCCCTGTTTTTTTTTCGCTCAGTGATCGATCGGCTCGTGGATATTTGTATTTTCGTTACAAATTTACAGTTAAGCAAATTAATTGCTCGCAATGGCCCTGGGCTTTGGGGTGCAAGTGTGCAACATTCAATTAAGTCGTTCAGGTGCAAGTCCTTGGTTCCCCCTTCATTTCGAACCCCAGGACCAAGTGCGAAATCTTCAGAGAATCAGGCGAGGGTACATTCGGACAGCTGCCACTGGAAAGGTAGTCAAGCGGTAGCCACAAAGCCCGGGGACAATTTATGGTGGGGATCTCTGTTTATCTTATCGCCAGCTGATCGGATCGCTGGCTCTTCGCTCTCGCAAATCATAATCGCCCACTGGCTGCCACATGCCACAAAATGTCAAATGCCTGCAACACCCAGCCAAATGCCTTTCTTGGCCTTTCTCTTTCGCTGGCCCATTACGCTGTCCATTTGAGTGGTCATTATAGTAAATTTGATTTGGAACTGGCCGGGGCCGGGCCGGACCGGGCCACATCATCAATAGCCAAGTGACACAGCAGGGGGGGTGGCGGAAGGAGGGGGAAATATCGAACACGTAGTTAATCAATCCATTGGTGGTCCGAAAACACGACGCGCCAGCAATTACTGTTAACTGGGCCGCATTCGCAGCGTTGTACGCACTACGAGTAGATGATTGCAATGACTTGGACTTGGACTTGTAGGAGCAGCAGTGGGCCCATGTGGGCGGTCACATTTCTCTCTCTCTTTCTCTCATTCTGTGGCAGCTGCAATTAAAACGGTTCCTGGGCCACTTTTCATGCAACAATTTGCAAAAGTAATTATGTTGTCATTAGGTTGGAAAGGCCTAGATGTGGGGTATTTTTAGTTTTAGATTTCAATTTTGTTATAATCCGCTATGCAACTGGTTTTTCCTAATTAATCGTGAGGGAAAGTGCGCTCTCTAAATTATAGAGTGAAGTTTATTTATTAAGAAAAATGTTTGTAAAATGGACACCAAAATCTAACAACTACAATAAAACAATAATTGTATGGTTTCTTTCGTTTAAAACGATAAATGCATTTTATTGCTTTTGCACCGAATAACGAAACTAATTGCGGAGCCCAAAAAAGTATTACCATTTCGTTTCTAATGGCTTCCCATTTTCTATGCGTTTACAATTCATCTTGCTATTGATTTACCCCACACCATAATTGTAAGCGAGTGTTTGTCGGTTTTTTATTTACACACTGTTTACACGGTTCTCTATTTACACACTCTTTTATTAAGCAATCACTTCGGCTCCCATATTTACATTGTCATTAATTTGGCTCTTTAATACGCCAAATATCCAGTTGATGTTATTGAAAGTATTAAAATGATATTTCGAGGGTATCAAACTGATACTAACATGTATCGGGTTGACACGTTTTATACCCTTGTAGAGGGTACATTAAAATTGTTCAGATGTTTGTAACGCATAGAAGGAAGCATCTCCGACCACATAAATTATATAGTTTCTTGATCAGCATGACGAGCTGAGTTGATATAGCCATGTCCGTCTGTTTCTATACTATCTCCTCCGTCAGTTTTAAAGCTAGCTTAACCAAACTTTGCACGAAGTCCTTTGGTACAAATACGTTGCACATTTGTTGGCACCTGTCGGATTGGATGACTATCGCATATAGCTGCCATAGGAACTATCGGTCGCAAAAGTAGTCTTAGTAGGAAAAACATTTTTGTCTTCATCGCAAACGTCCCTAAACCTCGTATTAATAAGTTTTCTATTCTTTTGCACAATTCCACCAAGTTTTATGAAAATCGGTCAACTATATAGTATAGCTGCCATACAAAATATAGTTCTGAAAAAAAGTCTTAAAAAGTCTTGTGTTCAATGATATCGCTCCCAAACTAATTACTGCCCAAAAATATATGCTATTTGCTCGTATTTATAAGTTTTCTATGCTTTCACATAATTCCACAAATTTTTATTAAGATCGGCCAACTATATAGTATAGCTGCCATACAAATGTTAGTTCTAAAAAAAGTTTTAGTAGGAAAAACTTTTTTGTTTTCAATGCTATCGCTCCCAAACTCGTTACTGATCAATATTATATGCTACCACACAATTTAGCCAAGTTTAATCAAAATCGGATGACTATAGCATATACCAGCCATAGGAACGATCGGTCGAAAACGTAGTTTTAGTTAGAAAAACTTTTTGGTTTTCAATGGTAGCGTCTTTTTACTTTCCAGTTATGAATATTATCGGTTTCAAGACAATTTTGTGGAGTTTGATCAAAATCGAAAAAAATATATCGTATAGCTGCCATATAACAATCTGATCCATCTATTGCTGAGTTTGGGAAATTACTCAGCTGTTTCCGGTTACGGTTATATTACGGTTGTGGGATATGGGTTACGGTACTGGTGACGGTTATTAGTCTAATTCTGTTTCCGGTTTCTGTTTCGGTTACGATCATTAGTATACAATATCACTTTGACAAATTATGCAGACATAAGCTGCCCCATTTGGAGTTTAATTTATTCAGTAAATGTACCAACTTCAAATTTCTTATACAGTAGTATATCAAATCTTTAAGATCATAGCCCTCATCCTCTAGACCAAGGAAATTTACCATTTTAACCATATTGCGTCTGTAACGGAGAAATTGTATGTCTTTCACTTCGATCTCTTTTTGAATGTCTTTTGCAAGAAGGCCTGATTGGCGAATGAGGTTATCTCTAACATTCTGCTGGTTGATAAAGTTTTCGCATCTTTTGCCTTTGAAAGTAGTTTTTAGATTTTCCGAAAACCAACGTAATTTACAACTGAAAATGGTCTGCCATCCACTGAATCTTGAATTTCTTGAGCAGGAAAAGATTTTAGTTAGCTGCGCTTTATTCAGTAAATGTACCAACTTCAAATTTCTTATACAGTAGTATATCAAATCTTTAAGATCATAGCCCTCATCCTCTAGACCAAGGAAATTTACCATTTTAACCATATTGCGTCTGTAACGGAGAAATTGTATGTCTTTCACTTCGATCTCTTTTTGAATGTCTTTTGCAAGAAGGCCTGATTGGCGAATGAGGTTATCTCTAACATTCTGCTGGTTGATAAAGTTTTCGCATCTTTTGCCTTTGAAAGTAGTTTTTAGATTTTCCGAAAACCAACGTAATTTACAACTGAAAATGGTCTGCCATCCACTGAATCTTGAATTTCTTGAGCAGGAAAAGATTTTAGTTAGCTGCGCTTTCTCTTTCTCGATTGCAAATAGGCAACAATTCGGCGCAAAATAAATAACAAACTACCATTGGAATAAAAACATACCTTGTTAATTGCTTTTTAATTAATTTTGAAATCATACAAAATGTATTTTCTTTACACTAACGAGATGAAATCGTCAGCTGTGGACACCTCATTGTGGGAAACATTGTTCTTTCAGTCTGCATGCTCCGTGTCCGCGAGGATGTACTGTACTGGTGTGCCTTCCAATGGGTCCCTTATGCCTTCGCATAGACCCTGAGTGAAAAACGCGCCAAACACCTCTTCCGCAGCTGTCTTCGTATCGAGCCTCTCGCATTGTGCGTCATCTTGCAAAGTGCTAAAACAGCCCAAGCAGCATTGTGACGTGGTAAGTGTCCTGTGTAAAGAATTACATTTGTTATCAACGGACCCAAGTTTTGTTTTAAAAAGATCAAAGAAAAACATAATTGTTTTCTGTTTGTGAAAAAAATTATTTAATTGTCAAGTAGATTGGTTTTGAACATGATAACTACAAATCACAATAACAGTCAAAATCCCAATGACCTCAAAAAATCGATTGTAGCGCGGCCTGTGTGAAGTGGAGCGCCATTTTGTTGAAACCAGTAGTGCACCATACGCTTTCGACGAACAATTGGCATCAAACAATTGGTTATCGTATTGCGATAACGCTTCTGATTGACGGTAACCGTTTGGACATTTTTATCTTCGAAATAGAACGGCCCAACAACCATTTTAGCTCTAAACGCCGCACCAAACAGTGACTTTTTCATCGTGAAGAGGTAGCTCTTGAATCTCTGTAGGATTTCAGTGGCATAAATATGGCAATTTTGTTTGTTTACCGTTCCGTTCAACTTCAAATGATCTTCATCGGTCATGATGATTTTGCTTTTTGAGTTTTCACAATTGACTAAAAATCTACTTGGACTGACGCTTCAAACGTGATTTGTAATTAGTCGATTTGGCACCGCTCTCTAATATATTATAGTGTTGCCAGATGGGTCCGTCGAATATGGCAAAACGACCACAGCAACTTTTATACATTTGCAGTTCTTACACACATATTATGTATGCTTAAACTTACCTTGTAAATATAAAAGATTGTGCACCATATTGAAATCCATTAATTCATTTTTTATTCCCTTTTTGTTCCACCCGAGTTCCTCTCTTTTTGGTTTTATCTTTTTTCTTCCTACTTCTTTCATTGTATGTATTCCCCTTCTTCCCAATTCATTTCTCTTTGATTCCTTCTCCGTTTGTTATTCCCCTTTCTGTCTTCCTATCTTACTGTTTTTTTATTTAGCTAATTCTTTTATTTATCTATTGCTTCCATCTTTTAGCTTGAGTTCCACTATCTTTCTATCTTGTTTTAATTCACCGTTATTCTTTTCTCCGCTTTTTCTTTTTTCTTCCTCTTTGGACTCTTCTTTCTTGGCTGCTTTAGCATTCTCTATTCTCATCCTTCTTCTTTACACTTAGCTTTTCCAGCTACGTCACTTTCTAGCTGTCTCCTTCTTTTCTAATACATTCGTTCTTTCTTTTCCCTTGCTTCCACATTTCTGCTATTGTCATTCCAAGTTCATTCGTAATTTCTGCATTCTACTGCGTTCGACTTGTTTGCTTAAAAGTTCTACAACTGAAATATTAAATTGATACAAAAAAGTGACAAAATGATACAAGCTAGTGTCATTTTGATATCGTCGTAATATCAATTTAATACTTTCGAATATATCAGGAAGTATTAAAGAGAATTTCATGCTCAATAGTTTCAAACTGAGGACTTAATAAGGTTACTTTGAGTGTGGGAGTACATTTGGATAAAGAAGTTTTTAAATGCTTGCTCAATTTGGGTTATATTCTATGTGGTCGGAGCTGGCTCATCAAACATCTATGATCCCTCACTGATGTCAAGCCTTGCTTGTTTGCCTATTCTCCATCCTAGAATAGTGACCAGGGTATGTCCACCATTCTAGGATACGGCTGAGTCGTTCATTAGATCATGCTTCGGCATATTCTCTGGGCTGTCTTGTTTATTCATTAAGTTCTGCGGAAAAACGTGTTTAATTTGTGACAAAACGAAACGAAATCTCTCGTCGTCGTCGTCGACGACTTCGCTCTGTGCTACCAACTCATATCAGTGAAATCTTTGCCTCTGGGCAGCCTGCGCCCAAGTCTCAGTCTCAGTCCCAGTGCCAGTGCCAGACTCCGTCTGAGGCAATAAAAATTTATGAAGCAGGACAGGGTTCAACTTGCTGCACTCGGCCCAGTGCGTATGCTGCGTCAGCTGCCCTGGTAAATTAATAAGAATCAGGCACACGAGAGGCATTGGGAACTCGTTCCCTGCCCCCTAGCCCCCCTCCACGGCCCAACAACTGGGCAGATGTCACGACGCGCATTGTCAAACAAGCCCGAAAAAAAGCCAAGTTGGCAACATTTTCGCTTGGCAGCCACCAAATTGTAACATAAATAGACTGGCAAAAGTTTAGTTAGAGGAGAAGGCCTCCAAATGCTGCTGCACATGCGCAACAACTGCAACAACTGCCACAACAACAGGCACAAAAGTTCAACATCGTCTTGGACTTGGTTGTCCTCGTCGACTCCGTCGTCGTCGTCGTCGTCTTGTGGCGACCATGAAAAACGTGACATTTTTATGTTGCAAACTTTAAATCTTTCATATCAGAAAATGAAATGTTGCAATGCAATTGACTGCAGCAGCAGCAACAACAACAACAACAACAACACGCGCTCTGTTGACATTTTCAGCAACATTCATGTGCACATGTGCATTTCGCAGAGTATTTTGCCATTTGTTTTTGTCTTTTTTTCCAAGCGTGAATTGAGTTAACAAAAGACTTTGTTCTGGCCAACCAGTGAAAGCCTTTTTGTTGTATATTCAAAATGCATAATCATCACAATGCACTTGAGTTTTGCAGTCGCCAGACACTTGCTCGATCTTCATCAAAGAGAATGCCACCATTTGAATACAGGAAAGGTAAAGGGGGGCAAACAAGGGCTGCTTTTAAGATTAACGAGAGCTCTACACATTTATTTTTTAAAGATTGTTGCTTTTTAAATCTTATAAAGACATCGAAGATCCACATACTTAAATTCAACTTCTTGGTCTACCAAAGAGTGAACGAACTTTGACTTTGACACTTGTTTATTGATACTTATCGTACTTGATCCCAGAACGTTTCGAAATTTTCCTGTTTGACGGACCTTTGAGTGCTTCTCAACGTCATCATGCAAAGTCGAACGTACTTTGCTGGTATACCAATGGTAGATAGGGCTTCAAAGAACCTTGACCTTATAGGTGTGTCGAAGGCTGATTTATAATCGACAAAACTATGGTGGGTTCTCTTATAAAACTTATCCAGGATTTGTCGTAATTTTTGGTCTGTGGCGGACAAAGACAACTTACAAACATTGAAATGAGAAGACATATTTATTTATTTATTATACAGTATTATATATTATATATTATATTACAGTATTACAATATTTGATATTTCTTCTTAGTGCTAGAAGTACAAGACTTATTTGGAAGCACTAATCACTATTACAATTACGAAGACAACAGTCGATTGGGTTATTAATTTAAACTTAACATTTAACATTGATTATGATACTTAAAATATAAATAATTTATACAGTTTTTTTTTTTTGTAAACAAAGGAGAAAAGAAAGAAAAACTTATTGCTGTAGGTAGTTTTCGATTGATTTTTTAAAAACGGGCGCGCTTCTAATTGTTTTAATATCGTTAGGTAGCTTAGTTGCGACTTTTGAGCTGACTAACGTAACTTCCGCAACACCCACGTCAACATCAATGCCAAAACTGCGCTGGAATCTAAGGAAAAGGATCAACTATATAACAGAGCTTGAAAATGGAGTGGAACGGCTTTACCAAAGCTTTCACCATGATCTTAACATAGCCCATGAACTAACACAGTTGATAGTAAAAGCAGCAGAAACTATGCAGACAAAAGCAACTAAGCCCAACAAGCAAGCGTGGTTCGACTCGACATGCATGCGATCTAGAGTCTTGGTTTTTGATCTATTAAGACACTACAGAAAGGACAACACACAAGACTCGAAAACGAAATACCTCCAAGCAAATAAGCAATATAAGGCCCTGTGTTATAGCAAACAAAATGAATACTATTTAAATCTGGAAGTAGAGCTCTACAACGCACACAATTCAAAAACTTACTGGACAATTCTTAAGTCTATAGCCCTATACGGACATCCGATGTTCGTAATTTAGCTAACTTCGTCCCATGTTTCGTCTCCGTGGAACGTAAGAGTAGTGTGACCAGAATTGAGAAACAATTACACCAAAAATTTAAGTTTGTGATATGTAGACATCGGATTTTATGCACTTTTTTAAATGAAGGTTGATTGAGGTGAAAATTGGATTTAAACAAATTAAATAACCCACTTTCCATTGGAAACTGCATATTCAATATATGCAAAATATGCAAACAAATGTGCAAAATATGCAATAAATATGTAAAATATGTAATTGTATAAAAAATTGATAAAAATTGAGAAATTTGCAAAAATTCTTATTCTTGAGCTTAGATTATTTTTAAAAATATATAGATGGCATATATAGACGGTAATATGGGAGTTGTAGACCGAGCAAATGAAAGGTGTGCCTTGAAAGTTCTAAGATATTGGGAAATTACTAAATTGTTCATTAATTTCAGATTCTTATGAAGATTTTATGGACGGCTAAAGTACACGGGTAAATAAAGATGTGGAACAAATTCTCATTTGAGTTTAGATTATCATAAAGAAGGGTAAGCCGGCGGGTAAATAGGAGCAGTATATCGAATGGTCAAGGAAATCGCGAAATTTGCAAAATTTTCTAACGACCTAAGATAACTATAAAGGTTGGATAGATGGCAATTGAAGACTCGTATACTAGAGGCTTAGACCAAAAACCACGAAATTTGTCAAATTTTCATTTGACTATTTACGAAAGCGCAGCCAATTTTCTACGCGCTCGGAAACTCCAGAATTATATTATATATTAATCCCTTCCTGTCATGTGGATGCTGAGAATATACCTCTCCCGCACAGCAACATTGTAAGCTTCGGGTCTAACGATATTTCCGTCCCGCGCCCATTATTAGTAAATATATGAGGATTGTTCATTTCACAGCAGCATCAGCACTGCTTGTCCATAATTGGGAACATAAAGCATCTTAAGTCTTTCCCGAAATTTAAAGAGGCAATATTTTTTAACGCTGTACCAAAGATACACAGAGTTTATTAAGGAAATATTTCCGACCCTATAAAGGATATATATTCTCGATCAGCATAATAGCCATAGCCATGTGCAGGCAGCTTGGGACTGTGAGTCTGTGTGTAAGTGTGTGTGTGTGTGTGCGTTTGTGTATGTGTGTGTTGGCATGTGTGTCTGAAGCGTACTGGGTATTTTGGAGTCGGGCCACTCGACTGCATCGCTCTTATTTGTTTTATTTTGGAATTTTGATTTTCCAAAAATGTTTTTATTATAATTGTTGAAGCAATTTACAATTCAGCATTTTTCTAAATTCTCCATTGTGGCGTTTCTCAGAAAAAATTAGCTTGTAGGCCGAAAAACTGCGTTCCACATCGCAGGATGTAAGCGGTGCATATTTGAATTTTAATATGTCAGACATATTAATATTAATCTTAGTCTTTGATCAAGTGTTCTGTTGAGAGAGTGAGCGAGTCTGTTAAATTTTTCCCTGTCATTTCGGTGAGGTCTGCTGCATAGAAAAATTTGGTTGACCATATTTTGCGAGCTCGGACTTTAATGTGTATAATCTTTTTTTTTTGAACCGAACCAAAAGCTTGGGTTTGGAACGGGTTCGGGTTCATCTATTTTCGTCCTCGTGGTTCGGTTCAGGGTTTGGTTCACAGTAAAAAAAAGCCGGAATTCCGGGTTCGAACAGGTTCGGTTCAAAACCGGTTTGCAGACCTAGTACGTATTTTCGAGATTGTTTGGTATGTGCGATTGAGATTGCACGAATTTATTGTGGAGATCATTGGGGTCAATATTATTGGCCATTTCTAACCACGACTTTCCCGTACCAAGATTTTGAATATTTTTCCAGAATTTTTTGTCGGATTTTGCATAAGTAAATTTTGAAGTGTAATAGGTGCGTTTTGCTAAATTACATTTGAGTGTGACTTTATTTCTTAGGGTTGTATACTCTTTCTGAAGAAATGCTGTCTTGTACCGCTTCCACTTATGGTACGCTTTATCACGTTTCAATGTTCAAGTTTGCTTCTAAGTTCAACAGCTTTATTGTACATATATTCAATGTTTTTGTTTATTTGTTCTAATTTGTCGTTCACGCTTGTTAGTGAAAATATGATTTCCCAGTTACGGGAGTTAAGGTCAACTAATAGCTGTGAATAGTCAATATTTGTATAGTCTCTGTAGGTAATGGAGTAGTCAGAACGTGACTAGAAGATAAGGTCATGTTTCGAGAAAGCCGGTGCAATGAGTTGGTCATATAAGACAACTTTATTAGAATTGTTTACGAAAAATAAATCAAGCAAGGTGTCTCTTGTGTTAGTAAAGTGGGTTGGATGTGCTTTGTTTGCGAGCATCAAGTTCAAGAGAGCTTCCATATTATATGAAAGATGATTTTCAGTCAAAATGTCGCTGTTTAGGTCGAAAGTTAAGATTATATCTGTATACTGTAAGGAAATGGAGGTCAGTGCATTCGCTGCTTCGGTATAATTGATATTTCGATTCGGCCTATACATGCAACCAATAAGTACTTTCTAGAGAGTTGTGTTGCTAGCAACTTCTAAGTAAAGGTATTCAATAGCACTTTATATATACAAATATATACAGTAAAACCTATTCTAGCTATTTGTAAGAACAAGTTTTGTGACGCCAAATCTGAGCTTTGATAAGTAACAGAAAGACGTACACTAATCAGAATCAAATCCCATAATCCTTCTTTTAATACACGCAATATGACTTACATACTTTCAAACGTGTTTGCATTCAGTATTCTGAATTCATTCTCATTCAAATCTCTGACATGGCAAAAATCAAATGTAATTGAAATTAGCGTTAATTAAAAAGGAACTCAGCAAACGGACGGTGGGTGCCATTCAATCAATGGACCAAAACCCGCATGCATACCTCCTCAGCTGGTCAAGAACATCTTCATCATTCGCTCGGTACTGTACCAATACCTATAGAGCTATAGCCATATAGCTCGAGAGCCATATATGCATACATGGCCACAGCTGCCGCCCATGCCACGCCCAGCATGTGAAACGCCTCGATTGGCCAACTGAGAGGAGCTGCTTCACAACGGCAAAGAAGGCGAAGAAAACATAAAAAAAAAGAAAGAAAAAAAATTCCCATTTTTCTATTTTTTCATCTTTGTATTGCGAAAAAAATGCAATTTGTATACCCTATATAACAAGGATTGCAGGGTAGCAAATATTGGAACAGGGTAGTTGGGTTAAAGTAGAAAGAGTAGAATTTACATTACAGAAATGTACATATATATATCGATAAGTATTTTAGCGTTAAAGTATTTTAAAACCGAGACAATGGTCAC
This sequence comes from Lordiphosa magnipectinata, assembly GCA_037044535.1. Lineage (NCBI taxonomy): Eukaryota > Metazoa > Arthropoda > Insecta > Diptera > Drosophilidae > Lordiphosa > Lordiphosa magnipectinata. The sequence goes on along the minus strand of JBAMBO010002325.1, from coordinate 110,164 downwards.
ACTGTAAATAAGAGGAGAAGGCGTTGTTAGTAAATAGACGCGATAAGACAGACGAGACAGAGAGACGAACTCGTATCAAACTTGAACATGATATTCGACTCGGTAGTTTTCAATGTTATACTCGCTAGATACAACCTCATAAATAGGTCTCTTTTTGTAATAAAATTTCAATATACCAAATAATATTCAGAATTTTTTCTGTTTTGGGATGTTAAACATGACTTAGGGCTGATTTCTCATCACCTCTATATTTGCAATTTGTCAGATTAACTTAGAATTAACTTATATTTTTATTATTTTTATTTTATAGTGTATGTGACAGTTAAAACTATCGAGATGATGTGAAATGGGCCCTAAGACCTGAGTCGATGATAATATAAAAGGTTCGAAACTCTAAGGATATACTTAAGTGAGCTCCAACATCGCAAAGATAACTCTCTAATCATCATATTTTGAGAGTGATATATGGGGAGGGAAAATGGGACAATATCAGCCGTGCTTCCATTTTCACATTTGCAATTTTAGGAGCAAATTTTGTTCAAAACCGGCCTAAAATTTTCGCAAAATTTTTGCAATTTCCGAATTTTCACTTTCGCAAAATTTTGGCAATTTTATGTGCACATTTTGTTCGAAACCGGTTTTAAACTTTTACAAAATTTTAGCGATTTCAGGTTCGAATTGGGTCCGAAAACCGGTTTTAAATCACAAAACTTTTGGGGGAGATTTTTGCGAAAGTAAAAAAGGGGATTTGGTTCGAAAACCGTTTTTAAATCTCAAAATTTTTGAGATTTTAAGTCCGAATTGGGTCCGAAAACCGGTTTTAAATCGCAAAACTTTTGCGAGAGAACAAAAGGGAATTTGGTCCGAAAACCGATTTAAGATGGGATAACTTTTGCGAAAGAGGAAAGGAGAATTTGGTCCGAATTCGGTCCGAAATCCGGTGCAAATCTATTGCGAAAGTTTTAAAGTCGGTTTTAAATCGCAAAACTTTTGCGTGAGTGAAATTGGGAATTTAGTCAGAAAACCGTTTTTTAAATCGCAAAATTTTGAAGATTTTAAGTCCGAACTTGGTCCGAAAACCGGTTTTAAATCGCAAAACTTCTGCGGTTTTAGTCCCAATTCGGTCCGAAAAACGGTCTTAAATCTCAAGACTTTTGCGATCTTAGGTCCGAACTTTGTCCGAAAACCGGTTTTAAATCGCAAAACTTTTGCGAAAGTGAAAAAGGGGATTTGAACGGAAAACCGTTTTTAAATCGCAAAATTTTTGACATTTTCAGCCATGCTCCCATTTTCGCTTTCGTAAAAATTTTGCGATTTAGAGTACAAATTTGGTACAAAAACCGGTTTGAAATCGTAAAAGTTTTGCGAAAGCGAAAATGGGAGCATGGCTGTTTAAGTCCGAACTTGGTACGAAAACCGGTTTAAATCGCAAAACTTCTGCGATTTAAGTCCGAATTAGGTCCGAAACCCGGTCTTAAGTCAAAAATACTTTTGCGAAAGTGATAAAGGGAATTTGGTCCTAAAACCGTTTTTAAATCGCAAAACGTTTGCGATTTTAAGTCCGAGTTTGGTCCGAAAGCCGGTTTGAAATCGCAAAACTTTTGCGAAAGTGAAAATGGCAGCACCGCTGTATATATATTGAAAATACTAATGACAAATCCTCCAGGGTATATCCTAGTCCCCATTTCATCAAGGCCTTTGATTTTACTTCCGCTTTTGCATGTTCTTACACGCTCACACACTCACACACTCACACACACACACACACATATAGAGAAGAAGCAAGGGAGAATTTTTTTTTAATTTTGCTTTCTTTCTTTTTGCTAATCAAAAAGCACAACAAGCTCAAATGGGTGAAGGAGTATCTACTCCCACGACGCCTCCTGCTCCTCCTGGCTCTCTTGCACATGCTGGTTATGTTTGCAGTCGAATAAACAGCATCAATTCATCACACACTGCAGCAGCAGCAGCAGCAGAATGGAAAATGGCGCCACAAGGCTCAGGACAACGAGGACAGAGCGCCACATCCCAAAAAAAAAAAAAAAAAAAAACTGCAGCCCAATCCCAGTTCACCGGCTGCTGCTCCCACTAAGCACTAAATCAACATTTCACTTTGATGAATGATGACCAATGTCCAGGCGCGGGTCCTGCGCAGCGCAGCGCAGCGCAACATGCAACAAAACAAACAACAACAACAACGACAACCAAAGGGAAAATGGCAAAACAAGCAGAAAACTGGAAAAACTGTTGGGCGCTACAAAAAGAGGAGGCTGAAAATAGACACGGAGCACTAATCGAATTATTGCCACTGCAGAGGAGCATGCTCAGCTCGCCTATCCCCACCCACTCCACCCACGAGCCGCCTACATGTAGCATCGACAATTTTTCTTTCTTTGTAATTAAAAAAAAAAAAACAGAAAAAAAGAAATGGAAGAGGGGAAAATATTTCGATTTTTTTGCATATGGGAACGAATGAAAGAAAGCGTAGCATACATATGTGAGGCAGCCACTGGAGGAGGAGGCAGGGGCTATGCGTTTGTAAGCCAACCAAAATCAAACAGTCACCAGGATCAAGGGAATGCCCACTGGCGACTCCTAAGAGTTGCCTCAAAGGAGGCATGTACACTCGTTCATGGGTGGGGGGAGGGAGTTGGTCGGGTGTGTGTGTCTGTGTGTACCGCCATAAACAAAAACGCGCGCATAAATTAGATGTCAGGCACAGCAGCCAGCGGCTATGACAATGGCTTTCCAGCTGCAACACTCAAAAAGGAAAAGATACTGGCGAAATTGCTAATCAATGGGATTGAGCAAACTTTCGCTAACGACGATATTTTCTTTTACAGAATTCTACGACAGAGTTTTAAACTCATTGGTTTTAAACTCATTCTTTGTAAGTAGTTTTATGGATTCACTTGGCGCTTAAAAACGCTTTTCGAAATGTGTTTCTGGTAAAGACTGGAGTTTATGACTATCTACAATTGACGCATTATATATAAACCCCAAATATGCTACAACCGCGACGGCCACCCACCCAATGGTTCCTTTGCACCCTCCGACGCGCATGGACAAAACCTTAATTTGGTTTTTGTTGAAAAGTTACTATTTCAGTTTGAATACACAAAATAGGCTACATGAGACTGCATTTCCTCATGAAATTCTATGAATTTGACAAGCTATTCAAATTTAAAACATAACAAAAAAGAGGGCTACTAGAGCGCAGGCATTCCCTAGTTGAGAGTGTACGGCTCTACTGGTAATCAAAGAGTCGAGTGCTCTCTACTAGGGGTCCCTGCACATTCAGATATGTCAGCTCAGATGTGATTTCGCTAGGAAGGACGTTATTAAACGCTACTTTGATGTCGAGAAATGCCGCCAGTGCTTACTATTTGGTCTCTATTTTTAAGACTGGGGAGATAGATCTACCCTTACTATAGGTACTACCATGATACAATAACTACAAGGTAGCGCAACCGGAAATGCCTTTTTGCATGCAACACACTCAATGACACTGAGATGTTACTTGCATTTACTTCATAAAGAAGTCGAAGGTAACCATGTCGACTCGATATACCAGATTACAGCATCGAACCAAGGCCGACTGAGAATATCGAAGCTGCGCAGTGCACTACCTTGTAGTTATTGTATCATGAGTAGAGCCCGACTATATATGCTAAGAAGACTATGAGTATATTCTCAAAAAATATTCTAAAAAGCATATTAGTAAATTTTTTTTTTCTTATACATATATACAGTTTTTCTACTCCGAAAGTAATGGTGCCTTGGTGTAAATGTAAAGTGATGGGATACGAGTCTAGCATACCCAGGTTCCAGTCAGAGTAAAGAATGAAATTTTATACTCTGTATCAAAGGTACACAGAGTATATTAAGTTTGTGCAAAAGTATGTAAAAGGGAGAAGGAATCATTTCCGACCCTATAAAGTATATATATATTCCTGATCAGCATCAATAACCGAGTCGATATAGCCATGTCCGTCTGTCTGTCCGTCTATATGAACGCACAGATCTCAGAGATGGTAAGATGTCTATTTCGTTCGCTAATGTGCTTTCCCTCCTCATCCAAAAGCGTTTTTTGACATTTCTTTTATTTTCTAAATTTGTATTTGTATGCAGAACAAATGTGTAAGTGTAGCAGTGACTTGACACATACGTGGCGAGGAGTCACTTCAATTTGGCTTTGTTATTAAACAAACTCGTAAAGTTGAAAACTCAATTGGCAAAAGTGATGGCGGCTCAAAACACGATTATGCAGAGTCAACCAAAAATTGAAAAATGCCAAACTGATATATTGGCCATCCTTAAAAAGCTGACGAAAAAGAACATTTGTAAAAACATACATTTTATTTATCGAGGAATAACAAATAAAGTCATTTAAAATAAACTAATATAAACACCACTGCATTACTACATCATTACCCACTCACATAGGCTGTAATGCACGTGCATTACCAACCTATATGCTTCTCTATCAGTAGTACATTGCATCGTAAAACAAGTACTTTACCCACCCGTATACTTTTCCATCTTTAGTAAATTGAATCGTATTACAAGTGCTTTACAACTAAGTATACGATTCCTAAATTCTGTGTTGAATTGTAAACGGACTGCGAACGTACTGCATTACAATTTAAAAAAAAATATACGCATTCGTAATGGAAATCCGATGGCAGTTCGGCTCTGGCATACTTGTTTGTTACTAGTAATGCAGGCAGTGCGCACCCCGTTTACAAAGCGGCCATGCATACGGCAAAGTAATGCAGATTGTATGCGATTATTTCCTTCATACTGAAGGCAAAGTTATCTAGAAGTAATCGATTTTGTATAGCTATAGTCGGGCTTGACCGACTTTCTTTCTTGTTTTTTATAATTTTCTTAGATACATTTTTGTTATGCATAGAAATGTGTTCAAAAGAAAAAATATTCTTCACTCAAAATATGAAGATTTACATAAAAAAAAAAATGGTTCTACATACTGGATTTTCCGGAAATTCAATTGAAGTCAAACTTGGCAGAATCTTGATGGGGGCGAAAAAATAAATAAATAAAAATAGAGGAAAGCTAACTGCGGTTCGACCAAAGTTTATATACCCTTGTAGATTGATGGCGCCACTACTTTGAGCATTTGCTTCCCAGTTTGTTATATGGCAGCTATACGATGTGTTCATCCGATTTTGACCGAACTCCCCAAAATTGTGTGGAAACTGATTAGGTTCACAACAGGAAGGTATAAAGACACTACCATTGAAAACAAAAAAGTTTTTCTCACTAGAACTACTTTTTCGACCGATAGTTCCTATGGCAGCTATATGCTATAGTCATCCGATTTGGATCAAACTTGGTAGAATTGTGTAGTAGCATATAATATTGATTAGTGACAAGTTTGAGAGCGATAGCATTGAAAACAAAGTTTTTCCTACTAAGACTTTTTATACTCTGTACCGAAGGTACATAGAGTATATTAAGTTTGTGCAAAAGTATGTAACAGGGAGAAGGAATCGTTTCCGACCCTATAAAGTATATATATTCTTGATCAGCATCAACAGCCGAGTCGATATAGCCATGTCCGTCTGTCTGTCTGTCCGTCTGTCCGTCCGTATGAACGAAGAGATCTCAGAGATGGTAAGAGATAGAGGTTTGACATGTATGGGGCATATATTTCTTATACCTGCAGGCAGATCAAGTTTATTTTCAATTTTTGCCACGCCCCCTCCCGCCCCCGCAATTTGGAAAAAACGTCATATCTCCTACAGTTTTGAAGTTAGATCGTTCGTACCTTCTAGAGATACCTTGTAAACAAACAACAAAATTATTTATCGATTTGCTGAAGGAATGATAAAGATCGGATGAACGATACTCAAGTTATGAGCAATAAACGGCCAGTAAACACCCCCCACCCATCACCACAACATTCTATTGAACGGCAATCTTAGTGAGAGAGAGAGAGAGAGAGTGAAACTTAGAGATGAGCGCGTATAACTCGTAAGCAAATGCGAGCTGCGACGTTAAGGGTACAGAGTATGTTATAGTCGGGCTTGACCGACTTTCTTTCTTGTTTCTATTCATATCTTTTGTATGGCAGCTATACTATTATATATAGTTGTACGATTTTCATAAACTTTGGTGGCATTATGTAAAAGCATAGAAAACTTAGAAATTCGAGGATTGGGGACGTTTGCGTTGAAGACAAAAAATTTTTCTCACTAAAACTACTTTTTTAACCGATGGTTCCTATGGCAGCTATATGATAGTCATCCGATCCGCCCGATTCCGACAAATGTACAGCGTATTTGTACCAAAAGGCTTCGTGCAAAGTTTGGTTAAGATAGCTTTAAAATTGACGGAGGAGATAGCATAGAACCAGACGTAAAGACGGACGGACAGACGGACATGGCTAAATCAACTCAGCTCGTCATGCTGATCAAGAATATATATACTTTGTGTGGTCGGAGATGCTTTCTTCTATGCGTTACAAACATCTGGACAATTTTAATGTACCCTCTACAAGGGTTTAATAATAAATAAATAAACAAATGGAGCAATTAATTTAAAGTAAAATTACTTAAGTAATTGTTTTTTTTTTTATTATTATAAAGAGTTGCAACGCACAACAATAATTTTTTCAATATTGTCGGCTGTAAGGGTTTCTCTCCTGTCCGACAAAATATTTTCATAAATCGAAAACGATCTTTCAACTTCGCAAGATGTTATCGGCGCATAAAAATATTTGTTCTGAAATTCCTTTATTATAGCTGTTTCTGCATCTGAGTGTTCAAAATTTTTTGATAAACGCACCAACTCCATGAAAAATGTATTCTTAGCTAACACATTTTCGAGCTTCTTCCGAACAACGTTCCCAACTTCTTCAGGTGCAAGATTAAAAGACACTTAAGGATTGAGAATAGTCTGCACTGATTCTATAAGACTTCGACCTTGCTTCTCTAGCAGAAAAATGGTGTTGGCGATTTCCAAACAATTATTTCCATCAAAACTTAAAATATCTGATTTTGGCTTTTCGTAAAATGATATAAGAACTTCACACGTTGAAAATCGTTTGGAGAATTGTACGGTTCGGTCTACCTTTGTTACAGAGCAGAGGCCGGCAAAACACACATGCTCGTTTTGGCGTTGCGTGTGTGAGTTAAGCCACGCGAGAGCGGGCTGATTGAGCACTTCTTTGTTGTCGCAAAAGAAAGCAGTATAAGCTCGTCGGTGTGTCGACGTCGCTGCTGCAGAGCGCTGTTGTATACGCATTACATAGGGACGCGCCGGGCTCTGGTACAGAGTATAAAAAGTTATGCATTGAACTAAAATAGTTTCTTCTGTCCGATCAATTATTCTTCCAAGTCATTGCAAGAAATTGTTGCAAGCATACAAGTAGTAGATACGATATTTATTTTTGATAGTTGTTTTTGCAACTAAGTTTCCAATATTAACTTTAACTTTCATGTTTAGTTTTGATTACACAATCAAACACAAAAAAAATAAATATATCCACCCCGTCTAGAAATCGAACTCGTATTCTTTTTATTCTAATAATACCAAATATGCTTTAGCATATATATCCGGGCTCTAATCATGAGGTACTACTACTACAATTTTAATCAACAAGCGTTTGGGGGTTTCATTTTCAAGACATTTGATGCCCGCTGTTGAGCAAATTTTTCTGCTGTCATTTCAATGGTTGGCACCTCGGCCATGTAACAACCCGGTCGCTTATCTGTATGGCTGTGACGTACAAATTGAAAATTGTTACCCATGCTGTACATCAAAGAGTTCTAATAGAGTTGCCTTTCGGTGAGTTGAGGTGACTTGGGTTTGGGCGGTTCAGCTTCAGGTTCAGGTTCCGGTTCTCTTTCGATTACTGGCGGAGGTACCGGCCGTACCGGCTTATACTTCTTGCGATGCAGGTTCAGCAGTAACCTAGTCAGATGTGGCAATTTCGTCACCACGAAACGGTTATTAATAGCTTCGTTCTGTTTCGACCACCATAATGTAGATTGCGGTTTGTACGTATAAGTACGAGTGCAATAGCGTTGATCATCTTTAGATGGTTTTGGTTTTGACTTTGCTATAGTTTCCAAACGTCCAACTTCTTTGGACTTTGAAGTGCGGCAATAAAAACTCTGACCACGAATCGTATGAGGATTGGCCTGCAGGGCCAATCATTGCTAAGAGTCCAATTTCCCATTGCTGAGATCATATGGACCGAGGGCCAGGAGCCCGTATCCATAGAGAGCGGTGTCCACAACCGAAGATTTCGTTTCATTAGTGTAAATAAAGTACGTATTGAAAGAATTTTCACTACAAACTGGATAAGAAACAAGTAAGAAATCAGAGTCTGTACCCTGCAGTAGCAGCGATGCTGCGGCGCTTCGGGGGTCCCGATTTTTCTGTGGTTTTTCGGTCAGTGACGTGAGCAGAGCGAACTGAAAAAAGGGTTGAGAAGTTATTTACGAGTTATGCTATTTACACACGCTTTTACTGCGGGTCTCTACAAGGTTTGTAGACTCCACGCTCTCGTCGGCATCCATTTTAGTGTCTGATGGTCACACATCATTCGATTTCTGAAAAATACCTTAACACTAAAATAACGATACATTTGTATTTACATATTCACATCATGGCGATCAGTCCTTCCATATTTGGTTCCTACATCTGATAACGTTTGGCATAGATTTCAGTCCGTTTATCTCAAATTTATGTTTCTGAAAGCAAATTGCCCTCAAAACTTTACAAAAACCACATATGTATTTACAATTTTTCATTTTCCAAATATTTATGTATTTAATGACATTATAACTCAGCTTTGGATAACTAAAAAAAATTTCAAAAAGGATGCAGTCGTCGTCGCCATTTTGTTTTGTTTGGCCTGCCTGGTCCAGGCCTGGGCAGGCAGGCAGGCAGGCAGGCATCATCAATTCCCACTGACACGTCATCCATCTTGGTGGGGCGAAGGGGTGGGCGAAACGTTGGTGAAACGCACACACCGAGGCCTGCGGCAAAAGTCCTTTAAACGACCTCTGGCGCCAGCATGGAGGAGGAGCCAGAAACGTGGCAGCGACTGGGGAGCCGTAGTCCGCACAAGATTAGAAAATTCGACGTTGTGCAGCAGGCGAAATTAAAATGGCGACGAGGCAGCAGCAACAGCAGCAGCAGCGGGACGCATCACGAATGCAAGGATGTGGAAGGATACTTCCAGCGCTCCCTCCCGTTTGGGAGTCTCTCAACGCTGCAGCGCAGCCATTAAAATCCACAGCTGCCTCCACTTTGGCCAGGCCAAAGGCACGTAAAATGGTCGTCGGCGTTGTAACGCACGCAAGGACATTTGAAGGATAAAGTCGCGTGCAGCGAGGCAACAACTGCACCGAGCTGCCGTTACTTGGCATACGAAATCAACTCGCCTCCCCCCACCTCACCCCCTGTGCCTGTGCAGGGGAGCCCCCGGAACGGGGTTTGTGCAGCGCGCGACTAAAGTAGTAGAAAAATTGAGTAGTAAATAAATGATAAACGAAAATAAAATGCAAGGACTCTCCCATACAAGACCTCTGACAGGATTACAAGAATGCTCGAAGGACTCACACAATGCCTGGGCAGCAGCAGCAGCAGCAGCACTAGGACGGGACTGGTGTGGGGACGGTACAACCAAATGACTGCAGTGACGTCGTCCTGGGGTTCTTGTTGTCTGTGCTGCAGTTTTTGAGGCAACTAAATTCACATTTGGTCCCCAGGACCAACTTGAAGCGAATACCACGAGAGGAGTATTAGCTGTAAGATCAGCCAAGACAACTGCAACAGGAAAGATCGATCAGCCAAAACAAAGAGTGTCGAAATTATTTCGACAAATTCCGATTTGTCTTTTTCGCTAGGTCTGTACTCAGATAAAGGAGTTTTCATAGGGCTGCCAACTGTTGCGGCAGTAACAGCTGATTGCATTTCGATGGGTATGTAATTATTGGTGTGTGCTCTGTACACAAGTACAACTTGGCAACCCTTAGCCCGTTTGTTGTTACATAGATGGCGCCATCTGAGCTTGAGTGGCAAAATTGGTTTGGTTGATATCAATCATAAAATGTACTTGAAAAATGTTTAAGATGTTTATAAAGTGAGCATAAAATGTTAATTGGACACAAATCGCTTTTAATTGAGAACAAAATGTTCATTAAAATAATGCGAATTAAAAAAAAGCGTGCTTCATTGACTTTTGGCAACCAAAGATCATGACTTAGGTACTTTTAGAATGAATTTTTTTTTTTGCACTTAATTTTGGACCTTACAATAGCCAAATGTATGCATATGATGAAGCACCTCTAAATAGAACTACATATGTATGGACATTACGTAGATGTGACATTTGTGAGTGGCTTGGCGGGCTTCGGATGATCCTTCATGTGCTGCTCGAACATGCTGCGGATATCCGCCAGGGCTTGAACAATGTTCGCCGCGAAACGATGCACATTCGTCTGCTGACATGTGGTTTTCGCTGAGATATATTTATTCCGCTTCCCTCGCGAAACAGACGCGTCATTGAAGCCTCATACGTCAGCGACAAGCGGCCAGCATCGCGGAAATAGGCCAATTGAAAAGAATGTATTGCGAGCCTCGGCCCACTTAGAACGATTCCAGGCGGTGAGCACAGCTAGTTGCTCTTCGCCAGGTAGCGGATATGTCCTCAATTTGAACTTGGAGCTCGCAAGGGCGCAGAATACGTCCTTTGAAGTAGATGAGCATTTTGTAGTAGCAGTCCTTTTGCAGCACAACTATGTGATTAGAGTCCCTGTAGTGGACAATGCGATCAGTCTTTAGTCCTGGAACACGGGCCGTATTAAAGGTGCGCTCATATTAACAGGAACACAAAGGAATCATGCCCTGTACCATAATCGGCTGCAGTTCTGGATGCTCGATAAGTCGTCTGAAATTGAGCATCAACGATATCACATTGGCTGCCCTCGCTGACTGTTTGTTAGTGAGATTCATAAAGATCGCATCCGTGCCATAGAAATTGCTGTTCACACATAGCGGGCCGCATCCTCGCAAATAGACATACTCCTCCCTCCAATCAGAGACGTAATTGGTCGACCACCAGCTCTTTAGTACCAAATACCATTGCAGCTTCTTGCCAATGGTATGCTCAAACTCTTTGGACAGACCCTCCATCCGGAAATAGTTCTCATCATCCTGCAGAGGACGTACGCTGAGTAAATATCTCGACATGGTGTCCTTGACTGAAGGCAGCGGCAGACGGGGAATGGCTTGTTCCGAATGGATAAAACCCGAACTACAGCTACCCAAAGCATGGTGGGGATAGAAACGCGACTACCCGAAGCTCTCGACTCATACATCCAACCCTTGTAGATAAGCAGAAGCTTCAGTGTATATCGCGTGGTGAAGCAGATGGATAGCCAGAAAGCAGGCCCCTATCTGCCAATTAATTGTATTGGAGGACAGGTGAACGAGAATTCTGTTGGTCAGATTGAAGTGCGCCTGGTAGCCTGCATTATGCAGCCCCAAGGCAATGGCTGATCAGGCTTTGATCAGGCTGATCAGCCATAGGCTTTGTATGTGTGCCGGATAGACGTAATTGCGAACGCCATTTCGAGCACGAGCAACAACTTTCTTCCATTAACGCACACCCGAATTCCACACGAGATTCAGCACCTCATGGTCGTAGTTGATGTCGAAGCCCTCGTGAGTGATGGTAGTCTTAAGTTTGATTGGTATTCGGTTTCGTATTGGAAGCTTGGTTTTTAGATTGGGATAAGATGCAGATCCATGCACTTATCATTTTAGTTAAGACGGACAGACGAACATGGCTATATCGACTCGGCTGTTGATGCTGATCAAGAATATATATTTTCTATATGGTCGGAAATGATTCCTTCTGGCAGTTACACACATTTGCACGACTTAAGTATACCCATTTTACTCTACGAGTAACGGGTATAACAAAGAAAACTTTTGTAAACGGGTGTTTTTCTTGGGCTTTCCGGCTTTTGTTTACATACTATTTACACGGGTTTCTATATACACACGGTTTCCATTTACAATATGAATACGGGTTGTCTCTACTGACACTTTTATATATAAAGCGTCTCTATCGTCTGTCTGTTTACTCTGTCTGTTTGCAATGTTACCTTCGTCTCTGTCTCAAAATACCTTAACGTCAAAATAATTATAGATATATTTGTACATATTTGGCGGCTATTTTTATATAATTCCAATGTCTACAATATAAAAATTGGTTTCCGCTTTGTCTGGGAATCGAACTACACAAAGAAAAAAAAAATGCAAAACCTACACGAAAATGTTGGATTTCTACACGTTTCGACGGAGATTTTCAACCCATAACGTTTGTGTGGCTTTTCTGCACGCCGCGTTTAGCTTTATCATTTCAACACTTGGCGTGTGGCTTTCTACACGCCGCGTGTAGCTTTCTCATTTCAACACGTTTCGTGTAGCTTTTCTGCACGCGGTGTTTAGCTTTCTTATTTCTAAACGCGGCGTGCAGAAAAGCTACACAAACGTTATGGGTTGAAAATCCCGGTCAAAACGTGTAGAAATCCTAAATTTTCACTTACACAAAAAATATATCAAAAATGACTGCGCGCTTTTTATTTATTTATTTTGGTTTATATGCGCGCGCGCTGCTGCTGCTATCTTGCAAGCTCAATTATTTCGCTATGCGCATCATTCATCTCTGAGCAGAAGAGGACCACCAACCCAAATTTGCACACGTTTCGTGTAGCTTTTCTGCAAGCCGCGTTTAGCTTTCTCATTTCTAAACGCGGCGTGTAGAAAACCTACACGTCGCGTGTGAAGATCAGTTTTCTAAGCGAAAAAAGTAAGAATTCAGTACTGATTTAAAGCTACATTTTTCGATTAGAATTCACACACTCGCATGTAGGATTTCAATATCCACACGCCGCGTGTGAATCAGAACTTGTTTCAATCACGCGGGGAGTCCCACAGGGATCAGTGTTAGGGCCACTACTATTTGCCGTTTATGCAAATGACCTTCCCAAATCTTTATTAACGAGTGACGTCCATATGTATGCAGATGACGTCCAAATGTATGTTAGTCGACCGTTAAGTAAAATCTGTGATTGTATTCATATATGTAATTCTGATCTGTCAAGTGTTTCTGAATTGGCAAATAAGAATGGACTGTCTAATACTGACTTTTAATAATACTCTAACATGGAATGATCAAATTAATAAGGCCGCTGGAAAAATGTATGGTCTGTTGGGGCAGCTAAAACACAAAAACACTTCTGCCTACTAAATTTAGGTATCTAATCGCAAAAGCTTTCCTAATTCCTAATTGCAGTGATATGACTAATCAGAACAGAATAAAAGTAGCATTTAATAACATTTCTAGGTATGTTTATAATCTCGGACGAACTGACCATGTCACTATCCACACAAACAACCTACTTAATACTAACTTAAACAATTGGATTCACGGCAAAGTATTGAAACTATTGCACAAAATTATATTTACTAAACTTTGATTTGCAAAACTTTGTGTCGTCAAGACGAACAAACAACTTGGTGTCCTTAAGATGCAACCTGGAGAGCTGTAAAAAACAATTTTATTATTATGCTATTCAGCTCTGGCACAACCTACCTTATTCTCTAAAAACAATTACAAGCACACACAAATTTACTAATAGTTTAATGGAACATTTTAAAAATAATAGTAATATATAATTAGACTTCAATATAAAAACAAAACAAAAAAAAAATTTATTTACGTTAAAATTAGGGATATATATGTTTAATGTAAATTAATTTTAAGTCAGTTTTTTATTATTCTGTAAAGAAATTGTCCATTTGTGAAATTAATTTAAGTAAAATTTAGTATTGTGACTTGTGCATTAACTTAAGGAACTCCTTGTAGCACTAGGAAGAAGAAAAATAAAATAAATCTAGATCTAAACCTACACGTTCGTGTGGTATTCAGATTGCTGCATGAAAAATGTAAAAGTTATTTGGAAATAAGCTGATTTTCTTATGTTGTGTAGATTTTGCATTTGCCCACGCAGCATTTAGCTTTTCTACACTCGACGTTTAGATATTGAAAGCCTACACGTTACGTGTAGATTTTCTGCATTGAATTCACACGTGAATTCTACATTTTGCGTGTGCAATTAAGCAGGGCGCAATACGCTTCGTTAAGCATTGACGTTTCTACACACGCCGTGCAGCCAATTTTGTTTTCTCTGTGTACCTTTTGCCACGATGCTGCTGCTGTTGAAATCTAAAGCTCGGCATAAAAAACTATACATTCCATTGTTTGTTAAATATGTTTGTACGGCAACGCCGCCCAGTGCATTATAATATATTTACAGCAATAACTAGCAAACAACACAGATCCGAGAAAAAATGAACCACTCACACCATCAGACATCCAATGTTGAGCTAATAGATCATTCCTTGCAAATCCACCGCTGGGAACTTCTGGGACTTGAACTCAGAACCTCGCAGACTGAACAAACGGACCCCGTCATCTTAGCTCACACGACTATCAAGCACACGGAAGAGGAATGATAGGAGTGGAATAAAGGACTTGTTTACAAGAGAATCCACGGTAATTTGGTACCAAAGGCATGCCATCCCCAGAGCCTGTATATTGATAAGGAAGAAAATTAAATATACTATCCTTTCAGAATTCCTCTCCAGAGATAGCGTCCACCGAGGCGAAGCAGGGAAAGACCACGGTCATGGCCTCTGTCTACTTCGCTGGAGACTGAACATGTCCCCCACAAGAGGTGTCGGTCCTGGCAGAACATTGCAGGAGCAAAAGACTGCCGCTTGTAGTCGGATGTGACGCAAAAGCTCCGATATGAACGTTCGAGGTGAGTGATTCTTAGAATTCCTCTCCAGGCTAGATTTGAATATAAGTAATGTAGGATTCGTCCCAACATTTGTAACTAGAGTAAGGGAGGAGGTCCTTGATCTCACCTTTTCCAACAGGTCGCTGAAACCCTCTATAAAGCACTGACAGGTCTTATTAGAGGAATCTATGTCCGACCACAGAATGATCCAATTTAGATAGGAATCAAAGCATACAGCAAAGTATCCCTAATAGGAACACCCGAAAAACAAAATGGGGAGGCTTTTACTCCACGTTAGGAAACAATATACTTAGGATTCGGATTCCGAATTAAACAAAAGTATAATCGATGCCTATGAAGGGAATTGCCCTCTTAGCAAATCGAGTAAAGAAAATGATGCTATCTGGTGGAATCACAGCTTGAAGGCATTATTTTAAATGAAGCCAAAAGAATCGGGGACTGGAACAAATACAAGCAAACCCTGACACTATACAATAGCGAAATCAGGAAAGCCAAAAGAAAGAATTGTAGGAAATTCTGCGAGTCCATTGAGGACACGAAAGGAGATAGGTTACATAAAGTCCTGTCCAGGAAAAGCCCTGACGCATGCGATGCATACACAGAGAGCAACGCGGAGAGAGTACGTCTCTTGTTAGACCTTCACTTCCCGGGAAGAATGTGACAAACAAGAGAGCTACTATCACCCACGTGGCTCTGACTGGGCCGAAGCCAAGAAAATTGTTTCCGCAGCGAGAGACTTGAGTGGGCAATTGGAACAATCCAGCCCTACAAATCCACCGGGCCTTCCTGCAGGATGGAAAGGACACACTTCTACCATTTCCAAATCATTTTAAAGAATGTAGCCGGAAGCACTTAGCACTTAGGCACTCAGCAAGCGACAAGTCCTATAGCCATTTTTTCCTGAGTGCAATTATACAATAATCCACACACTATCACAAAATAACCAACTAAGTTGTCTTTATAGCTGTTTCATAAAACTTAAATAAAAACTTATTCCCATTAAAAAGTAGAGCATCTAACTGTACGCTGTGCGAATGAAATAATCGACTATTTTCTCCTTTTGCATATGTCGAATTTTAGCTAGCAAAAGGTTTTTTCAGTTAGTGCGGGTTTCCATGTGGTCAACACGAGACACACCTATAGACGCAGAGAGAGAGGGAGGGAGAGAGAGGGCTGTTGAAATACAATTTTGGCTGCTTCTAATTAAAGCCTGAATCCGTCGACGTTTAAATAAATTAAATTCAATTTTCCAGCGGCCGTTCATGGCTCAATGTTTGACCTCTCTGTGTACGTTCACAATATGCACAGCCAACGGTAATCAGTGCCACATAACGCACTGAGAGCCAGCGTCTCCTCGCCACGCAAAAATCGCAAAAATCGTGCGTGCCCTTAAGACGCTCATAAAAAACGACAAACGGCGCTGCGCGCTTGGCCATGACCACTAAAAATGTTTTGTACTCACTGCTTAGGCCACCAAAAAAATACAAAAAAAAAAAAACAAAATCGACAAAATTCTTGGTTGAAGCCTAGAAAAAAGGATTCGACTCAGTGATACCCCAAATAAGGGGATTGAGCATAAATTAGGTGCTTAATTATGGCATATTTGTGAATTGAAATGTTCGTAAGGGATTTCTCAAACTGTGCAACTGTGCCATACCACACACATATTACTTATGCCCCACCCAAATCACAAAACCATCATCTTTCGATCAACGGTTATATCATCATGTCATACCCTCGGTGTGCCATATAGTGGAAATGCCAAGAAACTATGATCTGACGGGGATGTGGTGATGGCGGGGGACTTGGGGGCGGACTTCACAACCAACTGCTGCACGTAAGGCACGATTTTTTATGTTATGCTTTACGTTCTTCTCAACGCGAGTTGGGGCCAACGGCGCCCACCCGCCTGCGCGATTTGTGTCTCGCAGCCTTCTGCTGGATCTCAAATCTGGAATGCATTGCAAGTACAGGAACAGCAAATGGCAGCAACCAGAACTATAAACCGAATTGCAGCATTTTGGAAATGAAGATATATATTTTAAAATAGTAGAGCAAATGTCAAGCGAAATTTAAATTTGAAAAGGAAAATTGGAGAAATTTTAGTTTGGCAACATCAACAACTGCCTCATTTAGAGGTTGGGTCAAACATGTAGAAGTTAAATACATAACTTTTTAATATTCGCAGGGTTCGGGCCTGAAGCTGGGTTAATAAGATCAATGAACCTGGGTTCAGTTTAAAATAAATTGAACTTTATGCTCATAAATGAGTCGTGGTAGTATTTAGCATTTAAATCCAAGAAAACTTATAGTAAATCCTTTGGATTTCAACGCCTAATTGACAAGGCATATTGGTTTTTGTCATAAGTCATGACATGATAGTTAAGTCGTATACGAAAGCAGAAACTTGGGCATTCTTTTCTGGTGATTTCTTAGTATTGCATGTTGATTTTTCTAATTAATCAAACCAGGGTTTGAAAAAACATCCAGTTTTACATTTCCTTTGCTTTTGAGTGTGCTGTGCTTTGATGAAATCGTACACTCAGCAAAAAATATTACCTAAAACTGTTAAAAATTACCTGAAATTTAACTCCATATTACCTTAAATGACAGCCAAGGAATATATGGACTTAATTTCAGGCCTCTATTACCTAAAGTGTTCTAGGTAATATGTGACCTAAAATTTTAGGCAATGTATGACTTTAAAACAGTTTTTTTTTTGGGTAATAGAAAGGCCTACATTTTAGTCAATAAATATGCTTTTTAGGTAATGTGTGTCTTAAAATTTAAGGCAATGTTTGACCTTAAAACGTCTTTTTTAGGCAATAAGCAGAAAAAAAATTCGTTAGAAATGTAACGCGACGAAATCATTGCGTACGGTCCGGGAGGGGGGGAAGCCCACACACACCAACACAACTACACCGCCTCCTCACCCCTCCTCCTTCTAAATTGTTCAACATATGTTACGGCATAGATTTTTTGTTGGTTCAGACATGTCTTCTTTCTGAAAAACATAAATATTAAAATTTTTTATACCTTTGCAAAGGGTATTATAATTTTGCCCAGAAGTTTGCAACGCATAGAAATATTCATTTCCGACCCCATAAACTATATATATTCTTGATCAGGGCGACGAGCTGAGTCGATTGAGCTTTGTCCGTCCGTCTGCCTGTCTGTCCGTCTGCCTGTCCGTCTGTCTGTCTATCTGTCCGTCTGTTTCTACGCAAACTAGTCTCTCAGTTTTAAAGCTATCGAGCTGAAATTATGCACAGAGTCTTCTTTTTTACTGCACGCTGCTAATATGTCGGAACCGACCGGATCGGATGACTATATCTTATAGCTGCCATAAGAACCATCTGTCAAAAAATGGGTCTTAGTGAGAAAAAGTTTTTTGTTTTCAATGTCAGCGGCCTTAAACTCGGCCATTATTAATATTATATGCTATCAAACAGATTTGGAAATTTTGGTCAAAATCGGATGACCTTATCTTATAGCTGTCATAGGAACCATCGGTCGGAAAATGGGTCTTAGTAAGAAAAACTTTTTTGTTTTCAATGCTAGCGTCATAAAACTCGGCCATAATTAGTATTATATGTTTTCAAACAGATTTGCAAATTTTGGTCAAAATCGGATGACTATAACATATAGCTGCCATGGGACCGATCGGTCGGAAAACGGGTCTTAGTGAAAAAAACTTTTTTGTTTTTAAGTAAATCGTTCTTAAAGTCGGTGATTCTTAATATAAAACGCTTTCAAACTAATTTGAAAAAGTTGATCGACATCGGGTGACTATATCTTATGGTTGCCATAGGACCGATCGGTCGGAAAATGAGTCTTAGTGAGAAAAACTTTTCTGTTGTAAATGCAATCTTTTTTAAACTAGGCGATTGTTAATTTGATATGTTTTTAAAAACATTCGCGAAATTTGGTTGAAATCAGATGTGTATTTGTCGGAAAATGGGTTTTAGATAAAATTTTTTTTAGATTTTTATATAAGCGTTCTTAAACTCTGCCATTTCAAAAACAGCATTTGCAAGGGTATAAAAAAAACTTCGGCACAGACGAAGTTAGCTTGGCCTTCTCGTTTTTACTTAATTTTGCTGGGACTCGAACTCAGGACCTCGGGGACGGGAAGGCGGCCTCTTTACTCACGCGAGTATCAAGCACTATTGTCAGAGAGCGACAAAACATAGTAAAGTATGAAGCCTTATGGCTTATGCACATAATACTTAGCCAGTGGTGAAGAGGAAGAGACGTTGTCTTAGAACTTGGAGGTCGTGGGTTCAAATCACGGCAGAAGCATATTTTTTATGTTTTTATTTTTATTTTAGGTTTACTCAGCTCACAGGACTTTAGCTCACACGGCTATTACTACGTTAATACGCACGTCTTATTTTGTGAGTGACAAACTATTGCGATTTATTAAGAATTAACTCAGCGTTTAAGTTAATTCGTTATTTGCAAATAACTAAGTCACGAAAAGAATTACTGATTAGTAGATATATTTGCAAATAGTGTGCTAGGCGTTGCCACTCTATTCAGCGATTTTGCCGTTTTCAACTATATGGTAGCACTGCTATATTGTAATCAGTGTTGCCAATGGCTCTAAAAAAAAAAAGGACGGTTGAACCCAGAAGAAAAGACAGAAAACGGACAGATTATAAAAAAACAGCACAAACAATGTTTCATTATTAATATATTAAAGTTTTAATGAATATCAAAAAGTTGACGACCTTTCTAAATTGATCAATTTTGAGTTTAGCCGTCTCGAGGTCAAATGAAACACGCAGATGTGTATGCTGTTTGTCCGATGTATTTCGGTTGCTCAACGGCCACCATCTTGAGGGACAATTATTTAACACTTCTGTGCCGTCTGACGTGGATTTGCGAATATCTTTATTTTCGTTTAATTCATATCGAGAGTGGTATTATTAACATTCGTTCCAATTAAACGAAGACAACAATCAGGAACTTGATCATTTTGGCCACATGTTTTGACAAGCATGTGAGGCACGGATCTGAATCCTTGGCATCTCGGCAGGTTCTTTTAACCAAGACTAGCCAAATTTTTGAATGTACAAGTCTTTCGGCATGTTGAAACTTTAAAGCGCCCTGAACCTATGCTCGATACGTCTGATTTTGATTACACACAAACAAATAACAGGAATGCATCGCTTTGAAAAATGCATCCGAAGGCGTAAAATCAATGTGAAAGCGATGCCAAATAGTTGTAATTGATAAGCTGTATGAGCGCGTTAAGAAAATTAAAAAAGAATTAATAAAGGACAATAATAAATAAAACAGGCATTTTTTTCGGATAGGGGACGTTTCAAAATTTTTCCGGAAGTCGCTGTTTCAAAAAGGACATATCTGTCGGCAAAAAGGACAAATGGGCAACACTGATTGTAATCGACATTCATATTGACTGGTATGACTATGGTATTTAGCGTATAAACAGTGATTTAGTTATTTACAATTTATTTCTCTTTGCAAATAGCTGGCGTATAAACGTATTATATTACTCACATGCGAACAGTGGCGCTTAAATCATATATATGAAATAATAATACTAAGTTTAGGAAGTTGGCATAATTTTAAGGCAAAGGATTCCCAAAACATTTAGTCCTAAAACAAGATTAGGTAAAATGCCCTATATTTTAGAAAATTATTGCCTGAAAATCACATTTTAGGTAATAAAATCCATTTTTTGGGTGTAGTTCAAATGGAAAGCAAAAGCCCAAAATTCAAAACCCGAAGCTGTGCAATTGCTTTGCTGTGAAAATTTTGAAACCATAGCAATAGCACATTTGCAAAACTTTCGTAGCAGCGCTGTTGAATATTTTAAAAGCATAGGAAACTAAGCTGAGAAAGTGCAATAGCACACATATTCCAGCAAAAATTTTGAGAAGTATTTTTTTTAGCTTTATATAGAACTAAAATATAAAATGAAGGCCGCTGCAATTAAAACAAAATATGCAGAAATTATCAGATATTAATAGATTTAAGAGAAGTCTATATTCAAAATTAGATGCCTGCAGCTCTTACCATTCTGTACGTGATTTGGACAGATAGACAGACGCAATCATAGTGAGAGAGAGAAAATCGCTGTCTCGCACGGCTTCACCTTATTAATTCCACCATGATTCCTTGATACAACGAATAGCTTGGTCCAAAAAGACTTCAGAGTGCTGCTGTCACTTGAAGCGAAAGCAAAAGAGCTTAGTCCAAAATGCCACGCCATACCTTGTTCGTTGTATCATGGGTGATTCCATTAACACCCGCTCTCTGCTTGTACGAGTATATAAAATGCGCCACCCGAAATGCTCCGGGTATCATTCGCACTACCACGCGAAGCACAAAAATGCCATGAGTATAGGGATTGTAAATTTATTTATATGCATACAGCTCTTATCTAACCATAGATGTTCGTCTACCGAGATTCTGCATAAAAGCTTATCAATGCTTCTCTCGGCTTGCAATATCAGTCGCTACGGCACCGTCACTGCACGCACATTTTGCTGTCGCTTACGCATAAAAACATACAACAATTTTGCAACAATAAACATTATAAACATTAATTTATGGGTTTTGGTGACCTGTTTTCATTTTAGTCAAAGTTTTTACTTCTTAAGCTGGCTCAAGGTCAATGTTAACAATTGTTAACAATCAAATCCAAATCCACTGTACATATTAATCGATAATAACAGCAACCCACAAATATCCATGAGCTATATGATATATGATGATATAAATGAGCTATATGTTCGTTCACTAAACTCACACCTCATGATCAATTATTGGAAAAAATTCGCAAAAAAAAGATGACATACATTAATGCCTCCTCTACACAGCTGCCACATAACAATCTGGCAAGAAAATGGGTGTGGCGGTTCCGGTTCATTCCGCTTCAATCACAGTTCCAGCTGGTTCGCACATCACTCCCGCCTATTGTTGCGCATCTCTGACTCACACACACAACTCTTTGCATTTTGTTATAGTATTTCTTACAGGCAAAACGCTACCGCAATAAACCAACTAAATCTAATCTGTGTTCTATATTAAATAATCAAAGTGGCCTAAATCGATGTGCGATTTTCTCACATACGTGAAATAATTGCTACTATATTAGCTGAAGTTCATAGCAAATACCGACTTATAGGTATCCAAATGTTAAGAGATTTTCTTTTTTTGAAAACTTGACTTCAAGCGAGGCAAAGACCTTTTCTTTAAATTGAAGTGCATTCCAAAATTGTAAAGTGTTTTAAAGATTTAAGATTGGCTTGTTAAAGAAATAACGGAAAGTTTTGAAACTGATGTCAATGAGAGTTCCAATACAAAGGATTCTGAAAGCTTTTACGATACCAGTAATGGAAGATTGGATGAAACTGAAAATTGTTATGAAAATTCTAATATTGAATTGGAAGTCTTCACTTATCTTGCCGATTATAGCAATATGGTATATGAGAAACATTTCAATAATCTAACATCAGATGATATTAAAATGTTCCAATTTTAAACCTTATATTAGGTTTTAAGCCCGTTGTTCAAACTTGAACATGAGACTCGACCATGATCCTATCATTCTTTGTAACATTAAATATTTAGCCTTTGTCGCCTATGTCATAAACATGCCACCTTTTGTAATGGCATTAAATATGAATAGCGGCAATGACAATGATAAGCCCAGCGGACACACTTGAAAAGGATCAACCATGGAAACCACTTGAAAAGGTCATCCTGTCCCCACCACTTAATATGCATCGTGTGAGGCAATGTGTATTCCTCAAACGAATGCATTTTTATATTTATATACACGCAGCTATCTTACAAATACTGCCTTAGTTAGGTTAGAAGATAAGGGATGATAAATTCTTAATAAAAGATAGCTCGCTCACACTGGGCGACTCAGTATAAATGAAATCTTACAACCGTGCTCAACTCAAAGTGTACACTCAGAGAAAAAATAGAGAATTTCGCTCTTGAATCAAGAGCATTCGTTCTCAAAAGTACGGTGAGAGTGAAAATTCTTGATCCAAGAGCGAAATTCTTGATTCAAGAGTGAATTTTTTATCCCGACATTCCTGATTCAAGAGTTACAGCTCTTGATCCAAGTATGAATAATTATTGATTCAAGAGTTTCAGTACTTGAACCAAGAACGAATAATTCTCAAAATAAAAAAATTAAAAAGAATATTTGGGGTGGGTGGGGGGTTGGGAGAGACACGACCCACCCGACTCGACCGACGTGTGGTGGTCCCGTCTCGTCTACCTCCCCCTCCCACTCACCATTATCAAACCACACCAACCCCAACACCACCTTCCACCCACCAAACTTTTTTTTAAGTTGTGATTGATTTTGAGATAACCACATAGATATTTTTTTTTTTTTACTTTTCTGGGACTTGAACTCGGTACCTCGAAAGACTGAAACACACACACAGGCGACGGGCAGTTTAACGAGCTCAGCTAACCTTCGTAAGGTAAAAGACGCGACGAAATCACACTTATAAATAAACGCAGTTGCCTTTATAACACAACAACAAACTGCGCATGCGCTCTCACTCTCTGCGCTCTCATTCTCTCAACGACCAACTGCGCATGCGCCCTCACTCTGCGAGAGCGACTCCAACGCTACTCTCTCAAAGTTAAGTTGCCCTCACCCCCCTTGCCTATAAAAAAACAAAATTGAGAACGTTTAGAACGAATTTATCTCGATTCCAAGAGCGAAATTCTTGAAAATTCAAGAGCGGCTAATTTTTTTTTCAAGAGCGTTCGTACTCAAACTATTCGTTCTAGTTTTTTCTTAGTGTATAAGTCTATACATTTTTTGGTCCTTCGAGGCGGATCTACTTGAAGGATTGGTAGGTCCGTGCAGTGTTAAGCGTTTTTCGTGGCTTAGGACAACGAATTCGGTGGTTTTTAATTAAAAAACTGTAAATTAATACAACAGAGTCTACTTGGTGACCTAATATATATATATATAATAAACAATATTCAAACGCGAAACAAACAAAAGTCTATACACCCGTACAGTTAAAATTTATTACTAATATAAATTGATGAACCATGGTTCTTAATTTAAAAGTACCTATTTTGTACCTTTACCTAGGTACTGGAAATTCCGGATACCTTTAACCTAACCTAGGTATATTTTTTGACATTTTGTACCTTGTATCTTACCTAGGTAAGAAAATTTGGTACCTTTCCAATCACTGGCTATATGTCACATAAACTTAAAAATAGCAAAGTAAATTGTGAGCTTATCTGACACATAGCAGCTATCTGGAAGAAGAGAATTCGGCCCTTAGAGAACTAAATTTTTGTGTTTGTTTTTGGATTGAGTGCCCAATGTTTAGATGAAGACTTAAGTGTTTTGCCCTCCTCTGTCATCACTATACTTTATTACATCTTGTTTCTTAATACGTTAAGATTAAAAAAATGTTTAATTTAGCTGCAACCACCTGCAGCTGGTCTTGTAGTATTCCATAAAGTAATGCACATTTTTTGATTTGTAAGTCCGTATAAACGTAAGATCTCAGAGATGGTAAGAGATAGACGTTTGACATGTATGGGACAAAAACTCATTATACTTGCATGCATATCAAGTTTATTTTCAATTTTCGCCACGCCCCCTGCCGCCCCCGCAATTTCGAAAAAACGTAATTTCTTCCTCAGTTTCGTAGATAGATGTTTCTAACCTTCTGGAGATATTTAGTAATCAATATTATTTATCGATTTGCTGAAGGAATAATAAAGATCGTTTGAACGATACTCAAGTTATGAGCAAAAAAGGCCAGTTAAGAACCCCCCCAAAACCCCACCCACCACCACAGCAAATCATTCAACAAAGAAAATCTTAAAGACACAGAGAGAGAGAAACTTAGAGATGAGCGTATAACAAAAATATTGCACGATAATCGCGTGACTCCTTGTATCAGAGTTCCCCAGCGATAGCCCCTGGGGCACGAACATACTCGCCAATTCCCACCGAATGCTTGCCGAAGCCATGCATCACTGTGTGTTAGAGAGAGACACAGTCACCTTTTTGCGCTCTCTGCTTGGGAAACCCTGCCTTGAAGACTTTTGTTGTGGGTAATATCAGGTTTCGTAATATGCTCAAAAGATATATCTCTGCCTTGTGTTTGTGTTTTCACTCGTTTTACTAAACATTTTTTGACGGAAGCAAGTGCGAGCGGCGGCCTGAACTGCTACAGAGTATATTATATTCGGGCTTGACCAACTTTCTCACTTGTTTGATTGAGAAAAATTACGGATACCAGTTAAGTCCTGGAAAATCAACAAACAATAGCTTGGAAAATTTATGTTGTCCATATTTTTAATGTTAACGGAATCGATATAAGAAAATGCTCCTTCATTCGGACAATGCACCATGGCAACAATGTCCAGAATGCAGGAATTGCTGTCAATAAATGTAATCCATTTTGCAATCTCTTAAATTTCCATCGAGTGGGTTAGCTACCATCGAAAAAGTCTTTTAAGATACTTCAAATCACAAATCGATGCGGAAGTTATTTTTCTAAGTTATTAAAATGCTAAAACAAAAATGTTAAAAATGTAAACACCTGATTTGTAAACAGAGGGGATTTTTTGGAGTGGTTTTTCGGCTTTTTATTTACACACTTTTTACACGGATTTCTATTTACAAACGCTATTACCGAGGCTTCCATATTTACACGGTTTCTATACTGTCTTCCCGTCATCGTCCATTTTATGTAAAGTGTGACCCTTATAAGATTTCTAAAAAATACCTTATACACAAAAATATGGATACATTTGTACATATTTACATCAGGGCGACTATTTTAAAATTATGTCAAACCCTTTGAATTATTTGTAGCTTTTGGTCAAGGTCAGTGGGTCAGTGGGGGGGCCCAGGGAATACAAATACTATATAGAAATAGTTCCGTTTGGTGCGTTTGATCAAGTTCATGGGTAAATTTGTTGTGCCTTCTTCATGCATTTTGCAGCTAAATCCAATCACAAATTGCCAACGTTGCGTTGTTGTTGTTGTCGCTGTTGTTGTTGCTGTTGTCGTGGTCATGGCAGAGGCAGCGACAACATGCCGCAAGATTTGCTAAGCTTTTGGACTTGGTCTTGGACTTGCCTTGACTTGACTTGCCCGCCTGTTGTTCCTCGATTGTTGTTGTTGCTGTTGCTGTGGCTGTTGCACTCTCGACATGGTGCCTTTTTGTTGCTCCGGGGCCCGAAAACTGTGACTGACTTTGGGCTCATGTTGTGCGCGCGTTTCCACTCAGCTGGCAAGATTTGTGCCAGCAGACAAGTGCGACATGATGTTATGTGTCAACAGCTTAATTCGCAGCGCGACGCAAGACGAAGGATCGCAACGAGCGAGACACGGCCGTTGTATAGAGAGAGAGCTGTATAGGCCCCGTTGTCCGATTTCAATCTAAGCGAATCCAAATCCAAAACGCACTCCACACACTCAGACACACACACACACACACATACAGTTTACTTTGGCATTCAATTATTTATTATTTATCCAACTGTGCCAAGCCAGATCCTGATGAAATGTTGGTCAAGCGAGGTGACACCTCTGTGCCGGCGGGAGGGGAGTTCGCAGTGAGTTGACATCCAAGTCAATTATATGGCCGACAGGCGAACTCAGTTAAATAAAGCTAAGCTGACCTAATCGTCTGCCAACTGACTGAGATGGGAATAAAACTCAGCTTAGCTGAAACTATGTGCAAAATCAACAGAACAGAACAGAACAGATGTGGGGCCTCCGCTCCCGCCTGACCACATTGTGTGACGTGTGCCAATCAAAACGCCAAACAGCTCAAATTACAAAACCAATTTTGGCTGTCAAAAACTAAAAAGGAGTAGAAAAACCCAAGTGCCAAAGGGGACAACGGGGAAACGGAGGCAATAAAAAGGCGATCGCTTCACAGGCCCCCAAAAGACCAAGTCGAAACAGGTCGCCAGCTGCAGCAGCAGCAGCAGCAAAAGGCAAAGGCTTAGGGCCTTCAGTTTTTTGAGAGCTCTCCTCCGATCATGCTCTCAGCTCACGCAAAATAGTCGTGCACGATTTGGTTCGTGATTTTGTGTAACGAAGCGCCCAAAAAGCATCTAGTTGGGGCTAGAGCCGCACAGTTGATGATGACGACGGAGACGACGGCGACGGAGCCGATCTCATGACCAAAATAACAACGCAATACGCTGGAAATTCATCTTGTTGTTGGATTAGGAAGGCAGCTCCAGCTTTGAGTTTTGAGAGCAGCGGCGACACTTGTGCCTCATTTTGGTGACTCAAATGCTTGGCCCTCTTCTCGCACTTTCTTGGGGTATATGCAGTTGTTTATGAAGTTTGCATTGCTGCAGCTGTATTTAGACAACAAGGTTGGTCCTTCGAGCCGGACATTGGAATAGAACCTTTTGAGTTACTAAGTTCCCGAATTGCAGCCTTAAATTCTTGTGATCGGTTTCTCAATTTTTACTTAAATTTCGAATCTTTCTGAAGAATCTTTCCAGTAATCGTGTATCAGGGCCAGGAGTTCTATTTTGGGTACACCTTTTGTAAAAACCAAGGTATTTTTGTGTGTTTTTATTAAGAGAAACCTTACAAGTCGTGTTGGAGTCCACTGATTGGGATTGGCAGATCCTCGAAACAGTACTGTACGGACAAACCATTGTAAAATGTAAAATTGGCTCAAACAGCACCTCCAGGAGGGCCAGGGCCCAACCATTGCTACCCGAAAACGTTGTAATTAATCTCTGTTGATTTGTGTTGATTATGCAATTATAATACAAACTTTATATAAATACTTTTGGGACCGATTTCTCATCTTCTAGATCAGCGATGAGCAACGCAGAGCCCGATTGGCCTTTATACTACGTATAAAGCAATAGTGCATTAGAAATTGCCTTGCTTTGAGGCGCGTACACGCACAAGCAGACGTTAAAACAACAAAATCCATGCGTGTTGGCGTCAGCAAGTGCAGTTGGCGCTACCGAGACTTGAAGATAAGGGTTTTTTTTTCTGTTGTTGTTGTTGGACTGCTCCCAAATTCAGATTTCGTACCCACCAATGTTTTAAAAGCTGTGAAAACGCCCCTTAATATACATTTTTTAGTATTTTGAAGCTTAGATCTCTAGATTTTGAAAGCAGTCAGACAAAGCTGTTCTTGTTTCCGAATTCAATTGATCGGAATTGGCAAGAATTGCGATTTCAAAGCAACGAATAATAAATTCTTCCGCAACGTTTTGCCATCAGGAGAGTCGAATAAAGATAAATGGCGTTTTGAAGGTCAAATCGAAATAGCGCAGTCACTGCTGACTCACTGTCTAGTCACTGTTAAGTCACTGTTGAGTCACTGTCAAGTCACTGTTGAGTCACTGTTGAGTCAGTGTTGTGTCACTGTTGAATCAGTGTTGTGTCACCTGTTGAGTCACTTTCAAGCCACTGTCAAGTCATTGTTGAGTCACTATTGAGTCACTGTTGAGTCACTGTTGAGTCACTGTCAAGTCTCTGTAGTGTCACTGTTGAGTCCATTTCAAGTCACTGTCAAGTCACTGTTGAGTCAGTGTTGAGTCACTGTCAAGTCACTGTTGAGTCACTTTCAAGCCACTGTTAAGTCACTGCTGAGTCACTCTTAAGTCAATGTAAATTTACTCTTAACAAACTGTTAACCCCTCTTCCCACCTTCGCACCCTCCCACACCACACACAACCCACCGGCCTGGAACTAACGACACACAAGTCACTGTCAATTCACTGTTCTGTCACTGTCAAGTCACTGTTAAGTTACTCTGAACAAACTGTCAACCCCTCTTCCCATCATCGCACCCTCCCACACCACACACTACCCACCGGCCTGGATCTAGCGACACACAAGTCTGAAGCTGTCCTTATTAGCAGCCGGAAAAAGGTAGAGACTGCACAAATAATAGTGGGCAATACGGTGCTCACCTCAAAGACATCGCAAAAGTACCTGTGGGTATTGCTTGATACCAGGCTTAGTTTCCGAGAGCACTTGGACTACACAAGTGCAAAGTCGACATCAACTAACAAAGCGCTGAGTAAGATATTGTTGCATACCCGAGGCCCAAAGCAAGATCGAACATTGCTGTTTAGCAGCGTTACGAGATCCATCATGCTGTACGCTGCTCCAGTCTGGCTGGGAGCCCTAGAGGTGAAAAGCTACAGCTGTGGTCTGGAGGCAACTCATCGACTGGGTGCAATTAGAATATGCAGTGTCAAAAGACGCAGCGCTGGTAATCGCAGGAGCGCCGCCCCTTGACGAGCTAGCCTCAATAAGCACGAATGTGTTTAATGAGATTCATGGCAGTAACCTTTCAGCAAACCCTCAAAAACGCACTGCGAACCTCCGCCCAGGAAGAAAGCCTGCTTAGGTGGCAAATCCGGTGGGATTCCTTCACCAAAGGTCGCGGGACTTACCGCCTCATCCCCAACCTTGGAGATTGGGTTAACCGGAGTAAACTATTACCTTACCCAGCTATTTAGCGGCCATGGCTACCACGGAGTTATCTCCACCTTCCTTCTTTGTCTGCGGCAGTTTCAGATGTGAAAGGCAGCGCTTAGAGGAAACTCTGGGCACCAGACGGCTGTCGGTGGAGAGAGTCTAGTCCCAGCCAGTATTAGCCAGTAATCTGCTTTTATAATGATCGAGTTCCGGAGATTGGAGCGCAGTAGAAGGAACATGATGGAGTAAGGGAGCAGATGCTTCACAGCCGTAACGCGGAATTGCAGCTGTACGTTCTAGTCTAGTTTTATTCCCCCAGTCGAACGTCCGTAAAAAAGCTTCGATTTAAAAATGGATGAATTTAAAATTTAAAAGTACCCTTTTTGTACCTTTACCTTTACCTTTACCTAAATACTGGAAATTACTGATATCTTTTGCCTTACCTAGATATATGACATACAATAAAATGCAAAACAATCCTATTTTTCGAAAAGTAAACTTTCCCGCATATTGTATTTTGTTGGCAGAAAAGTTGACATATTGATATTTGTACATATATAACACAAGTGCATCATCAATTCGGTCTGTTGTCCAATGATTCTGATTCTGAGTTTGCTCCGTCAGTTAGTATTTACTTGTGTGTTTGTCTTACCTTGAAAATCGCTGACTACTCTTAAAGGCTGCTACGGTGGTCGATGTTTCGCCTGGTGACTTTGACTTCCATCTCCATCTATGTATGTACGACGCGACGTCTGCAACTGAGGCCTTATCCTCTGCAAATGCCTGCCAGTTATTTGCTCCCATTGTTCGCAGTCGTGGTCAATATTGCGTTGCTCCTCCGCTCCTCCAGAACCACCGCACTCCTTTCCGCAGCTTTCGTTTTCGTGGTCAAAAACATGTCCTGCCTGCACTGGGACTCTGCGTTCGCCTCGAGTCTTTTGTCTTATTTGATTTATGAGTTTTATTGTGGAGCCTCTCCTCCGAGCTGAGCTGAGCTGAGCTGGAGCGCTGTGAGTGTTTGGCTGGGCGGCTTTCAATACCTTTTTGGAGTTCACAAGTAGCGTGCTTTGATTTCTGTTCCCTCTGTGGTGATGCTTTGGTGGTACTGCCAAATTTGGTCGGCTTAAGTTCCGTGTTGGGCGAGTGAGACAGAGAGAGAGAGAGAGAGAGAGAGAGAGTGTCTATAGATCATTTTGATCAGGCCCAGGACAAGTGCGAGCTGCGAGCTGCGTGGGCGTGGGAAAATTGCTGCCAACTAATTAGAGTTGGACGGGGAGTTTTGGGCAGAAGGCAGACTGAACCATGCGATATGATGTACTTGGAATTGTAAAAGAAATTATTATAAGATTAAGCTAACGCAACCCGTTTCCGTTTTCAAGAACTTGATTGGAGTTGATATTGTTCCTTTTAGAAGAACATTTTAAACTCAACTGGGAAAAAAATTTTATTGATTTTGGATAAAGTTATAAGCGGATTCACACATTTTGGGGCTTCGGAGGAATAGCGAACGGGACATACCTCTTTGGATTGGAAGGTAAGGAAGGCACCACTATTATAGATATGCGCTGCAACACAAACTTCAACGACCAACTACTACTCCACCCATCTTGGTTCATTTAAGTCTTACAGAAAAAACTTTTCGAGATTGACTGGGAATCGAACCTTGAACCTTCTGCACTTAACGAACAACGTATGTAATGGCGTGCTATCACATTTCGCCATTGCCTACTTTTTTATATAGACGTCTAAACTGCTTCATATACTTTTCTTTGTGGTGGTTGAGTTGAGTTCAACTTTACTTATTTCAAAAACATTTGGAAAGTTTGTGTTCAAAAATGTTGACAAAATCTTATTTTTATTTTAAGGAAACTTAATTTTTGAACAGTTCTTTTCCCCCTGTGTTCTTTAAAGCAGGGGTGCCCAGAATGAGCTTACGGCCGCATGGACTCCAATACAAATGAACTAAATATATCTCAAGCAAAAATACCCACAAGAAATAGAAAGAGAAACCCGATTTATGTTTGTGTGTGCTCCTGCAAAGACTTCGCTCGGAGAGTACAAGAAGAGAAAACACATTTAAAACAGAGCTGGCTCTCGTGTTTTCACGTAATCTCAAGCCGAACTTATGATGGTGTGAATCAGTGAACACTGAATTGCAAGTAAAACGGCTGTAGTCTGGAGAAAGGTCTCTTTGCTCACCAACACAAGCACACTTTTCTGTCGTCTCCATTTGGCGGGCACTGATTTAAAGTTGTTGATGCTTTGCGTAACGGGCTGACGCGCCCGCAACAACAATACTCGGAAAGAAAGAGAGGAGTGAACGCATATGAAGTTGTTGTTGGTCTATACAGTCTCATGTCATTCCTAAAACAACAACGAATGCGCGGCTTGCGAAATGGGCTTGAGCACCCCTGCTTTTAAGTGTTACACACTTCACATACGATTTTCTATTTACACGCGGTTTTCTATTTAAAATGTCTCTAAACGGGTTTGTCTCTTCACGGTTTGTCGATACGGAATCGAGATTAAAGAAATATCATTCGAGTAACATTCAAAGGACCAATAGATAGTTTTATGAAGCGGTAATGGAGGCAAAGGAAGTGAGCACAATCGATCCTAACATTGTAAAAAATTATTATAATTTAATATGATAAAAATTGATATAAATAAATTTTGTTTGTGCGAATATATTAAATAAAAGCAGGCCATCCAAAATTAGTGCCAAAAGAACGTGTTATACACACATTCTTTGCGCAGCGGACGTTGCATGCATGGAATATTGCCTTCCGACGGATGTACTTCTGTAACCGTTCTCTGCGAATGAGAAATTGGAAGGGAAACCCAAACCATTCACAAAGTTTAAAGCAACAACAAAAGCAAATGCTAAAATACCTCCCCAAAAAGGCATTCTTTGAAGGTTTCATCCCTTAACAAAAGCGAATGGAACTTTTCAGTTTTGGGAACTGCTACTTTGGTAAAAAAGAAGTTATAAAGATATCCAACTGGGAACCCCTGTGTTTTACGGCGTTGCGAAACGAAGCGGAAGACTCAGGTTTTCTCATGCCTTCCTAAGTAAAAAGTAGACACAAAATCTGTACTTCTGGCAAGCATTCAGATCCGACTGGGGAACCTGCCGCGTTTGACAATGTGTGTGTGCTTCTAATATTCGCCCAAGAAAAAGGGATCTACACTTTAACACTGAATCCAAAGTTTGACTTGCCTTTTAATGGGTAGTTACTTTATAGTAAGAGTCAATAGCTGGTGAAGGTGACCGGTTGAGTAAAATTTAGAAAAAAAAAATTTTTCTTTTCTATTATCCATTCAAGAATACATATTGTTTTTGGTTCCAAGAACAGACGTAAGCATTTTTAAGTCTCGAATTCAAGAATGTTAGAAAATTCCTTCATTTCAAGAATAAATCTTCTTGGAGTTAAGCAGAGTCCGCGGTCATTACCCTGCAGTTCTACGCCTCAGTATTGAATTAATCAGTGCCGAATCAGACCTGAGAAGTAGGAATTGCTACAATTCTTGATTGATTTCAGTACTGTTTGCAGTATAACCCATTTCAGTACTGAAACCATGCCTGATAGAAGAGAAGGTCATGTCGTAGTAGGAACTGTCTGTGTTAAATTAATGACTGAAATACATGTAAAGCTTCCAAATCAGGGCTGATTCAGCTCTGTTTCAGTACTGAGCCGAACTGAAGGGTAGTTCCCATGTTTTGCTCGCTTAGCTTAGGCTTTCCCCGCATATCTCTCTCCCAAAAATTAAATGTCTTCTCCTCTTCAATCACTTTTCGTGATCAACAAGAAAACAAAAAAAACTAAAGCTGTTTTCAGTCTTGCCTATGCGTGCTGGATTTCTCAGTGTGTACAGTTTGGGTTCTAAAATCAAAGCCGGCTTTAAAAATCAGATATAACTAGCCAATTAAATGTTTCGCTTGCAGATTCCTGATAAACCGCTTAATTTCTACCGATAACTATCAAAACAGTTTTCAACCCTGGGGCTTGTTCATCTCACTTCAATTGTTGAGCTCCATCGATAAATAATTCTTGAACCACAGGTTTACAAAAGTGATTCCAAAGAAATTTCAGCTTAAATCTGAGGAAACAAAATCAATCTAAAATCTAGATTGAAAATCTCATTTTCAAGAACCTTGCTATATTATAAAAACAAGATTGAAAAACCTTGAAATGAGCTTAGAAATCTTAAAAACTTATCAACCATCCTACAGTTTTCGGTAAAGCTTAAGATGAAAATTTTTTTGATATATATAATATATAGATTTATTTTGCTAAAAAAACACAAAAAATATACAATTTTCGGGACTCGGACCACGACCTCTTCGTTTTTTGCCGTATTTTGCCGAAGGGGGTCAATTGTTAAGCGCAGCCAGTTGCACTATAAGAACTCAGGCTGCGAAAATCTTTGCTCTTATACTGCAACTGGTTGGGTCTAACAGTTGACCTTGCGTTTTAGTGTGCAGAAGGTACTGAGCTCAAGTCCCAGTATCGGCGGATAAATAATTTAAATTTTTTATAAGTTTTTCAGAATGAAGAAAATGTTTATAACTAAAACAACTTTCCCGCCCATCACTGAAAACTAAAAATGCTTATTTTATTATTGTCTTTTTTTTCTCATATTAAACAATGAGATTGTTTTATCTTAAATTCGAGTATAAACGATCTTAATTCAATATTGTTGAATTAAGATTTCAATTGGGAATATAATCTTGGATTAAGATTATCTCGTCTCTGTCGAATTCTGACACCGTTTCGTCTCGTTTCAAGATTATAATCTTGGTTTTAGATTAATTTTTTTCTCAGTGTATCTGTGTGTAATCTGTTTGCCAACAGGAAATCACAGTGGTTAGAGTGAGCCGGACATATTTCCAAATGTACCCTGAGAGCGAACATCTGACTAATTTCTGTCAGAAGAGGGGTTGACTGCACAAACGTTCAGTCTAGATATTCTAGGCTGTGTAGACGCTGTTAATAGAATGGACAAGACAAGCCTGTATGGACATTGTAGATAGTAAGCCGTGTGTAAATGGAAACCCATGTGAATAGTGTGTTCCTTCTGATTCAAAGCCGCATTTACCAGGCTACAGTTCAAACGGCTTTGCCTACGTCTGAGGCCGACCTGTTGGTCCATTCACCAAATGCAATTTACCTGTCCGAACTGTTCTGTATGCGGTTCTGGTGTGCGGTTCGTTCGTGTATGGGCTAATTTACTGTTATGACGTCAGCTGAAAAGACGACACCTTCTCTGGCTGGTGGGTTGCCAAAGGTCGCCGGAGGCTCAACTTCAATTGCTTGTAATTGTTGTCCAAAGCGCCTGTTTAAATGTTTGTCAAACGGAAAAGACGTGTCAGCTGGCGCCGTTGTCGTTGTCTCCAGACCCAAAGACAAAGAAAAATGGTCCACGTTTCACGGCGTTTTTTGTACATGTCAACGTTGCTGCTGCTGCTTCAGTTGTTGTTGTTGCGGTTGTTGTTTTTGCAGGCAACGAACAGGATAAAATGCGCTGTTTACATTCTCTAATTTCGCTTGTTCATTGTCCAGCGAAGCGTTCGCGTGCATCCCGAACCCGCACACATGCAGCAGCACCACCATATCAACCAAGCACCAGCAAACGGGCCAGTTGAACAAAGCTTCTTCTTGTCTTTTCCTATTTTTGTAGATTTTTTTTTTTTTTTTTTGGTCAGCCAGCGGCTTGAAAATTAAGCCCAGTATCCATATCCCTCCGCCACCACTCGCCACCTTTCTTTAGGGGCTTGGAGGGAGCGCGCGCAGCATCTTCTCTTTGCTTTTCATTTGGCTGCCTGGCAAAAGATTTCAAAGTAATGTTACATCAAGTGGAAAACACTTGCACATACTCGTACACATTGGCTCAATGTCCGACGGACGGAGAGGTGTGAGTACCGAAACCAAAACCAACCGACTCCTGGGCAAATGTTCGCTTTGTTCTTCTGCCTCAGTCAGCATTTTGCAAAACAAAAAATATATAAAAAAATAAAAATAAAAACTTTGATTTGATTTTAGGCACAAAAACCGAACTGGAAATGCACTTGAACCAAACACCCTGCAAAAAAAAAAACAAGAGAGTGAAAGCCCACAGGTAGACTGTTTTTTGATGTATTCCTTTTTAAGAAAATTTCATAAAAATGACAACCAGACCGAAACCAAATCCTGATATTTTTTAAAAAGACAAACAAAATTGTGGAAAGCTAAATAATCAATATTCAAATTCAATGCCATTGTAGTCTTTGGACAATTATTTGAAAAGAACCGCCAAATTGTAATTTTGTCAAATATATCGATATATCGATATCACCATTGAGAGAGAAGAGGCAAGGAGACGAACCAGAGAAAACGAGAAGGCCAAGCTAACTTCGCCTGTGCCGAAGTTTTATACCCTTGCAAATGCTGTTTATGAAATGTCAGAGAACGCTTACATAAAAATCAAAAAAAAATTTCACTAAAACCCATTTTCCGACAGATAAACATCTGATTTCAAATTTCGCGAATCTTTTTGAAAACATCAAATTAACAATCGCCGAGTTTAAAAAAGATTGTATTTACAACAGAAAAGTTTTTCTCACTAAGACTCATTTTCCGACCGATCGGTCCTATGGCAACCATAAGATATAGTCACCCGATGTCGATCAACTTTTTCAAATTAGTTTGAAAGCGTTTTATATTAAGAATCACCGTCCTTAAGAACGATTTACTTGAAAATAAAAAATTTTTTTTCACTAAGACCCATTTTCCGACCAATCGGTCCTATGGCAGCTATAAGATATAGTCATCCGATTTTGACCAAAATTAGCAAATCTGCTTGAAAGCAAATAAAATTAGTAAAGGCAGAG
The DNA here is from genome assembly GCA_037044535.1 of Lordiphosa magnipectinata. Taxonomy (NCBI): domain Eukaryota; kingdom Metazoa; phylum Arthropoda; class Insecta; order Diptera; family Drosophilidae; genus Lordiphosa; species Lordiphosa magnipectinata. The sequence continues at coordinate 73,956 of JBAMBO010002325.1, read as the reverse complement.
TTTAAAGACGCTGACAGTGAAAACAGAAAAGTTTTCCTCACAAATACCCATTTTTCGACCGATGGTTGGTTTCCATGGCAGCTATAAGTTATAGTCATCCGAATCGGTCGGTTCCGACATATTAGCAGCGTGCAGTAAAAAGAAGGCTCTGTGCAATATTTCAGCTCGATAGCTTTAAAACTGAGAGACTAGTTTGCGTAAAAACAGACAGACGGACAGACAGACGGATAAAGCTCAATCGACTCAGCTCGTCGCCCTGATCAAGAATATATATAGCTTATATGGTCGGAAATGAATATTTCAATGCGTTGCAAACTTCTGGGCAAAATTATAGTACCCTTTGTAAGGGTATACAAATGAAAGCCCAAAAAAACCCTCGCTTACAAGTCAGGTGTGGGGTTAAAATTCCATTCCGCTTGACCAATTTGTTACGCCGAAGTTGGGTTCAGATCCCAGGCCGCTGGACCAATTCGTATTCCAAACTAGAGGTGGGCGCGCGAAGCAAAATTCGTTCCCGTCCCAACCCGATCACGACCACGTCTATCCCGTTCCATTCTGATCCCGACCAACAATTTTCAATTCAATCCCGTATCGATCCGATCCCGACCCAAGTCTATCCCCACCCGTCCCGTTTGAGACCTTAAATATTTTTGTAGAAATTGAAGACAGTTTTTTTTATACAAAACTATAAGAAAACATACCTTTTGTCACAAACAGCTCGATTTTCGATGACTTTAGGTGGAACTTTTCTTTTCATGAATTTGTTCAAAATGGCTTGATTTCATGTGGCAATTAGTAAGATTCAAGATGCATTATTTAAACGCGTGCCTTAAGGAGGATGATTTTCGATGACTTTAGGTGGAACTTTTCTTTTCATGAATTTGTTCAAAATGGCTTGATTTCCGCATGTGGCAATTAGTAAGATTCAAGATGCATTATTTGTACGCGTGCCTTAAGGAGGATGCAAGAAATTCACTTACTTCCTCACTTATGAAAGAACCTTCTTACTATACAACAGCATGGGATCGTTTATATAAGAGAAATGAAGATTGCTTGAACAGATTTCCAGAAAAAAAAAAAATCAGTTAGCCAAATCTGGAACCAGCAGGTACGCAATGGAAGGAAATATCCACAATACCCAAGGAGCTGAATTTCTTTATATTCAAAGCCACGCCGAAGCGGGTGAAAAAAGAACATCAGATAGCGAGATGTTAGTATTGCCCAGGGGCCAGTTAAAGACACTCAGTTTGCTTCGGAGTTCAAAAACTGACAGCTCAAACGGCAAGTAATGGAGGTGGATTGTATTCAACAGGAGAGCGAGTACGCCATGGAGAAGCAAGACAAGGATGTCTTTCAGGCTCATGCAGAGCTGGCGGTCAACTATCCATGGCAAGGATAAGGAAATCAACAAGAAGGAGCAGGACAAACAAAACAACCATGAAAACATGCCTTTGGAGGTAGGCTTGCACTCAGCAGGAGAGTGACTCCGCCCGTGAAGAGCTGGCGCCACAGGTGGAGCACGTCGACAAGAACGAAGAAAGCAGCCAAAGAGAAGTGAGAGCTCAGCATAAGTAAAAGTGAAGTAATACCACAATCGACCAGAAAGAAGGACAAACCGTCCAATCCCAAATAGAAGAAAAAGACGCATTTGAAGCAAGCAAGCAGTCCTTTTAAACTGGAGTCGCTTGCTGATATGGAGTCGAGGGGCAAGGCGGGAGATTCGCAATTGAACTCCCAATTGGAAGATCATATCGACAACGATACAACGAACATGCTAGAGGGTACAAGACAGAACGCCTGTATTACGAGCTCGAGCAACTCAAAGAGATGGAAAATGAAGGTTCCAAACCCTTTGGGGCCTTTAGGGCCATTTATTTCCACAACTTCTTTACTATTTTGCAGGTAAGACAAAGTCAGATCGCTTAAGCCTACACCAAATGGGTCCGCAATGGACAAAACAAAGTAACTGGAGCGCCAGCTTAGCAACCACAATCAAGACATCATAATTTTGTATATTTTAAGTGGTTGGTGCTTACGTCGATTAGAGTCTATGGTTCTTACGGAAGACTAAGCTACAAAATGGATGAGTGGCCCACGGAGAATGTTCAAACTTGAACATGTTATTGCGTAAATCTCATATTAGATAGCTCAGCCTATGTCATAAACATGTCACTTTTTGTAAAAGCATAAAATTTTAAGAGCGGCAATGACAAGGATGAGGACAGCCGAGACACCACTTGAAAACGTCATCCGGTGGAAAACACTTGACATGTATTGTGTAAAAAACCACCCTTGTGACCAACGCAGATCATTTATATACACGCATGTATCTTTACACACACATCGTTAGTTTAGAGTAGAGTTAAGGAAGAAATTTAGAAATAAAAGAAAAATCGCTAGCCAGAGTGAGTCAGTACAAATTCAAACTTACAACCGTGCTCATTACAGGCTATGATCAAAGTGGTCCAGTTTTCGATGAGTTGACGGAGTATCTCGAAGAAAAGTTGAGTTCTGAAAACCGCTGTGACTTTGAACCCGTAAGGCAAGAACGGCTTCTTGCTCAAAATAAGACAAATTTCGCAGCCTCTGGGAACATGAAAACAAGTAAATATGTGACTGATTTTCTAGATGTATGTTTAATCTTGAATGGACTAAGGATCTGAGCTGAGATTAAAGATTTAATTTAATTCTGAATATTTAACTCTCCCACGATCCGATCGGAGCCAAACTTTTATAATGCATGATAAATTTTGTTGACTTGAACATGTCTCCCTTCGACCCACCCACCCCTCACAGTCTTGAGTACAAATCTTGAATTTTTGCCATTCAAATTGTATAGCAAAATGCTTTAACATTGCCGTTAGCAATGCGTCGTTTTGTAATACATGTACTTCACTTCAGACAAACTGACAGCAGTTCGTATGCCAAAATAAAAGCAAAAGGATGTATGTTTGTATGTGGGTTTCCCCGAGTCAGTCAAAATAGTCGCACTTGACTCGAACCAAAACCAAACCGCTTTGGGTCTACGTATCCGGCTGAATATCTATCAATGTGCTTTCGGTTATTCATCAACGAAAATGTCTAAATTATTCAAATGGAAATGTGAAATGTCGCCGTCGACCACCCCGGTTACCCCGCCTTCCATTTTGGCAGCAGCAGCAGCAGCTCTTAGAGACATTTGTGTTTTGTTTTTGGACATGTGGACCAAAAGCTGAATTGATGAAGCGGCAGTAGACCGTCCAGTAGTAGTCGAGTGTGGTGGGTGGAGAGCGGAGGGCTGGTCCTGCGGCTGCTACATAAATTTCTATGCCCAAACGAGACCTGGCTAACCAAAAAGATTTCAAATTTAACCAGAGCGAACATGGCAGCAGGCCTAGACTGAAAGTTTTTGTTGTTTATAAATAGACTTGGTCCCCAAATATTTCTCAGCAGTCAGCAATTTACCAACTGTTTTTATACCCTTGCAAAGGGTATTACAATTTTGCCCAAAAGTTTGCTCCTGTTTGATCCTGTGAACAATAAATGTATATTCCTGATCACTACTTAACCCTCAATGCACCCATATATGGTAAATACGGTCCTAGACGAAGACATAACAATACAGGAGGTGCAACATATAACCGGATATCTTTTTTTGCGAATAACTTGTGTATCGTTCATCCGATCTTTATCAATACTTCAGCAAATCGACAAATAATCGATTGATGAGAGTATATTAAGATTGTGCAAAAGTATGTAACAGGGAGAAGGAATCATTTCCGACCCTATAAAGTATATATATATTTTTGATCAGCATCAACAGCCGAGTCGATATAGCCATGTCCGTCTGTCTGTCTGTCCGAATGAACGAAGAGATCTCAGAGATGGTAGGAGATAGAGGTTTGACATGTATGGGACATATATTTCTTATACTTGCAGACAGATCAAGTTTATTTTAAATTTTTGCCACGCCCCCTCCCGCCCCAACAATTAGGAAAAAACATCATATCTCCCACAGTTTTGATGATAAATTGTTTGTACTTTCTAGAGATATGTAGTAATCAAAATTATTTATCGATTTGCTGGAAGAATGATAAAGATCGGATGAACGAAACAAAAGTTATGAGCAAAAAATGGCCAATTAACACTGCCATAGGACCGATTGGTCTTAAAATGGGTGTTAGTAAGAAAAACTTTGTTGTTTTCAGTCATTTCATTCTTAAACTCGCTGATTATTACTTTTATATGCTTTTAAACAGATATGCAAAATTTGTTTGAAATCGGTTGACTATATCTTGTGGCTGCCATAGGACCCATCGGTCGAAAAATGGGTCTTAGTGAGAAAAACTTTTTGTTTTCCATTTTGTTGTTCTTAAACTCGCTGATTTTTAATTTTATATGCTTTTAAACAGATATGCAAAATTTGTTTGATATCGGTTGACTATATCTTGTGGCTGCCATAGAACCTATCGGTCGTAAAATGGGTCTTAGTAAGAAAAACTTTGTTGTTTTCAATTTTATCATTCTTAAACTAGCTGATTATTACTTTTATATGCTTTTAAACAGATATGCAAAGTTTATTCGTATTCGGATCTTTATCTTATCGTTTTTCTACCAAAGGATCGATCGGTCGAGAAGTGGGTCTAAGTGAGAAAATCTTTTTTTTTAGAATGAAACTCGTTCTTTAACTAGCTGATTGTTAATTGTGTATGCTGTCAAATAGATTCTCAAAATTTGGTTGAATTTGAAAGACGATAGGTCTGAAATAAGAAAAATTTTTGATTTTAGCGTTCTTAAACTCTGATATTTCAAAACCAGCATTTGCAAAGGTATAAAATCTTCGGCACAGACAAAATTAACTTAGCCTTCTCGTTTTTGATACTGAATATTTCTCTTTCTTGATACAAGAAGGAAAAAACTGAAACGAAAACTTTTCATTCTTCAATTAGCTGTGAACAAAAACTGTCTTATTTCATAAGCCAAGCACTTGAATATATCGAAATGATATGCTCAGAAATGCCTTCCACTATTTCATACAAATGTTTACCCTATTGTTTGTGCAGTTCCATTAAATAGAGTTCCCCTTCCCATGCTTGCCTTATTTGCCTAATAGTTTCAAGTGCTAGAATGATGAATTTATGGCTCATGCTGTTGTTAAACAGCGGCATTCAGCTAATTGTGGCCAGCATGTAATTGTAAAATATGTGTGCACAAATCCAAAGCCACTCCAAATAGCCAGTTGAATGGTGGCTTCTGCTTTGCTACCTGTTCATAATGAGCAGCGATAATTAATTTATATAATGTGCTGTCGACGTGGCGGACTATCACAAAGACACTTCGGCTGGGAAAGGGAGGGGGGGGGGGGGGGACTGATAAGTAGCCGTAAACATACAACGGGCTCGTAAATAATATGTACAGGTAGAGGTGATACCCCAACCCTTCCCCTCGCACTTGCGCTGGCTCTCGCCTGCTGGCCAATCAATTAAACGGCTGGTAAGCAGCCCCCAAGGCCCCGACAACATGTTACCTCAAAGATGATAACTCCGACCGGCGCGAAAAACGTTTATTGTGCGTGTAATCAGCTCTTAACTATAATTTATAAAACTGCCTTTTTGCACCCAGAGACAGGGTGTCCATGCGTACGTCATGCGAGTGTGCCAGGAGACGGAACGTCTGAGACTGTGGCTTAGTTCGCAGTTTAGCGCTAGGCCCCCAGATGCAACGCATCGGCGGAAGCAATAAACTTCTGTATAATTAAATAAAATTAAATTAAAAATGTTAATGAGCGAACGCGTAAGCGAGAGAGAGAGAGAGAGAGAGAGAGTTGGAGTTAAACATAATCATAGAGCAGGCTGGCAACTCTGGTCGGCGGGGCCTGTCTCGTGGCTTGTAAACCATTTAGCGTGTTTCTTCGTATTATATCATTAAAATTAATATGAGTTTAGCGTGCCTCATGTTATTGATATGCCAAAGTGCGTCTGCAAAAAAACACGATTCCTAACAAGAACTCCACCAGGTCTGAAGTCAGTGCCTGTATTTTTCTTTACTCTTGCAAAATATAAAAGTTTATTATCTTTGACACTTCCAATTATGGCTGAAGTCAGAAAATTGTATACAAAAATTACCATTGTTCTGAAGCGTTTTCAGTCTTCATTTGTTGATTAGGAACTGAATTTCTTGAGCAGTGCGTTCTCGATTGTTTTCCAAGTCTTCTCTCTCGCTGCTAATACTTACAATAGCAAACAAAGCTCTTGAAGTATTCCCTCTCAATACTGGTTGGATTTGTATTGAGCTGTGCTGTGTAGTTGATCGATTTTCAGTTTTTCAGTCTCGCGTTTTCTAAAACTAATATTTTTGGTATTTTATGAATATTTTTAAGTTTTTTTTTCTTTTTCTAGTTTATTTTTTGTTCCGTCTTAGATTTACAACTTTTTCCCTATGACAATCTTAACGATGACATGACCTAAGGCCCATGGACATAAGGCCCATATAAAAAATTTCGAAAACAAATTTGAAATATAACTCCTTTCTGAGCCTTACCAAATTCTGAGACCGTGTTTTAGAGATGTTGACAAGCTGTTCATGAACGATTGCTTCCTTTTTATAAGATTAGATCAGCGGGGGTCCAACAACAACAACAACGCTTATCGGCGAGATTTCGGTCGCACACACTGCACTTGTTGCCCCGATGCGAATGGACTTTATTATTTTAACTCACTTCAAGGCGAGGCAATTGCACTTGTTGCGCCGTCTGCCAGTACGAATTGACCTTATTGATTTAACTAACTTCGAGGCCTGGCAATTGCACTGCGCTGTTACGCTTGTGCAACTGAGAGGCGCCAGAGTGATGCCACTTGGCGAAAAGTAACTTTTAGAGCAATGCACAGTGGTCAGAATGCCCGAAAATATGGCATAAAGTCCAATGATCCAATATCGGGTTCAAATTCGGCACAGATAGTTCTAAGACTAAATCCTAATTTCGAAAAAAAAATTAAACCGATCGAACAACGCCCAACCCTACCTCCCATACTAACCCAAATGAGAAAATTCATTTTATTTCAAGGAGGTGCTCTGAAATTTTATACATAGGTACGTTTATTCTTATGTACTTAGTTGATCAAATTGTTTATATGACATTTATAGATAAGAGCAATTTAATAAATGCATACACTTAAGAAAGAATAGGCTTAAATAGGCTTTAATCTAAGTTATTTTATGTAATGCCTTTAAATGAAAAATTGAAAAAAAAAATTTAGACTTATTCAGCGTTCAGAACATGAGCGTTTTCTTTATCGCCATCGACATCTAAATTTAAATATTCCGTCTGGATAATGCTTGGTTAATTTTTCGGAATTGATAGTGATTTTAGGAGATTTATTACTTCTGCAGAAAGACATTTCTTTTTGGTTTGCCTTTGCCTCGCATTCAAACACAGACTTGACATTTTTGGTTGGGAAGAATCCATTGCCCTTCTAGACATCCTACCGTAACTAAGCAGGAGTTCATTATTTGCCAGCCATGAATTAAAATTTGTGGACCGCCAGTGACCTCGGATACAAGGGACATGAATTTAAATTTAATGAAAATGTTCTTTCACAAAAGGCCTTTAGTGTATCAATATCTATGGACTGCTTGCACGAAATAGCGATTAAAATCATACAAAAATTGTATAAAATGAATGGTCTACCCATTTGAGAAGGAGATGGACTTGAATTTGAATGGTTTTCTTCTTGCAATAACGTCATCTTCTCAGAAAGCCACTTTGAGTGTTAAACTATACAACGGACCAACCTACGTTGGCATTTGCAGTTTTATACGTTTGTTAACTCTAAACGCAAATCTTCCACTATGCCCTCTTCTGTGCGGTATGGTAATGCGAAAGCAAACACTGATCAGGCCATAGCCGATCTGTTTGCCGAGTTTTTTACGTCAACCTACTCGTCTTCTAGCTTCTTTGCGAATCAATCATACTCCTATCAGTTAAATGGGTCTAATTGTATTTTTAGCCCTGTAATCACTGAAAGCTTCTCTGATTTGCGATCTTAACTCTGTTAAACCTGTGTATGCACCGGGTCCCGATGGAGTACCTGCTTGTGTACTTAGGTTTTGTGCTGATGCACTTTGTAAGAGTATTCATAAATTATTTGAATTGTCTCTTGAGTCATCCTGTTTCCCTTTGTTGCGGAAGGAATCTTATATCATTCCTCTCCATAAACAAGAAAGAAAGTCGGTCAAGCCCGACTATAACATACTCTGTACCCTTAACGTCGCAGCTCGCATTTGCTCACGAGTTATACGCGCTCATCTCTAAGTTTTACTCTCTCTCTATCTCTCTCTCTCTCGCACTAAGATTGCCGTTCAATAGAATGCTTAGGTGATGGGGGGGTGGGGGGTGTTTACTGGCCGTTTTTTGCCCATTACTTGTGTATCGTTCATCCGATCTTTATCATTTCTTCAGCAACTCGATAAATAATTTTGATGACTAGATTTCTCTAGAAGGTACGAACAATCTATTATCAAAACTGTACGAGATATGACGTTTTTTCCAAATTGCGGGGGCGGGAGGGGGCGTGGCAAAAATTGAAAATAAACTTGATCTGCCTGCAAGTATAAGAAATATATGCCCCATACATGTCAAACCTCTATCTCTTACCATCTCTGAGATCTCTTCGTTCATACGGACGGACGGACGGACAGACGGACAGACGGACGGACGGACGGACGGACAGACGGACATGGCTATATCGAATCGGCTGTTGATGCTGATCAAGAATATATATACTTTATAGGGTCGGAAGCGATTCCTTCTCCCTGTTACATACTTTTGCACAAACTTAATATACTCTATGTACCTTCGGTACAGAGTATAAAAAGGTAATAAGTCGGATGTTGAGAATTATAGGGGTTTTTTCAAGTTGTCTGCAATTCCTAATGCTTTTGAGAGAATTATGACATCTCAACTGCAACATTTGTGTAGTTCCATTATTTCACACTATCAACATGGATTTGTGAAGCGTCGATCTACTACCACTAACTTATTAGAGCTTTCATCATTAGTGATCAAAGGGTTCTTAGGTAAGATGCAAACTGACGTCATTTATACTGATTTTAGTAAGGCTTTTGATTCTGTTAATCACTCCTTGAGTTTAATTGGTTTCCCAACTAACCTTTTTAGTTGGATCTCTGATTACCTAAGTTCTAGAACACAAAAGTTCTATTATGTAATTCATATTCGAATATAATCCAGGTCACCTCTGGAGTACCCCAAGATAGTCACTAGGGTCCATTGCTTTTTACTCTCTTCATAAATGATCTTCCGTCTGTCTTGACTCACTTTCGTGTGCTTATGTACGCCGATGATGTGAAACTATGTTTAACATATAACGATTTGGTTTCCCGCTATAATTGGCAAGTTGACTTGGATGCATTTCAGTCTTGGTGTAAAGATAATCTATTCATCCCTAACAGCTCCAAGTGTAAGGTTATGACATTTTACAGGAGCTTGCCACAATTCTTCACTTATATGCTTGATAATGTCCCACTTGAGTGCTTAAATGCATTCTCGAGTATGGATCATATGTGTGGTCTCCGCAATATTCAACCCATCAAGATAGAATTAAATCTGTGCAAAAACAGTTTTTATGGTTTGCTCTTCGTGGTTTGGGCTGGAATCCTGAGGTCCGTTTACCATCGTACTCTAGTAGACTTCTTTTGATTAACCTGCCTTCCCTTCTTTATCTTTATACATAGACTAATTAATGGTGAAATCGACTCAACTGAGTTGGTTGGCCAAATTACCCTCAACGTTCCTATTAGACCGACTCGTAATTTTATCCCACTATCACTACATCGTTGTAATACTAACTATGCCTTGCAAGAACCGTTTCGTGTCCTCTGTGCTGATTACAATAAACTCTATCGAATAATTAACTCTGAAGCTTCTCTTCCTGCTACAAAGTAGTTAACATTACTTTATGTTCTTCCTTCGCGATTTCGTGTCACACGTTAGTGGCTGCGCCTCTCGGTCGGTTGGGCGGGAGGTGGCCTGCTATTTTGTCTGGGGTTCTCGCGTAACAAGCTGTGGCTTGGTGTCGTTTGGGCCACTTGAACGTACTGCGCATTGTACGTCAACGTCCATCATCTCTTTATATGTAAAGTAAAATTCGTAATTATACTCTGTACCAAAGGTACAGAGAGTATATTAAGTTTGTGCAAGTATGTAACAGCCAGAAGGAACCATCTACGACCCTATAAAATATACATATTCTTGATCATCATCAACAGCCAAAACGATATAGCCATGTCCGTCAACAAACAGCTCTCATAGATGGTAAGAGATAGAAGTTTGACAAGTATGGGACATACACTTCTAATACTTGCAGGAAGATCAAGTTTATTTTAAATTTTTGGCACGCCCCCGCAATTAAGAAAAAATATATTAAATCATATCATATCGTATCATATCTTCCAGAGTTTTGTAAATAGGTGTGGATAGGTGGAGTAGAAAGGAGATATTTAGTAATCAATCTTATTTATCGATTTGCTGAATGAATGATAAAGATCGGATAAACGATACACAAGTTATGAGCAAAAAAGGCCAGTTAACACCACGGTTATATGCAAGTCACTACAAGAAAATGATTAAGAATTGTTTTTCTTTCTTGAAAATTCATTTCTTGCATGAAATCACAAAAAACTTAACCAGGAACAAAATAAATGTGGCAGGTCATAGTAGCGCTTAAATATAATACCTCAGTAAAGTTGATATATGTGCATACATATTTTGTTTAGCTATTTACATTTCCATTCTTTTTCATTTGTGACATTATTTTTTTTACAAAGCTATTGGATATTGAAATTAAACAAATAAGTATGCATATTTTATTTACAACAATTAATTGACAAAAAAAAAATGTAAAATATTTTCATAGAAAATTGCTATATGGGCATTTCCACAGAAAAGTCCACCGAGACCAAAAAATGAAAAGTACCTAAAAACACTCTTTTTTTTATTATATTTTCATAAGGAAATAATCAAAATAAACTAATATGAGCCAATTTTAAATATATTCATAACCCATTTCGAGATTTTCGAATGCAAAGTCGCGCAAACGCCATTTTTCTCATTTGGATACGTTTTATTGTCATAAAAATGCGTTTAGGTTCCATTGATTTTTTGTCTCTAAACAATTTCAAAGGGTACAAAAAGTTAAAAAATAAATTAACTGTAAGTTTCTGCTTTATATTATAACAAAAACAACATAAATATAAAGAGGAAATTTAAGTAACGTAACGTCAGGTAACGTCACGTCAGATACTTATGCAAATAAAAAAGAATTGGGCAAACATTTTTGAATAGGATAACCTGGAAAATAAACTTGTATTATTTCAAATCATACAAAAAAGAATTTTATACAAAAAGCTTTGCCCAATTCGCAGAATTTAGCATTTTTCTAAAACAAGTCAAAACCCACTTCCGTTTTGTGTAACGTCACGCCAGCATATATGATTGCTTATATCTTTAATTCCTTATGATCGATTGATGTCAATATTTTTCCTGATTACAGTGCTCCTTTAATTGCTACCCAAATATAGAACGATCTTATTAAAAATCCAAGATTTTCATATTTTTCAAAAAGATCTTTTCGTACGAACGTAACGTCACGTCAATTTGGAAATGCCCATATGTGCAAATTTTAAAATGTGTGATATTTTTTGATTTTAAATAGAAAATTAACTCTAAATGTAGTCTGGTAATATCATTAATATGAAATTGGGTAGCTTTTTAACGTTTTTAGTAGCTGCAACCTCCGGGGCATTGAATTAGCCAATTTTTGTATCAACACTCAGATCAATATTTCTCCACAACTTCACAATTGCTTTTTTAAGCTGCATCAAAGTGTCGTACTGTTTTGCAGCACCAAATTTTCTGGCAGAAATTATGCCCCACAGATCCTCAATTGGATTTAAATCCGGATTTAATGCCGGCCACTGTAACAGCGGTATCCAATTGCCACCAACTCTTTCGAGAATGTCATAAGATTACTTTCCAGCAACTCTTCGTACATTTGCGCATTCATACGGCCTGGCATAAAACGAATTGACAACTTGCCTTTAGCACTAAAGGCAGCCCATACCATGAGAGATCCATCACCATGGTCCGTCGGGAATGTCGAATATCACTAAACCATGTATGATGTCCATCTGGGCTGTCTAGATTAATCTCTTTTCATCACTAAATATGACGGATTTTAATTCTTCATCCCAAAATTTATACTTTTCATAAAAGGCCATGGGTGCATTTTTCTGATTTTGCTTGAGCGGTGGTTTAGGCACCTCGGACTGATACTGAAGATGCAACTCTTTTCGGCAAATTTGTTGTATGCGTTGTCGTCATATTGGTAGTCGTAGCTCCGACTTAATTTGAGCGGAGCTCAACATTTTATTTGCTGCTAGAGTCCTTATGTGCCCCTTGGTGCGTTCATCCACCTTGGGCATTGCACCCTTGCAATTATTTTGGCAATATTTTTGCGAACTTTTCAGAGATGTTGGTTACTGTATTACGATGGCGGTTTGTTAAACCTGCGATTACACCAACATCTATACCAGCTACATGCATAGTTTTGTTTTTTTATCTGCTCTTAATGGGATAGTTCTTTTGAATGGGGCATTTTGAGCTAAAATACATTTTTTTTTTCGCATACCCTTGATTGTTAAATTGAAATTATTGCTTACACACCTAATTCAACATTTTATCACTTTAATGCAATTTATGTTGACGCTTTTGCCATTAAAAGAAAATAACTCAATATGCACATATATCAATTTTCTATGAGCTGGTTCGCTTGTTTCATATAACTGTACCATAGATTAGAAGGTAATAAGAAGTGAACACTTGGCAAAGCGACATAAAGACTAAGACAAGAAAGTGTATACTTAAAACCAATGTACCCTTATTGGATTAAAAGAAATAGCATTTCCTGAGTTAGTTTGAATGTTAATTATGCCTCCTACGACGAACAAGTCAATTTTGCATGAACTTTTTTTTGCCTTCAATTTTTTACTTAAATGCCAATAACTTCTATATTTTAGGATGGATTTTAATGAAATATGTGACGTTGTATTTGTAATAGATGAGTCTTTGGTGACCAGCAATAAAATAAGTTTTACACAATTTTCTTCGTGATAAAAACCGCACTTCACATTTGGCTTTTTTTTTCAAAAAGGTGATCAATTTAATGCAAAGTGGCCAATAAAAGCCTTAACAACGCCCAAGTCAAGCACCAGATTAAAAAGTGGGGTATGAATAAATAATAGGGCATTCAATTACCTTTCAAGAAAACATTACATTTTCATTATAAATAAACCGATACCGAATATATGCATATTTTTATAAAGCTAAAAACTAGCTAAAAAGCACCACTACAAATGTTTTGGACTGCACTTTTCAGCAAAGGGATTTACATATGAAATGACTGGCAAATGGACGGGATCGAAAATGCTGTAAACTAGTATTATTATTATGATTATGTCATTTACAATTACCACAATGAACTAAAACATTATACTTAAATGAGCAATTTGTCTCTGGTGCAGTTTCAAGTGCTTCCCGATGCACTTACCATCAGATTTTGGATACTAAGCAATCTGTATGGAATTCGTACTGGGAACATTTTAGTCACAACATTTTCGCTAATTTCGAACTGAATCTTATGGATGCTACTTCAACAGTTAAGAGCCCTCAAAAGTATGCTAAGGATTTCTTAAAGTTTCTGTTTAAAAGTCAGATCAAACCATGTTTCAATAAGTTTTATTAATTGAGTTGTGTGAAACTTAATTTGAGCCTCATTTAGCAAATGCAACTGATGATCATGTAGCTCAGCTGGGAAAACGCGCCTCCAGGCCTCACCACATGCACCACCGTTCTCCATTTCCATCACCTGCACCACTGCCAAATGCAAATCAGATTCTGTCTGCAACTCTGGGACATGGACATGGCAGCTGGCGGGCATTGTTGTGGCCTTAACACGACACTGACAAATGTTAATCCATTAAGGCGCTGTCAATGGACAAATACGTCACAACAGCCAAACGACTCGAAGAAGAGTCGAAGCTACTGATTTTGTTTCGCTTGGCTTGGAATTAGCTGCGCGACCTGTGGCAACTTAATTGGGCCGCATCGACAAGTGCTGGCAGCAGCTGGCGACTTACAAGACAAATGTCCGCTGCAGTTCGGTGGCGGTGGCGGGGCCAAACAACAAATTGGCAATCAGCTGCGTAGTGCCCACTGGGCAGGTGTTGGACAACTTAATAAACGAAATATTTCGCATTGCGTACAAGCGCGTGCCGTGGCAAATTTCGCTCAAATGGCCCGCTCATTAATCGTAATCGGTAAACGCGACTTGCCGGGCGCTTCCCCCGGTTGACAAAAGACCGCGCCTCGTTTGTCTAATTGGGAACTGGAAAACTGGAGTGGTTACGCCTCGTTGTCATTTGTCAGACTTCGTTTTTAGGTGTAAATATGTTAATGAGTGTGTGGAATTATTTTCCAGGAATTTCTGTTGAGCATTTCGTGAGCTTGGGCTCTTAATTGGAATTGCCAGGCAGCCAGGCACCTGCATCTGTACACATGGCGTATGACTTATGCCTTCGATTAATTTCGCTCGGTGCGTAATCAAGTCGAAAATTTATTGAAGTTGCAATAATTGCGCCTGTGGCGCAATCGGCGCCAAATGCCTAAGCGGTGCTCATTAGAAAAGCTTTCAGCTTTCTGCATTCGCCTGCGTGCGTTTGATTTGAGGCCACAAAATTGACGACTTGACGAAGAGGTCGTCGCTGAAGGAAGCCCAAGAACCGATAAACCGCCCAAGTCTAAGGGCTAACCACAAATACACTGAGAGGCAACTGGGTTGGAGTTTCGGTTTGGATTTTAACTTCGATATTGGGGCGGGTGGGACTTTGCTTTGTCGATTCCGATTCTGCAGACTACAAATAAAAGCTAGTTGTATGTTTGGCTATTTCAAGGAGTCCTAGTCCTTTCATTGCTATCCTCTTTTGAATTATTAACTTGCTCTTTTAATACCCTTGTTGTGAGTATATTCAGTTGTTTGTAACGCAAAAAAGAAAGCATCTCCACATAAAGTATGCATTGTTGATCAGCACGAGGACTTTTGTGGTGCCGCTCTTTGAGTACTTTCGCGGTGCCTCTTGTTGAGGACTGTCGTGGAGCCTCTTCTTAATTACTTTCGTGGTGCCTCTCATTGAGGACTTTTGTGGTGCCTCTTGTTGATTAATTTTGTGGTGCCCCTCGTTGGGGACTTTTGTGGTGCCTCTTTTTCACTACTTTAGTGGTGCCTATCATTGAGAACTTTCTTGGTGATTCGTGTTGAAGACTTTCGCGATGCTTCTCTTTGTGGACTTCCCTAATCTGTGCCTCTGGTTGATTACTTTCGTGGTGCCTCTCGTTGAGGACTTTCGTGGTGCCTCTTGTTGATTACTTTCGTGGTGCCTCTTGTTGATTAACTTCGTGGTGCCTCTCGTTGAAGACTTTTGTAATTCGTTTTGTTGAGAACTTTCTTGGTGCCTCTTGTTGAGGACTTTCGTGGTGTCTCTTGTTGAGGACTTCATGCTGATTCTTCAACAAAATGAACATATTCTGCAATGTCTGCAATGGCAACATCTACTAGCTTGAAATCGACTATGACGCAATGACTCCTTGTTGCTTTTCTCCTGGAGACTGTTAATATAGCTGTAGAAGAATTGGTCACTCGCCCTACCGCCAATTATGTGCCCGCTCTCAGTCGTTGACGTTAAAAGACTCTCGACCCTACATTGCAAGCTCTGCTGTCCAACGGCCTACTGACTATCGCCCTGCGGCTGCATGTAGGCGATCCTGCACTTACATATATACAATAGCACATCTTTCAAACATTCACCAATTCCGTCGTCTACCAGTTCGACCACAAACGACATGCTTAGAATTGATGCCTGCTAGAGCCCACCTACAAGTTCTCGAACTCAGCACGAAGGACTCAACGAGGGGCATTACGAAAGTCCTCAACAAGAGGCAACCTCTACCCTCAATCGAAACAACCACCTCAACGAGAGGTAACCATCGACGCAACGTATATATGTATTCTTCAGTTCAGTGTATCGACTCAACTGCGACACCAATAAATACATCACTGTGAGAATGTGGGACAACACATATCGATGCTCGATAGTAACCGCCTTTGTGTACCTTTATATACATCTCTAAGTCACACACTTAACTTTTTGCCATTCTCTAATACTCATTCTTAGAGGCAAGACGGCAACAGCAATAAACCGAAACTAAACCTAAATTGTGTTTAGCATTAAATAACTAAAGTGGCTTAAATAGCCACAAATAGTCGGTCCTACCAAATGCTTCGCAACTCATTGTCGGAGTTCAACAGCAAAAACCTCAACCTCAAACGTTCATCCATACATTAGGACGTCATATCAGAGTTCAAGGAGCTTCTTCAGCCTGGCATAAATAACCACTCAAGAACACTTGGTCCAGTCCATTTCACCTTGTCAAGAAGAGACCGGAGGTTGGCGGAGCTTCAGACAGCACACATGTCCGATTCACTGCATCGATGACATCAGCTTCAGACAGCACACATGTCCAGTCAACCCGACGACAACCAGTTACAGTCTTCATGTCAATATCCATCAATTGAATGTTCGAGCTTATGAAACAAAACCTCACTCAAACATTTCAACAACATATGGATTCCACGTTCCTGCGCAACAACCAGTCAAGCAACCTTTTGAGCCTCCGAACACAGGAACCCCACACAACATATCATAGATATAGAATTCTGCATTCAGCGTCAACTTTCCTGATAAGCCAGTCAACTCAACGCATCATTTACGGTGGAAGTAGCTGTGGCGGTTCCAGTTCATCCAGCTTCAATTACAGTTCCAATTCATCTAACTGGCTCCCACATCACTAACAGTTATTAATACTCAATAGGACCGCGCCATTTTATAGTTACGTCCTTAACTCGCACACACACACTCTTAACTCTTTCCCATCTGCAATAAACCGAATCAAAACCTAATCTGTGTCTTACATTAAATACACCATCTATTGGTCAGTTTGGGAAATCCCACATTTATCAGACCTGATATAGATGGACATAAGAAACCCGAGTGGACAATGTAAATAGTAAACTGTGTGTATATAGAAAATCGTGTAAATAGTGTGTAAATAAAGGCCCGAAATTACAAATTACACAGGTCAACAAAAAAAGTAACAGCTTTTTTAAGACGAAAATACATGTTTCACTTTATGGGAGGAAAACCAGATTCCCTCCGAAAATTTGTATGGTAAGTGTAAAGAGTCTACTTGATTCAACGTAGAGTTTATCATCTAGTAGTAAATATATAACAATTATTGCTGAATCAAGTAGCCTCTTTACAGTTCCTATACAGATTTGGAGTGACAATCTAGTTTCCCTCCCATAAATTTCAATATGTATTTTTTCTTTAAACAGACTATAGCTCTGTCAAACAAGCTTATATAAATGCAAAAAAGTTCTCATAATTAGAGCATTTGTTGGTCTATATGTATATGCCTAGGTTCAACAACCACACTAGCTAAGAGGGCGAGATTTATTTTAAGCAAATTGCCATGAAACTAGAATTGCCTGACTTTCTGCTTGTGTTATATTATAAATTATTAAATTATACTAGCTGCAATTGTACATATATAAATTTCGTCGAAGTCTCCGATCCGCAACCGAAGTTAGTTTTCATAGCAGAAATTTTGCATTGTATCCTTTTTTATTATTATTTAACTTGTCTAATTTTGACTTGAAACTGTCTATTATTTCTGCAAGTGCATTGTGTGTGCGTCTATCTCCGTTCATGGGCTCTGTCTTTGTCTCAGTCGTCGTCTCCGTCTCAGTCTTCAGTGCGGTTGACAGCAGTATCAGGAGCTGCGTCATGTTTCATGCATGAATTGTAGCATAACTTTTGTTGTTCTTGTGCAATCGAGTCAAGTGGCGCACAGCCGCGTTAAAATATGCCGCGTTTTGTGTTTAGGGCTTTCAATCAAGCTGCATAGACCAGGACCAAGAACCGAGGACACAGCTCCATTTACGCATATGCGCATATGTATGCGAAATTTCGGCTGGAGATGTTTGAGAAAGGGGTTTGCCTGCCTTCGTTGATGTTGTTGTTGTTGTCGTTGACATCGACTTTAACTGGAAAATTAACTTTAAATGTTTGAAAGTTACAGTTCTGTGTGTATTCTGAAAGCGTACAGTGGAAACTCTATATATACCAGAAGTCCTTGAATTGCTGACATAAAGTCCACATTGAATTCGGCCCATGTGGAAATTTGAATTCATTGTCAGAGCACAGACAAAAATGTGAACAAAATCTAACAAAAATTTTTAAAAACAGATTAGAAACGACGCTGGGATTTACTTTTCGTTGTCTTATATAAGCTGCTCGCTTTTGTGCGGTGAACTGGTGCACGTACTGCTTCCGCATACTATCAAATGATGGATAAAAGTTATTTCCAAAATCATTAAATTTAAAGAAAAGTAAAGTTGTACTCAAACCATTAGTTTGAGTTTGAGATTCATTTTCGGAAATTCGAAAATTAATGAATTTGAAATAAACTTTAGTAAGTTTTAGTAAATTTTTTGTAAACTTGAGTAAATTTTAGTAAGCTTTCGAAAACACCAAGAATGAAAAGGTATCCATGAATTGGATAAATGTCAAATGATGGATAAAAGTTATTTACAAAATAATTTAAACAATAGAAAGGTACTCAAACCAAGAGTTTGAGTTTGAGATTTATTTTCAAATATTAATCTGTTGCTTGAGGAAAACAACTGATGGGGAAAATCATTATGTTAAAGAAATAATGTCCAACTGAGGCAATAAAAAACGTTGCAGAAGCCATGAATAAAATAATCAAAATATAAGTTGAAAATCAATTAAAAGTAATAATTTATTTAGAAATCTTGGGCCATTGGGACGTCTTAACACGTCTGTAGTCTGTTCATAACTAACATCCATAAAAATGTATTGAAATGTATTTTTCTTGTACTTTGAAATTAATTTGCCCAACCAAAGCACAGTGGGTTATGTGACCCCCAAAAATGTGGATTAATACAGTGGAGCTGAAATTGAACAAAGTTTTGTTAATTTTTTCTCGTCAACTTGGTTCTCAAGTAATCTGTTTAAAAATAATATTTAATCTTCAACTGTAGTGAACACACTTTTGTCTGATTATCTTGATAACACTGCGCAACGCTAAAAAGTTGATCGAGTCGGGACCAAAAAATTCTGAAAATCTTCGCTGGGCTTGGCCTGGATAACTGCCGTTTTCTTTTTATTGCACTTTGAAGTTTTCAGCATTTGATTGGGATTCGTAACTCCATATCTCGTGAACTATTTGGAATTTCGCTTTGACGTCTTAGAGGAAATCGTTGCTCTTGGCTTGGCTTACAAAACATTCTTAAGTTGCAAGCAGGGAATCAAACCGAATCGTATTTCGGTTCCGGTTCCATTTCTGGTACGTACCGAAACTTGTGTTTCGGTAAAAGGTTCTGTTTTGGTTCCAATAATATTTCGGTATTCGGTTCCGTACCGGTACCTGCTTTCTTATTTCGGTATACCGGTACGTACCGGTATGAACCGGTAAAATATGAAGAAAAAGCGGTCATTGGTTATGCATTCATTCGATTTCTTAGCGAAGACTTAATAAAAGTTATACGCTTACTTTCCCTTCTCAAAGGCCACACAATTGTGGAAACTTTGTAAAGATTTCTTTATTTTTATAAACGAGAGTTTTTTCAGGTTTCACTATTTAAACACGGTTTTCTATTTACAATGTCTCTATACGTGTTTTTTCTCTTCACGGTTTGTCGATATGGATTTTTCTTTCTGTCTATCTGCTTGTCATTTTAATCACAGCTTCTGCCTTCGTCCATCTTCTATCTACTGCGTTCTACTTTCGGTTTCGTCATCGTCCATTCTCTATACAGTGTGACCATTATTCGATTGTTTACCAATACTTTAACACTTAAATATCGATACATTTATACACCTTGGCGGTCATTTTCAAATAATTCCAAAGACTTCAATTTGGAAATCGTTTTAAGCTCAGAAAAATTGATCTCGATTGATGCCATTAATCAGTTTTGTGAAAATACTGAACTATTTGTAGTGTCCTGCTTCTGAAGTAATTGTGCTGCTTTCCTCATTAAGTTTTAAGTTGAACAGAAATGGATAACACAAGTTCAGTTTCGAGGTTAGCATTAGCATGACATTATAATGTGGGCCTAAGAATAAAGGATGCAATATTTTTCATGAGACTCGTCTCGTGTTTTTCTATTTTACAATACAAAAGTTTTGAAAGACCAGACTCCTTTTGTTGGAAATTGCTCAAAAGTCTTCCAAAACTAAGTGTCAGCTTTGAAGTCTAGTCGTTGCACTCAGAACCGAAACTGTACCGGTACAATGTTTAGGTTCTTTTCGGTTTTTTAGGTTCCAAAAATATCGGTACTCGTATACCGGTACACAATCAATTTGAAATATCGGTTCCAGTTCCGGTTCTGGTTCTGAGTTTTAATCGGTTCTTTTCGGTATACGCTTCCGGTTCTGGTTCCGGTTTGATTCCCTGGTTGCAAGTCAAAAAAATCACATCTTTATACTCAAAATTACAAAAAAGTCTTAAAATTATCATGTTTTCCCCTCATTTTGTACTATTTTTCAACTTTGTCTTGAAAACTGTAACGAATTTGACTAAGCAATGCGGGACAAAAACGTAGCTTGGACAATAAATAATAAATAATAAACAAACGATTGGAACATACCAATTTCATTCGATTGTTCCTTCGTATAGTTAAGGGCCCTTAAGCATGTAGAATTGGAACCAAAACTCGCAAAATGGCAACATTTGGTACCATTTGGCTGACACAGTCAAAAATTTCGATTGTTTTTTATTAAATCAATCAAATAGTAAGAAAACCTAACTTAAAAACTGTAATTAAACAAATTTCATTTATATACTTTTTTACCGAAAATGTTTTGTTTTATGACAGTTGTACGTGCTTCTGGGTCTATAGCTATATGAAAGAGTAACTAAATGAAGTTGGTTCGTTCTAACGGTTTGTTTATTTTGGTCTAAGCTACATCTTTGTGCTGTAATACTTGTCCAAATTTGTAACAAGTTTCATGATGAAGTTGAAAAACTGTAGAAAGGTGTGCAAAACTTGGCATTTTTGGGCAACTTTTGTAATTTTGAGTAAGAAGATATCATTTTTTTATTTGCTACAAAGAAATTTTTTTTAGGCCAAGCCAAGGGCAACCACTTTGTTGAAGATTTAAAAGCAAAGTTCACAATAATTTACGATATATGGAATCGTTAGTCCTACTCTGAAGAAAACGGCAGCTAATCAGACCAAACCAAGACACGGTTTTTATACTAACATCACACCCTTTCAGAATTTTTTGGTTTCAACGCTATCAACTTTTTTGAGTTCAAAAATGTGTCACAGTGTTATCATAGTTACCAAAATAGTAGATCAATTTTGGTTCAACAAATACGTCCTTTCATTTCATTGCAGACTCTGTTCTATCTTCTCCATTCAGCAATTCATATTTGAGGAGAAAAGAAAGATAATGCGGTTAAATATTAAATTTTTTGGCAACAACCATATGGTTTACGAATCAAGCATTCGCCCATTTCTTTTTTATTACAAAATCGGAAGTTAAGGGACATAAGAACACATGTCTCAAAAACAAAATTAATTTTCCTTTGAAATAACAGCATATGTCGAGTTATGTATTAAACTTTCAGCGAACTACTTTTGGAACAAAGGCACCATTGAAGATGTGTACCTGAAAATTAAGAAGTATTTTGAAAAAAAGACATATTTAGAGTTATGATCTTTGAAATATAAAAATGTAATATGGAATTAAAGCTCAAATCCAGATATGCCATGAATTAAACAAAAATATCATTTTGGAATAACAGCATAAGTCACAGTGTGTAGTTTGGAATAAAAGCACATCTCAGATGTGTCATTTTTTTTTACTAAAAATAAAGGTATATGCCGAATAAGGAAGTTGTTCTGCCTTTCGTTAACTTAAGCAATCAAGACTTATGTGGTTTTGTTTTATGGTTATATCTACATATGTAACCACTCGCCCGATTGACGTGAAATTTTGACACAATATAGAATAGGAACCGAGGAAGCCATTGGTATCAATATCTCAATTTTGACATAACTCGAGTTATGCTGTTATTCCTTATTGCCACAGAAATAATATTCATAACTGGAATGCATAAAGACGCTACCATTAAAAACAAAATAGTTTTTCTCACTAGGCCTACTTTTTCGACCGATCGTTTCTATGGCAGCTATATTCTATAGTCATCCGATTTGAATCAAATTTGGCAGAATTGTGTGTTAGCATATAATATTGATCCGTCCGTCCGGCAGTTTCTATGCTATTTCCTCCTTCAGTTAAAAGAAAATATCTTAATCAAACTTTGCACGAAGTCTTTTAGTACAAATACGCTGCACATTTGTCGTAATCGGCCGGATCGGATGACTATAGCATATAGCTGCCATTGGAACCATCGGTCAAAAAACTAGTTTTAGTGAGAAAAACTTTTATTGTCTTTAAAGCGAACGTCCCAAAACGTCGAATTTATAAGTTTTCTATGCTTTCACATAATTTCACCAAGTTTGATGAAAATCGGACTACTGTATAGTATAGCTGCCATAGAAAAGATAGGTCTGAAAAAAAGTCTTATGAGGAAAAACTTGTTTGTTTTCAGTGCTATTGCTCCCAAACTTGTTACCGATCAATAATTTATGCTACCACACAATTCTGCCAATTTTGATCCAAAATGATTGACTATAGCATATAGCTTTCCTCTATTTTTTTTCAATTTGATATATTTTTATATCGGAGTAAAATTTGTGTGAAAAATATCATTTTTTTTTTCTCGCTGTAGTACGGCTCATTTTGTTAAAATCTTTCCTAGTCTCAGGCACCTAATCCCAGCCTCTCTCATCTTAAGCTGCCAACAAATGGAGATAATCATCTCAGCAATAATAGGAATCGCCCTTTGCTCGCAGCTCTTGACTCTCAGCTCTTTGGTAACGTAAAAAGTACAGTTCCATTCAATCCCATTAGGCGATAACTGCAGCCACCTATCGATATTAATTACAAGCTATGGATGCAATGGTTGTTCCATCGCCAAAGTGCCACACGTCTGGCCACGGCCCACCAATCATTTGGAAGATCATTTTTACAAAATTCACCTGGAAGAGTCGTTTTCGAGCCTTTTTGATGATTAAAAAAAGATTAATTTCATATGCGATTTAAAGAAGACTCGAAAATGACTCATGCATATGTGCAAAAGGTGAGCCAATTGATCATGCAGGGGTTTGAAATGTGATTATTTACTATACGCTGTTGCTATGCAGTAATATTTTGCCCCGCTGGAGGATGCAAAACGGCTTGTTATCTTTTTGTTTTGATTCTAACGGTACTTCTTTTTACAAGTTTTAATGCAGATGTCAAACTCTGCATTTCTGTTCATTATTATCAGTTGTATGGAGATGTGAAGGTCAGCCAGGAGCTCAACAGTAACAAACATAAAAAAAAGTAAAAAAAAACGAGAAAAAATATTATTAAAGATGAAAATGTCAGCCAAACAATTGAGAAGACTTGCGAAAAATGAAGCCCAAAAATTATTGTTCCCAAAAAATATAATAATTAATACAAAAAAAAAAAAAAATGTGCAAGAGCAGGTGGCTTCAAACCAACCAAATATTGAAAATGATTTGTATGATGAAAGTTCAAGTGATACAAGTGATAGCTCTCTGATAGTGAAAGTGAAGGAAATTAAGTTAATTTGTGCGAAGGACTGGCCAAATGGTCCACAGAATTCGGAATAAGCCTTGTTGCAATAAATGCACTTTTGCTATTGTTGCGAAAAGGCAATATTACTACATATTACAAAAGATGCTAGGACCATTTTAAGGACACCTTGTTCTGTTGTTGAGAGAAAAGTTGGAGAAGTTACATACGCCGAAAAGTGCTTCCTTGTCACAATCATTAAAAGTATGTAAATATTTCTATTGTTGTGAAAATAAAATTAATTTTTTTTCTCTTCTCTGAACGTTGTCCTTCAAAAGCATTTTGTTCACGCTAAGAATAGGGTGACAAAAAGAAAACGTGTGGAATAAAAATTTGTTGATTTTTTAATTTGATTTGTCAAATTTTCAAAAGATCATTTGTTATATATGGGTCATTCTTTTTGAAACTGAACGGTTTTAAAATTCACCATTTTTGATTTCAATAAAAAAAACATTGGTTTGGTTGTGGTGTAATTTGATTTGAAAAATATGGTCACCCTAATCCACAACAAAATGCACTAAATCATAGCATTCGTATGGCAGCTATATGATATAGACGTCTGATCTACTAAATACTTTTCAGCAATATGAACGCGAGACCTGTCCGATAAGCAAAACCTGAGAAATCCAGTTCTTAAAAAAATCCTTCTTTCCTTTTTTTTGCAAAACTAAAAATCACGCTTTTTGGGAGTGTCGAGATCTAATTTCATATTTTTTTTTAAATTAAATCAAAAACGGTAAATTTTTAAACCGTTCGGCTTCAAAAAGATTGACACATATGTACAATGTACTTATATAAATTTGTATTTCTAAGTGTACTTTATATTAATTAAAATATTTTTACGATAAATTACTTAAAACATTATTATGTAATATTAATAGGGTGACAAAAACGGAGTGTAATGAATTTTTTGAATTTTTGATTTAATCTGTTAAATTTTCATTAGATGAATTCTTGTTACATCTATCCAAGATATATAAACCTGTATTATTAAGTTTTCTTTATACTACTCAAAATATTATTATAATAAATTTATTTCAAGATTTTTCTTAAAATAAATATTTCTTTTATTTAGAAAGCAAACGAAATACGACTCGAAAAAGATTCTGGAATAATTGAAAATATTACTTGCAAATGATTGCAAATATGACTTAAAAATGATTGCAAATATGTCTCGAAAAAGACTCGCAAATGATTGAAAATATGACTCATAAATGATTAGTAAGACTCGAAAAAGTTTGGAAATACGACTCAAAAATGGGTCGAAACTGCTTAGAAAAACGGGTTGTAAGCGGCTCTTCAAGAAGAGTCGCGCCTAGGGTACCATTTTCTCCCGACCAAAGTATCATTTATGATCAGAAAACGAGCGCAATTATGACTATTTTAATCAGATAGACGACTCGAAAAAGACTCGAATGTGAGCAAAAATTTCATAAAATGTTGGCTGGGGGAGAGCTCGCCAAGAGTAAACATGCATTCAACCAAACGAAAATCAGAAATGTTTAAGCTTGTAAATTTCATTTCTGTGAATGTTCTGTTCACTTCGAAAGAAAAGGTCGACGGAATCTAGTATCCTCAGATTTGCTATTCACTTACATACATATCAATTTATACAACCTGAATTCGAAATACAAACGCTTACCCGAAAATCGATTCGGAATTCGGAACAGGGTCCTATGCTTCAGTACATTAACTTTTTTGCATGAAATAATGCCATGAAAAAGAATCCACATTGATTTCACAGGAATCTGCATATCGTGAAATAGTACTTATTTTCTTAGTAGTTGAGATCGAACACGAATAGAATAGGGCTAACGAGAAGTTGAAAAACGGCACATTTTTTGCACCATGGCGAACATCAATAATTATAATATTACGGACAACATAGTTAGTTTGAAGATTAAGTTCATAAGGCAACTTTTCATGTATTTCTACCCACGATACACAAAATTAGTACATTTGAGGGAACCAAGTTCGAGGTATGCCGAGAGGTGTCATCCAAACTAAAACTGCGCCTGAGACTTATGGCGTTTCGAAAGCTAAGCGAATTGAAACCAACTGTTTAAAACCAAGTAGGTTTGAGCTGTCGGTTCCAAATCTCTAAACATTTACCATCTGATCTAGCAACCGAAAACATTAGTACCTATATGTTCTCTTGTCACTTTACATATAAAGTTGTATAACTTTATTAAAACGTTTATACGAAAATCTTTGAGATTTCGTGTTAGCCCCGTATCATACAGATACGTTTTATTTGCTCCACCAGAGCCAAATAACAGTTAACGTGATGTCGGCGAAAAAATTCTGTGTTCAGAGCTATGTGTTGTTAGTCTTTTACAAGCTTTAAAATTTAATTTAATATTTTTGTGCATATTTAAAATTCACAGAACATTTTTATGTGCACACTTTATACATGGTTTTCTAATTACACACGGTTTTCTATTTACGTTTGACGATACGGATTTTTTATGTCTGCCTGCCGCGTCCATTTTGTTTGTCATCATCGTTCGATGTCTTAAAAATGCCTTAACACTAAAATATTGATATATCTGAACAAAATTCACATCATTGCGGTAACTTTCAAATAATTCCAAAGACTACATTAGGAAACTGTTTGAAAACCTAAGCTAAGATTTTACAAAAAAAGTGTGTTTCTTTGCTTTTTCACACACACAAATCCAAGGTTCCATAACTTCACGTTGGGTTTACCTTTGCTGTTCCTCTTTCTCTTCATTCCTTTTTTTTTTTTTCTTTTTTGTGGACTGTATGATGAAAGCCAAACAAGTTGAGGTAGGTTAATTTTATTGGCCAAATAAGTGGGTATCAAATTTAATGGCCAACACACAAGAAGACGCAGACGAAGACGAAGAGCCAACCAAACGGAGCAAAGCCAAAAAGCAGCGCAGTGCATAAAGCGTAAAAATGAGCCAAAATAAATAAAAGCCGCAACAACAACAACAACGAAGACGACGTTGACGGCCATTTGATTGATTGGCTGGCAGCGGAAGTGCGACGGTATACAGCCAAGGGGAGGGGGAGAAAGAAAAGGGGAGGCATAGACTGTATTTGGAGGCCAAGGCGGTGGCTTTGGCTTATTGCGTAAGGTCAAGAATATTTGATGAAATATTTCAAATCATTTCGATGAATAAAGTTTTATTTATTTGGTGTTAAGTTGAAAATTTTGATGATTACTGATCACGTTGAGTAGTACCCAAAACTGCTTCAAAAGAATACACTAAGAAAAAAATGAACTTCCAAAACCCTGCACTATCGGACTCGTATTTGAACGATTTCGTTCGTGAATTATCGCTCACAAAACAAGCCCGACTTTCACAGAAAAACACCATTAAACAGCTTTCTTACTGAAACTGACTCACGACATACAAGGCATTCTTTGCTTTCAGCGTGCATTCTTTACAGCGATTCGCCGCAGCGTTTCGAGTGAGGTAGATAGTCCTCATGGTTGAAATGCCGACTTCTGCTACGTAGCAGCGCGGGGTTATGAGTTCGATACCTACACTCAGAGAAAAAATTGAGATTTTCACTCTTGAATCAAGAGCATTCGTTCTCAAAAGTACGGTAAGAGTAAAAATTCTTGTTCCAAGAGCGAAATTCTTTATCCAAGAGGGAATTTTTGATCCTGACATTATTGATTCAAAAGTTTCAGTACTTGATCCAAGTACAAATAATTCTTGATTCATGAGATTCAGTACTCGATCCAAGTACGAATAATTCTCAAAATAAAAGACTTAAAACGAATATTTGGGGTGGGGGTGTGAGAGACACGACCGACTTTTTTTCAGCGTTAATTTTGCGAGCACAAAATGTTTTTAAAACATGCCCAAGCTGTTCATAAACTGAGCACCAAATGTTCATTTTATGACACCTGTTCAAACTTGAACATGAGACTCGACCACGATCCTAAAGTTGCGTTACATATCATAAGCCTATCATTCTTTGTAACATTAAATATTTAGCCTTTGTCGCCTATGTCATAAACATGCCTCCTTTTGTAATAGCATTAAATATTAATAGCCGCAGTGACAAGGATCAGCCCAGCCCAGCAGACGCACCACTTGAAAAGGATCAACTATGGGAACCGATTAAAAATGTCATGCGGTTTCCACCACTTAATATGCATCGTTTGAGACAATGTATATTCCTCTCACAAATGCGTTTTTATATTTATACACACGCAGCTATCTTACAAATACTGCCTAAATTAAGTTTAGAAGTTAAGGGAAGAGAAATTCTTAATAAAAGATAGCTTGCTCACACTGAGCGGGTCAGTACAAATGAAATCTTACAACCGTACTCAACTAAAAGTGTATAAGTCTATACAACACCCGTTGTTCACAGTTCAAGAAAAAGGCGGGATTACTCTACTTTTGTCAGTGAATGCGCTTGATTTCGGTAGATTTAGAACAAATTTTTTCTGAGTGTACATATCTTTAACTTTAAAAAGCGCTATCATATCGAAAAACTGATGATGTGGTCAATTAGAGGAGACAATGAACTATCAATTAGTATTTTCTGAGATTTTTTCTATTAGCAGAATTTTTTTAGAATTATTTAAACTGGAAAAAAACCGATTTTATAGTATAAAACGAGATGTCCAAGCTAACTTCGTCTGTGCCGAAGTTTTTGAAATGTCAGAGTTTAAGATCGCTTACATAAAAATCACAAATTTTTTTAACTAAAACCCATTTTCCGACAGATAGACATCTGACTCAGACCAAGTTTCGCGAATTTTTTTGAAAACATTTCAAATTAACAATCGCCGAGTTTAAGAAAGATAAAATTGAAAACAAAAAAGTTTTTCTGACTAAGACTCATTTTTCGACCGATCGGTCCTATGGCAGCCTTAAGATATAGTCATCCGATTTCGACCAAATTTTGCGAATATATTTGAAAGCATATAGAATTAGTAATCAGTGAGTTTAAGGACGCTTACATTAAAAACAAACCAAATTTCTTACTAAGAACCATTTTCGACCGATGGCAACCATAAGATATAGTCACCCGATGTCGATCAACTTTTCCAAATTAGTTTGAAAGCGACTAATATTGAGAATCACCGACCTTAAAAACGATTTACTTGAAAACAAAAAAGTTGTTTTCACTAAAACTCATTTTCCGATCGATCGGTCCTATGGCAGCTATAAGATATAGGCATCCGATTTTGGCCAAAGTTTGCAAGTCTGTTTGAAAGCATATAATATTAATAATGAACGAGTTTGAGGACGCTAACATTGAACACAAAAAAGTTTTTCTTACTAAGACCCATTTTTTGACCTATTGGTCCTGTGGCAGCTATAAGATATAGGCATCCGATTTTGACCAAAGTTTGCAAATCTGTTTGAAAGCATATAATATAAATAATGAACGAGTTTAAGGACGCTAGCATTGAAAACCAAAATGTTTTTCTCACTAAGACCCATTTTCCGACCGATCGGTTCTATGGCAGCTATAAGATAAGTCATCCGATTTTGACCAAAGTTTGCAAATCTGTTTGAAAGTATATAATATTAATAGTGGACGAGTTTGAGGACGCTAACATTGAACACAAAAAAGTTTTTCTCAGTAAGACCCATTTTTTGACCGATGGTTTCTATGGCAGCTATAAGATATGGTCATCCGATCTTGTCGGTTCCGAAATATTAGCAGCGTGCAGTCAAAAGAGGACTCTGTGCAAAATTTTAGCTCGATAGCATTAACACTGAGAGACTAGTTGGCGTAAAAACAGACGCACAAAGCTTAATCGACTCAGCTCGTCGCCCTGATCAAGAATATATATAGTTTATGGGGTCGGAACCTCTCTTAACACATAAAAATATCTCTTAGTTCAGCGACCAAAAATACATTAGACTCGATTCTTAACTTCTCTGTTGCACAAGCTTGTAAGCCGGTATTTTTATACCCTCGCAGAGCATGATACAATGAATACAAGGTAGCGCAAACACTTGCTCCATTTCGCATGTGCATAATTTTGTGAGTCTGTGACGTCATTTGACAAATAAGTTTTAGGTTGGGAATTTGAATTTTTTAGTTTTAACTTGGTTTAGTTTAATTGTTGATATAATTTCAATTCCTTTTTCATTTTGGTTAGCGAAGCACACAAAATTGCGAGTCACATGGAAATTTTTTGTTTGACAAGCGACGCATTGTACTACCTTCTATTATTTCTATTATTTATATATATTAGCTGCCCTGGGGTGTCAAGAACATGATCTATAAGCCTCCTACGTCTGAGCGAAGTTGTTTCGAGTTAGGTAAATCTGTCCCCTAAGTTTTGCGGAAATGCTTCTGCCCTTTCCCCCTTTCCTGGTTTAATCAGGTGAATATCAAAATGAATTTCATCTTGTTTTTTGTCTGTTTAGATAAGTTTCGAAACGGTTTAAGTTCTCAGAAAGAAATTAGTTTGTCTGTATAGCTATTTCGCCTCAGTCGCCACTTGCCACAGTAGTCCAGTGGCCAACTCAACCGCGCGACCGCCTGGCATTTGTTGGGCTCGACACTCACACGCATCACACATTGCAAATAAATTAGCAGCCGCAAAGTGTTGACATTTATTGTCAAGCCAATCCCCCATGTCCCAGTGTCGCGGCATGCCCCGATCCCCAAGCACTTGCAACAAGATACGCGCCACACGTTGCCGCACGCTTTTGGTCAATTTCAATTTATTGCAACAAGTGACAGCGGGCGACACTTGCACAATCGGGTTAAATGTGAACGGCGGGAATGCGACGAGATCAGTCCAAGTCCAAGGTGGTGGCGACTCTTTAATTGGTGCGTTGTTGCTGCCGCTTGTTCCAAGGAACGACGACGCGACGTCTAAATTGTCGCGCCTTTTATAGTTTGGGTTTCGGCTGGGATGCGGGGCAATGTTCGATTTCGCTGTCAAGGGCGTGTGCCAGGGCTACTGTTCGGAGATTTTTGCCCGTCCTTTCACTCCGGTTCGTGATACTCTCTCCCATCAATTAGCTGCCCGCCGCAATTCCGCTGCCTGGGGCACTTCCACCGCGTATAGTTTTATAATTGCCGCCACCTCCTTTTATTTTTATGTTGTTGTTGTTGTTGCACTCTCTGAGCCCTTCCACTAACCCGAAAATGAGGTTGTAGGCAACTGTGTTGACCAGCTCACAGCTCTCGGAAGTCAACGAAGCGCAGCGACAAGCAGAAGTCTGTATGTAGTTTTTTTTTTCCTACAGTTGTCTTCAGTCTTCGGATAGGCTCCTGACCAAATTTAGCCAGCGCAGCCAACTTGCAAGGCAATTAAAATTTAAGCCCTCTCTCTCTTTTAATGGTGCTGTCCCGCTTGCACGCTGTTCTTTTTGTTTTTGTTTTTGCCTAAATAAGTCAAGTGTTACAACGACGACGGCGTTGCGGCCAAATGGGCGTATGAAATGCAATTAAATTAAATTTGCAGTTGCAAGTGTCCAAAAAGGAAGGGAAATGGCATGGCATCATCTACTCGCACTCGAACTCAGAGTGGAGAGAGGTTCAGAGCAGGAGGGGGAGGGGGAGGAGGAGTAGCCCCCTGCCATCTGTGGCCACAGGGAGCAGCCATAAGCAACCTGTCATTTAATGGCCAATGTCAATTTCACATAATTAACATTTAATTGAAAAGTTTAGCCGCGACGAGAGTACATGAGCATTTGGGGAGCACAATTTGAAGGTAGGGAACAGTGGTAGGGAGGGAGGGAAGGGTGCGTATCAGTGCGTAACATACGCAAAATTTGTTCAAGGAATCGAAATTGACTTTATACGCCAGAATATAGACTTTGCCTTTGCCCACGCATTTAACTTTTATAAATGCGGCGTTTACATTTTCCATTTCTACATGTACCATGCAACAAATCAAACAAAAATGTATGCAAATCTCAAATTCGAAAATTTTGTAATAAAATTATTTGAAAATTAAAAAAAATAGAGGAAAGCTAGCTTCGGCTCGATTGAAGTTTATATACCCTTGCACTTTGTATTATACTAATCCCTGCAAACATTTTGTCGTGTTTCTTATCTCTCTCGTCAAAAAAAGAATTTTGCGATAGTTTAAGAGGAGAGTTTGGTGATAGTTTGGCGATTATACCAACAAAATACAAATGGTATCGCATTTTTAACATACAAGCGATAAATTAGCGATATATGGTATTGCTTTTTGTGCATCCAATCGGTATATTGGCGATTTATACATAAAAAATCGCTTTGAAGACATGAATGCGGTTCTTTTTTAAGGGGTCTCGCATTTTCATCAAGCAAATTTCAATTGCCCTATTTATATTGGCTGAGTAAGGAATTCGTTTTTGAGAATTACAAGGTAGCAAAAATTGGTGCATGTTTTCAATACAAGTAACACATTAGATGCATCTAAAACGTCGTGTTTCAGTCCAAACGCCCCCGAGTTCGACTCCCCGCAGAGTAAGTGCAAGTTTTTAAAACAAAAACAAGTGAGAAAGTCGGTCAGGCCCGTCTATAAGATACTCTGTACCAGTTAATGCCGTCGCTCGCATTTGCTTGCTCGTTATACGCTGTTTTAAGCGTTATACGTTGTTATACGCTCAACTCAAAGTTTCTCTCTCTCCGTCTCTCTCCCAAAGATTGTGTTTGTTTGAATACAGCGGTGGTTGGCAGGAAGTGGGGGGGGGTGCCGGTTAACTGACTTTGCTCATAACTTGTGTATCGTTCATCAGATCTTTATCATTTCTTTAGCAAATCGATAAATAGTTTTGATTACTAGATATCTCTAGAAGGTACGAACAATCTATCATCAAAACTGTGGGAGCTATGACGTTTTTTCCAAATTGCGGAGGCGGGAGGGGGCGTGACACAAATTGAAAATAAACTTGATCTGCCTGCAAGTATAAGAAATATATGTCCCATACATGTCAAACCTCTATCTCTTACCATCTCTGAGATCTCTTCGATCAACGGACATGGCTATATCGACTCGGCTGTTGATGCTGATCAAGAATATATATACTTTAAAGGGTCGGAGATGATTCCTTCTGGCTGTTACATACTTTTGCACAAACTAAATATACTCTGTGTACCTTTGGTACAGAGTATAAAAAATATAAGTGTTTTATTTGTTGTTTTTCGAAATATTAAAATATACGGAATAATAAAAATAAAAAAGTCTTATCCTCCCCACATAAGAGACTCATTCATATCTTCAGGAAGAAACGATTTCCTATCTCTAGAATATACATTTTCTTATCTCCAAGAAGAATCGAAAGTATAAAAACTTTAGAAGACACTTTTTCTTATCCCCAGAATGAAACGCTTTCTTATCCCTGAGAAGAGACGTTTTCCTATCTCCCAAAAGAAACGACGTTTTCTTTCCTCCCAGAAGTGTCGCAGAGTGAAACAGAATGCGATTGCTATGCGATATCTCTAGAGAAGGTGTTGATTGAATGGTAAAAAAAAATCGCGAAATTTGCTAAATTTTCATATGACCTAACATTATTATGAAGATTGGTACTAAAATGGTAGTTTAATTAACAAGCGTATAAAGTGTGACTGTATTTTAAACCTATGGCAAGTTTAGACCAAGACTTGGTTTAGTATTTATAATGAACATCATTTTTAACAGTTATTTTACATTTGGGGGTTCCATTTCCAACACATTGCCCGCTGCTGCGCATATATTGCTGCAGTCATTTCAATGGTTTTGTCCACAGGCACCTCTGCCATGTAACAATCCGGTCGCTTATCTGTTTAGCTATGACGTACAAATTGAAAATTATTACCCATGCTGGACATCAAAGAGTTCCAATAAAGTTGCCTTTCGGTGAGTTGAGGTGACTTGGGTTTGGGCGGATTAGCTTCAGGTTCAGGTTCCGGTTCACTTTTGATTACTGGCGGAGGTACCGGCGGTACCGGCTTATACTTCTTGCGATGCAGGTTCAGCAGTAAACTAGTCAGATGTGGCAATTTCGTCACCACAAAACGGTTATTAATAGCTTCGTTCTGTTTCGACCACCATAATGTAGATTGCAGTTTGTACGTATAAGTACGAGTGCGATAGCGTTGATCATCTTTAGATGGTTTTGGTTTTGACTTTGCTATAGTTTCCATACGTCCAACTTCTTTGGACTTTGATGTGCGGCAATAAAAACGCTGACCACGAATCGTATGAGGATTGGCCTGCAGTGCCAACTTCATAAACTCG
Source organism: Lordiphosa magnipectinata (assembly GCA_037044535.1). Classification (NCBI taxonomy): domain Eukaryota; kingdom Metazoa; phylum Arthropoda; class Insecta; order Diptera; family Drosophilidae; genus Lordiphosa; species Lordiphosa magnipectinata. The sequence goes on along the minus strand of JBAMBO010002325.1, from coordinate 39,878 downwards.
ATGCGGGTACACAGTATCATGGCATACTTACACATTCCACATGGCCAAAGCCATAGAAATACTCAAAGATTTCACGATGAGCCAATGTCTGAGGCAAGTTAGACATATAGAAGCGACGTAGATGTTTAGGTTCGACTTTCAACTGCGAAGTTCCATCTTTTGGTAGCTCTAAAACAAAAGCAGTTTAGTTTTGTAAACTAAAAGGAAATATCTTGGACATACGTGTTTGTACAAACATCTTAACATCCTCTTCTACCTTTGAATCCGCCAATGAGCGTGGCAACTTCTTAGCTTTAGTGATCAGGCGATTTGTGTGCGACTTCCTTTCGGTTGAATTGCATGCAACAAACCGATTCCGTTCGTAAGGCAGCGAACGTTTAACAGAGCTTTTTGCCAACTCCAATGTGTGGGCCATTTTTCCAATTTTAATTTGTAGGAGTGGGATTGAATTTAAGCAAATCTCAAGGAGTGCCAGAACGAAAGGAAAAGTTGTTTCATTTTGCTGTTAAAGTCCCATTTCCCATTGGTCAGGAGCCTGTATCTATAGTGAGGTGTCCACAACTGAAGATTTCTTTTCATTAGTGTAAATAAAGTACGTATTGTAAGAATTTACACTACAAACTTGATAAGAAACAAGTAAGAAAGTCGGTCAAGACTGTAATATTCTCTGTACCCTGCAGTGAACTTTCTTTTGGTCATAACTTGACTTATAAATGGCGCCACTACTTGATTTTCCAAACTGACATACAGATGGTGCCACTACAGTAACCAAATCAAAATAGATCTTTTATGAGAACTGACTTTTAGTCATAACTTCAGTATAGTTCATCCGATCTTTATCATTCCTTCGGCAAATCGATAAATAATCTTGATTACTTAATATTTTTAGAAGGTACAAACCATCTATCTATGAAACTGTGGGAGATATAACGTTTTTTCCAAATTGTGTTGGCGGGAGGGGGCATGGCATGAATTGAAAATAAACTGGATCTGCCTGTAAGTAAAAGAAGTATATGTCCTATACATGTCAAACATACTATCTCTTACCATCTCTGAGATCTTTATAAGGTCGGAAACGATTCCTTCTTGCTTTTGCTTGCCAGTTTGTTATATTATGGCAGCCTTATGATATATTCATCAGATTTTGACCAAACTTCCCTAAATAATGTGGAAACCGATAATATTCATAGCTAAAGTGTAAAAAGAAGCTACCATGAAAAAGAAACAAGTTTTTCTTACTAGAACTGATTTTTCGACCGATCGTTCCTATGGCAGCTATATGCTATAGTCATCCGATTTGGATTTAACTGCGCAGAATTGTGTGGTAGCACATAATATTGACCAGTAACAAGTTTGGGAGTTATAGCACTAAAAACAAAAAAGTTTTTCCTACCAAGACTTTTTTTCAGAACTATTTTTTGTATGGCAGCTATACTATATAGTAGTCCGATTTTCATCAAACTTGGTGGAATTTTGTAAAAGCATAGAAAACTAATAAGTACAAGGCTTGGGGAAGTTCGCGTTAAAGACAAAAAAGTTTTTCGTACTAAAACTACTTTTTCGACCGATAGTTCCTATGGCAGCTATATGCTATAGTCGTCCGATCCGTCCGGTTCCGACAAATGTGCAGCGTATTTGTACCAATAGATTTTGTGCAAAGTTTGGTCAAGATAGCTTTAAAACTGACGTAGGAGATAGCAAAGAAGCAGACGAATGGATGGACAAACGGATATGGGTATATCAACTCAGCTCGTCAGCTATATCCAACCCTCTGCAAGAGTATAAAAAGTTACCAGGCAGCAGTATCATATCCTTAATTAAGTACGCATCTGCTAAAAAAGGTCAAGAATTAGCCTCCGTGCAGGTAACGTAACAATGCTCGACTTGGGCTTACAACGTTCATGGAACCTTTAAAACTGTACATATCCGACCTCAAGGGTTCATTGGCCACTGTTGAAACCACTTTATGCACCTGGACTACAATCTTGATATTTTTGAATTTCTGCCAGTCAGTTTTTCATTCTGTCCCAGTGTGCGTTATACCTGTGCTATAGAGATTATACCAAAATTTAGTTGCAAACATAAGTTTTTTATACAACTATGGGCCGATTTCTCTTCTTCCAGATAGCGGCTATGTGTCAGATAAGCTCAAAATTTACTCTGCTATTTGTAAGTTTATGTGACATATAGCTCTATGTAGAAGATGAGAAATCGGCCCTATGACAAGTTTGATTTATTAATTATTATAATTCTATATGGTACTAGAATTCCTTCATTGAGAATCATTATATTGTTTCATTAGACACAAACAGTTGCTCAATCTTCGATATGGATGGAGCACTCTTATAACACACCTACTTACTCATACCGGGGAGCTACCCTTCGAATGTTTCCATTGTTTGGACTTATACCCAAAAAAGCCCTCTGAATATTTACATTAGTGAACATTCAGAAAACCTTTTTGTTAGCTCGCCAGTGGTCTGTTCCAAGATTACTTCTGAATTACTAGACGTAAATGTTGCTCCAGATGGCGCTTACTGCTGAAGGTGTTTGACCAGCGGGAACACTTGACGGTCAGGTGGCCCTTAAGTATGCGAAGGTGAACACTTAAACCCCATTTTTGCTTGAAAGTCCTTGGCCAGTGGGAACTTTGAAAGATAGTATCTCTAATGTTTGTGAAGATCTCTTCTTGTCATTTCATTAAATATACAAACTTACCCATGTCGCTTACTTCGCGTGACGCGCCGGTTTACTTCGTGGTGTCGTTTTGCTCCAGACTCTGCTCCCATGCCGATGCCAAACAGAAGAGGCATATGCTTCCTGCTCCAGGTGGATCCTCAGCGGCCTTGTCATCTCGACCAGTCACCATATTGCCAGCAACTTTTGCCCCGCATCGGAGATAGTTATAGTTGGGGTGCACATCAAAACCACCAGGACTGTCCATGCAAACGCAAACTTGCTTGGCCACAGTTCTGTGGGCCATTCCACAATGAAATCTCTGCGAAATCCAAAATTTAATGTTTACAATGTGCTTGGCTTGGCTTTCTGCGATAAGTGTGACCTTGCACCTTACTAGCAAAAATCCTGATTTAAGCTAGTTGCATTCAAATAACTCGTGGCCCAATCAGTGTTGGAAAATGAGAGTTTCTTAAAGCGAATGTTGAATATGCTAAAAACTGCCAAAGATTAATTTAAAATAGCTTAACAATGTTAAATAATTAGCTGGAACTGCAGGCATCGGCAAAACTGAATAGTTTCAGGTTATTGAGCTTAGAAAATAGCTTTATCTGGTGGGAAAATAGCTAAATTGCCACTACTATTTTTGATCTTTTTTTTTGCCATTTTCGAACTAACCTAAAGAAAACAAATAAGAAAGTCGGTCAAGCCCGACTGTAATATACTCTGTACCTGCAGTAGCGCTGCGGAAGCGAGCCTTCTTATGCTCATGGCTTGAGTATCGTTTATCCGATCCTTATCATTTCTTAGACAAAGCGTATTGCGCTGATTTCCTTTGCGATCCCCTTCTAAAGCTGTTTAATCTATTCCACAGATATTTTTGCACGGTGTAACCTCCATAATTATTTGAAAGCCAAAAATACTGCTAAATGGACTTTCAGCGATATTTTGAAAACAGGAGCTGATGGAGAAAAATTGAAACCAGTTTTGGAATCAGTGCACAAAACTGGAACAGAATTTAATACAAAGAAGGCTGGCACTCACAAAAGTGGTCATTTTGTTGGCCTGTGTTATAGACGTTAAGAACTCCTTAATGTCAAGTCTCAACTAAAACATTCATTCCACGGCTAGTGCGCACTCTGACCACTAATGCTGTGAGTTGGACCATAGCGGGTCAGAGTTTGCTATCAGCTGGATTTTTTTTTTATTTATTATTATTCTTACATCCTAGTGCGACAAGGGAAACCTTATAAATTAATGCACTAGTCACTAGAGAGAAAAACACAAACATGGAAAAGAGAGTATTAACCTAATTAAATCTAAAGTTACATTATTACTACATCTGCTATAGGCGAATCGAAAAATTTTAATATTGTTTTATATTTTAATTAATTAATTGTTTAACAATAAGAACTGTCTAAGCTTGTCCCTAAATTGCGCTGCGCTACTAACTACCTTTAATGGAGGGGGTAATTGGTTCCACAAACGAAGAGTGTGTACGAAGTATTGACGTTCTGAGCAGGATAATTTATGACGTATGTTATTGATATTTTTAGTTCTAGACGATGAGCTGAAACATAATTTGTCAAATAAGTAGCTTGGATCCTTTGTAAAAATAATTCGGTGCAAAAGCAGTAGATTTTTAAAGTCGGTCCAAGATTTAACATTTAGTTGATAAATTTTTTTGGCGAAACTTGATATTCACACCTGATCATATTAATAGGTACACACCGGAATTTTTTAATTATAGATGGTTTTTTCGTACTTTTAGTGTTGAAAACTTTTTAATTTTTGGTTTTTTGTTGTTGTCAATGTCTGGCCACACTGTGACAAAGAGTTGAAAGAGGGGCTGCCCCGTATATCAAAGCTTTTCTATAAATTGCGAGTCCACCACACATTTCGCCTGATCATAATAATAGGTACAGTCTCCGTTTCTCACAAATATCAAGTGAATAATTTTGTAATCAGTGATCTTTTGGTAACTAAAGGGCAATTAAGTATAGCTCCTGTCAATACAGAGAATTAAATAATTATTTTTTTTAGAAAAAATGGGTCGGAATTCTCATTGTACTAAAGAAGAAGCTCGATTGGTTCTTAGTCTGAGAAAAGAAGGCAAATCTTTACGAGCCATCGCCAAATTAATGAACAAGTCTCATAATTTTGTTAAAAATGCATTAGAAAGAAAACCAAGACAGGAAACCCGTGGAAGGCCACAAAAAACAACAGAAACCCTTGACCACTACATAGTAACTTTGAGCAAAAAGGACCCATTTAAGTCATCGAACTCTATTGCAGCCGAAATTGGGAATTCAGTTAGTGTTCCAACTATCCGAAGACGACTACAAGATGCCAACCTACCAGGAAGAATTGCCAGAAAAGTCCCACTTATGCGCAAAAAAAATATCACCATGAGGCAAACTTTTGCAAGGGACCACAAAGACTGGGTAGGATGCACCGGGGAGAAAAAATGGAGAAACATATTATGGAGCGATGAAACCAAGATTAATTTGTTTGGTAATGACTGTGAAAGGAATGTTCGACGCCCTAATGGAAAGGAATTCCATCCACGGCTTACAAAAAAAAACAGTCAAACATGGAGGTGGCAATATAATGGTATGGGGTTGCTTCTGGGGTAGACTACGAACAAAATGAATGCTGAAGAGTACAAATCCATATTGGAAACAGTTATGGTACCGTATGCTGAGGAAAATATGCCATTACGTTGGGTATTTCAGCAAGATAATGATCCTAAACACACATCAAGGCTGTTACCTAAATTTTTCGAGGACCAAAAAGTTGACGTTCTGAAGTGGCCAAGCCAATCCCCCGACCTTAAGCCCATTGAAAACTTGTGGGGAGACTTAAAAAAGAAATTGGTAAAGCATTCATTTTCAAATAAACAAAAATTATGGGAAGGTGTCCAAAAACTGTGGTATGAGACACCAGTAGAGACCTGCCAGGCTCTTATTAAAAGTATGCCAAAAATAGAGATGGATGCACTGGATACACTGGATAAGTTAGGAAATACTAATTTACCTAAAAAAAAGAACACAAAATGGATATAAAAATTTTTTTTCTTACCAACACATGAAGAGTACCTATATTATGAAAACGTATCTGAAACACAAAATGATCTCTTTTATGTTACAATTAAGTTTATTTTATTAAAAACAAATAGTTTAAGAACCAATGAGAACAAATTTTAAGTTTGAAACAATGAATAAAACTGTTTTCTGTTACCTTAAAGTCAGACTTGATGTGTGTACCTATTAATATGATCAGGTGTGTACATGTGGACATTACAGTTTGACAATAAGACAGAGTTCGTTAATATACATTGAAAGCAGAAGAGGACCAAGAATTGAGCCCTGAGGTACACCGCATTTGACAGGCAAAAATGTAGACATTTCATCGTGGGTAAATACTGCTTGTCTTCTACCACACAAGTACGAAGATACCAGTTTGATGGCAGTGTCAGTAAAATTGAAAAACTTGCTTAATTTTGTGCATAATATGTCGTGTTGAACTGCATCGAAAGCCTTACTATAATCTAGTAATGTGAGAAATTTCACCTGGCTGTTATCGAGTTGCCTTCGAATGTCTTCAGTCACATTTAAAATTGCTGTGATGCAGCTTCTATGCTTTCGAAAGCCAGATTGCATGTAGTTTAACACTGGGTTAAGAACTAAAAAATTGTTTATCTGGTGCGACATTAAATGCTCGAACACTTTAGATAAAAAGGGCAGAATGGATATTGGCCTGTAATCATTGTTTGCCTTTGGAACAGGGATTATTTTGGCAATTTTCCAATTATCTGGGAAAGTTGAGGTAGTAAATGCGGTGTTACATATATGAGTCACATAGTTTAAGATTTTTGGCAATATAAGATTGAAGAATTTTGGGTGCATATCATCCAGACCGACCGCGCTCGACTTCATTTTAAGGACACATTCGAGGACATTACATGGGCTTACACACATAAAACTAAAGCTACTATCACAGTTTCCAGAAAGTCACAGAAATCGTCAAAGGCCTGAAAAACTCCAAAGCCCCTGGTGAGGATTTGCTTGATAACAGGACTCTAAAGATTCTGCCAACCAAGGCGCTGCTTTTTATGGTGCTGCTATATAACGCCATACTGAGAATTGGTCATTTTCCAGAACCATGGAAAAAAGCTCAGATCAACATGATCCACAAGCCTGGAAAGTCCCAAACTAGCCCAGACTCTTACAGACCGATAAGCCTTCTCCCCTCACTGTCCAAAATTTTTGAAAGGTGCATGCTGCGCAGAATTCTGCGGGACGATAGGATTAAAAAAGCAATTCCACCCTTCCAGTTCGGTTTTCGAAGGAGTCATGGAACCCCGGAGCAGCTCAATAGAGTTGTAAACTTCATACTGGAAGGATTTGAAGCAAAGGAATATACAGTTGCTGTGTTTCTTGATGTGAAACAGGCCTTCGACAGAGTTTGGCATGATGGGCTGCTGTACAAAATAAAATCGCTGCTCTCACCTCAATTGTACCTGCTTGTTAAGAGCTTTCTGACTGGAAGGACCTTCGCGGTTGTCCAAGAGGGAGAAGCATCAGAGACAAAGCTAATCAGCGCTGGTGTCCCACAAGGAAGTGTCCTAGGCCCAACGCTCTACACCCTTTTCACTCACGATATGCCATCTAACCAAAATCCCCAAATCGTTGACAGAAACGATTTCATGATCGCCACCTTTGCAGACGACACAGCTCTATTGGCAAGGGATCCCTGCATATATTCCGCTACTGACACCATGCAAGAGTGTCTAGTAAGAATCGGAAATTGGTGCTCCAATTGGACTATAGGACTAAACCTTTCAAAGTGTGCCAGTGTTACCTACACGCTGAGAAAAGACGATTGCCCAGGAGTTTTCCTCCAAGGAGAGCTGTTGGATCACCTTGCAGGATACCGATACCTGGGAGATTTTCTTGACCGAAGGCTTACCTTCAAGTCGCACATAAACGGTCTGGTCAAATCAATACAGCTCAAGGCACAAAAGATGAGCTGGCTGCTGAACGCCAGGAGCAAACTGTCTCTAAAGAACAAGGTACTCATTTATAAAAGCATTCTCGCACCTGCATGGAGGTACGGACTACAGGTGTACGGTATAGCAGCAAAGTCGCACCTAGATCGCATAAGGATCCTGCAGGCCAAAATCCTAAGATGCATAACCGGGGCTCAATGGTACATGAGGACGAGAATAATTGAGGAAAACCTTAAAACCGCTAAGGTGGGCGATGTTATTAACAAGCAGGCCAGAGACTACACAGAAAGACTGACTGCTCACCCAAACCACCTCGCTAAGAAACTACTGCGACCACGAAGGAAGCAAGGCCGGAAAAAGAAAAGAAGACTGAAAAGATTCCACCCTAAGGATCTTTCTAAATTTAAAAACACGCAATCTTAAGCTAAAACAACGAATCTCACTAACAAAACAAAACAGTACAAATATTTTGTAAGAAAGCTCAACTCACAAACCGTAATACACAATAACACGAATATCAATATAGAAGATAACTAAAGCAGGACCAAAATATATAAGCGTTAAATTAGGTTAAGGAGCCAGAAAAAGGTACCAAAAAACTAATGTTAATAATAAATGCTTTTTTAAAAAAAATAAAAAAAAAATAAAAAATACTATCACAGTTATTAGCTACTACAACGTCAAGGTAAGGATTAGTGAGGATGTCAGGTACGTTTGATTGCATAAATTTTTGGTTCAGGTCATTAAAATCAGTAGTCACTTTATTAAAGGATTTCGTCTTACCAACTCCCAGTTTCTTTCTTCCAGTCCATTTCTGTTTGATGGATATTGCACTTCTAAATTTATTCGTATAATGATTACGCTTTGCGGTATTGATATTATTTAAACGACTTCTAAGTATTTTAAACCACATATAGTGATCAGAAGTCTTGTACCTCTTCCAGATTTGAAAACCATGGCTTATGTTTCTCATTATAATTTTTGCATTTTAATGGTACAAATTTGTCACATAATAGATTTATTTTGTTATTTTTGAAAGATGAAAGCACCTCATTGCTTGTCTATTTTTGCTTTCATTGCTTTTAGCAGTTCCCAACTGATCTAAGCAATGATTGTATGGAAAGGCAGTTGGCAATCATGCTTTCTTCAGCGAAAAGCCTACTGAAGAGTCGTTAGGGGATAACGATGAAACAGTTCTGTATAGGCAACCAGCTCTTTTTGGTGGTACAATGCATAAGTTGTTTACAAGTTGTGAACAAACGCAACTTTGTCGGACCTAGAGCCAGCCAACTCACACTAATTAAACATTAGAAAGGTCGCCAAAATAAATTACTAATATATTTATATAAGAGAAATTGGATTAATTTTTAAACTAGTGTTTAACAGAACATTGTTAAACTTAGCTCTGAATAAATACGGACAGACGGACATGGCTATATCGACTCGGCTGTTCATGCTGATCAAGATTATATATACATACTTCATGGGGTCGAAAATGATTCCTTCTCCCTGTTACATACTTTTGCAACAAACTTAACAAACTCCCAGATTTTTTAATTTAAATGAATGAATTGCCTTGCCAATACATTTACATGGTAAGCCAGCTAAACCTTCCCCCCCCCCCCCCCCCTAGTTACATAGTTGTCTATTGAAATGTCATTTAGGCTTTTGGAAATGTTTTTAGCCAATTATGCTTGTCAGTGTGTGTGTGTGTGTGTGTGTGCGTTTGACTGTCTGGGCTGTCTCCTCGGTGTACAAGTTTGGCACAACCAAGCCAGCCTATCGATAACAATTGATAAGCGGAACCCAACCCAAAAAAGCCACCCACTAAGTGTGCCAGTGTGTGTGTGTGTGTGGGTTTAAAAGGTTTTCCATGTTTCCAACAGCGATAAACTGGCAAAAATTGAATAACTGGCAGCATCAAGGGACAAGAGGAGTTGGCAGTTGGAGTATCCACAAAAATAGGGAGGAGTTTGCATATGCCACACACACACACACACACACACACACTCCTACTCCTATGGCAAATCCAAATCAGCGAAGCTTAAAAAAAGTTAACCCATTGGATTAACCTGCATTTTCGCGCGTTTCTTCGCGGCTTAAGACGATGGTGGTTGTCGTCCCCCCCCCTTGCCAAAAAAAGAAACAGCTGGAACAAACCTGCCACTTTGTTTACAAAAATTATGCAAAGTATGGCAATTGTTTTAATTTGCTGCAGTTTTTGTTTTTGTTTTGTTGTAATAAATTTAACGCCAGCCAGTCTGGGCCCCAGGGCAAAAAGGCAAAGGCAAAGGCAATGCCTGACTGACTGACTGACTGGAGCGATTGGGGTGAGAGAGTGAAAAACTAGGCAAAATTTATATATGGAATTCTTTACTATATTTCGATTGTTGTCTTTGGCTCAATGAGGTTAGTTGCCGCCTGCTTCTTAAGTACTAACAAGCTGCCGCTGCTGCAGCACGAACAAAATTCTTCCGCAATTTTCACATAACTCAGCTACGTAGAAGACGAGTCCGAGTTGAGTCGAGCCGAGGAGCAGTTGGCAATTTTCACGCTGATTTCGCCGCGTTCCTCTCTTTGCGTATCAACATCGTGTGATCTGCTGTGATGCTCCCACTCCCACCACCACCACCACCTCACTGCCACTGCCACTGCCACCCCCTTCCTTCCTCCCCGCCCCCCCTGGCATGCCCACAACGCATGATCACGTTGGGCTTGGGCTTACGCATCATTTAATGGCTTCGTGAAGCGCATTCAAGTTGTTGATGGAAAATGTGCAGTCGGCCAGCCCGCGCCTCGTCTGCTTCCTGCCTGCCAGCACCCACAGTCGCCGCACAGCTACGCCGGCTTCAGCTCCAACTGGGCATACAACTTTATCACTTGGCCACAAAATATCTTCAATTGGTTCCATTAAACTTAAGCTGCGCTCCGTGCACGTTCTACATGACCAAAAAAAAATAGAAAAAAAAAATATACAACTTGAGTTTCAGCCACAACCTTCAACTTCTTCGTCTTCGTCTTGGCAGCTTCGTGCGTTGCACAATATCAGCAGCTGGCACACTGAGAGAAAAGTATGAAGCCGAAGTTATGACTGTCTCAAATCAGGGTTCCCCAAGCAGAGAGAGCGAAAATGTGACTGTGTCTCTGTCTAACACAGAGTGATGCATGACTTCGGCAAGCATTCAGTGTGAATTGGCGAGTATATTCGTCATCCAGGCGCTATCGCTGGGGAACTCTGTCTTAAATAAACTATCAGATATAGCTAAAAATGGCAAAGTGTATTATAAAGTAGCTTTACAAGATAGCTAAAATATGTAAGCTTGAAGCTGCCTTTACACTTTTCATATACCACTTTAACTTTACCAAAACAAGACACAAACACACTACAGAGGATGCTGGTTGACTATACAGCTATTTCATGAATCTCCACGATTCAATCATGGGCAGTCTTTGCCTGATCTCAGTGAGTTTAGCAGACGCTACCTCATGCCAGCATTGCTATAACTGCTTGGGAATCTCAAAGGCAGGTTTATAGCAAAAACTGACAACAGCTCCACAGAGTCTGTAAGTGGGAGAAATTTTCTACTGGAGCCAATTGTTTGAGTTGCCTAAATGCAAACAGTGGTTTTTGTTGTTATACCCATGCAAAGGGTATTATAATTTTGCCCAAAAGTTTGCAACGCCTATTAATATTCATTTCCGAACCCATAAACTATATATATTCTTGATCAGGGCGACGAGCTTAGTCGATTGAGTTTGTCCGTCTGTCTGTCTGTCTGTTTCTAATCAAGCTAGTCTCTCAGTTTTAAGGCTATCGAGCTGAAATTTTGCCTGCACGCTGCTAATATTAGCAATATTATATATATCCAATATATATTGGAACCAACCGGATCGGATGACCATATCTTAAAACCGCCATAGGAACCATCGGTCGGAAAATGAGTCTTAGTGAGAAAAACTTTTTTGTTTTCAATGCTAGCGTCCTCAAAACCAACCATTATAAATATTATATGCTTTCAAGCAGATTTACAAAGTTTGGTCAAGATCGGATGACTATATCTTATAGCTGCCATAGGAACCATCGGCCAAAAAATGGTTCTTAGTGAGAAAAACTTTTTTGTTTTCAATGCTAGCGTCCTCAAAATCGGCCATTATAAATATTATATGCTTTCAAACAGATTTGCAAACTTTGGTTAAAATCGGATGACTATATCTTATAGCTGTCATATGAACCATCGGTCAGAAAATGGGTCTTAGTGAGAAAAACTTTTTGTTTTCAATGCTAGCACCCTTAAACTCGTCCATTATTAATATTATATGCTTTCAAACAGATTTGCAAACTTTGATCAAAATCAGATGACTATATCTTATAGCTGCCATTGGACCGATCGGTCGGAAAATGAGTCTTAGAGCAAAAAAACTTTTTTGTTTTCAAGTAAATCGTTCTTAAGGTCGGTGATTCTTAATATGAAGCGCTTTCAAACTAATTTGGAAAAGTTGATCGACATCGGGTGACTATATCTTATGGTTGCCATAGAACCAATCGGTCGAAAATGGTTCTTAATAAGAAATGGTTCGTAGTAAGTAAATCTCACTAATTACTAATTTTTTATGCTTTCAAATACATTCGCAAAATTTGGTTCAAATCGGATGACTATATCTAAAGGCTGCCATAGGACCGATCGGTGGGAAAATGAGTCTTATTGAATTTGAGGTCTTAAATTTTATCTTTCTTAAACTCGGCGATTGTTAATTTGATATGTTTTCAAAAAGATTCGCGAAATTTGGTCGAAATCAGATGTTTATCTGTCGGAAAGTGGGTTTTAGTTACAAAAATGTTTGATTTTTATGTAAACGTTCTTAAACTCTGATATTTCAAACATAGCATTTGCAAGGGTATAAAAACTTCGGCACAGACAGAAGCTAGCTTGGCCTTCTCTTTTTTTTGAATAAAGTTCATTTTTTGAATTTGACATTGTAAATAGGAAACGGTGTGTAAATAAAACACAAAAAAAACCCCAGTTTCCAAAATAAATGTTTAAAATTATATCACGAATTTTCTAATAATGTTGAACATTTATACCGTAAATTAGAGAATTAAGAACAATGATTAGAGAACACATTTAAAGTTGTTGTTGCTCCAGATCATGATACAACGAAAAGGTATGGCAAGCTCTCTGGCATTGTAAGCTGAGAGCTTTTTCTGAAAGTTTATGCATATAACATTTCGCAACATATTGAAGACTTGCAAGCTGAGTTGTAAGCTGAAACGGAGAGTGAGCTGAGAGCTTGCCATAACTGTATTAGTTGTATCATGCTCCAGATCAGCGATGATCACCAGTACCCCCTGGTGGGCGAAGGCATTTCGCTATTTACACATATACGAGCCGAACGCATGCCGAAGCTGAGGCCAAGAGAGTAAACAGGCCTTCAGTCGCTGGCATGCCTTCGAAATAGACTAAGATATCTAGACTAAACGATTGCGCAGTCGACACCGCTTCTGTCAGAAATTAGTCAGCTGTTCGCTCTCATTTACGCTCTCTGGATACATTTGGTAAGCTTTTCGGTCTCACTTACACTCTCTGGATACATTTGGGAATATGTCCGTCTCGCTCTAACCACTGTGTTTTCCTACTGTCTCTGTAAAGTATATTTTTGGGCACTATATCGTTTAGCACCACCAAAATTGAGAGGCAGCTCAAATTTGTTCTCTAATACTCATTCTCCATGCTTTCGATGCGGTCAAATCGAAGCTGGTTCACGGCGCTTTATTTTGGCCTCGCTCTCGTTAACCTACGCTGCTTCAGATGCTTTACGACAACAAAACCTTCGTTCGGAAAGAAAGAGAGGAGAGAACGCATGTGAATTTGTTATTGGTCTATGTAGTCTTATTGCACGTGTAGCCCGTAAAACAAAAACGAATGCGCGGATTGCGGAATAGGCTTTATTTCTTTAATGTGTCTAAATCAGCGGTGGGCAAGCCCTTGCTCCCACTGCTCCCATTACTCCGAGATGTTTTTTTCGGCAATTGGCGCCAGTCAGTCTCATAAAAAACTGTGTCGCAATTACAACAACAAAGTCCACGCGAATCGGAGCACGGCGCCTTCAGACGCGCACGCAGACGTCGCAACAGGTGCATTTTGGGCGATGGTTTTTTCTGTTGTTGTTGTTGAGCTGCTTCCAAATTCAAATTTCATGCCCACCGCTGATCTAAACCGATCTCAAGCTCTCATTTTCCTCAGTGCATCAACATGATCATCATCGGTTGTGGCCAAAAATTAACCTGACCAGGGCATGATCATGACGATGACGACGCAGGCTCGTTCGCTCGCTCGCAGTTGCTATAAATTCTATTGGCGTATCTATCTACACTATTTCTAATTTAGACTCCGACTCCTGCCTGCCTGCCTGCCTGCCTGCTTCTTCGATTTCGGAACGCTTCGGCTCAGTTTACCATGTTACCTTAGTCGCAGTTCGCGTCTTCGTCGACGACGTCGCTTGGCCAATTTAAGTTTAAGTGCTTTGGTAACAGTTTCGCGCTTTCGAAACTGGAGTCGTGATTTATTTTTTTCTTTTTTTTTTTTGCTTCTTCCTCTGCTTCCACTGCTTTTCCACTGGCCTCTTCTTCTGTCTGTGTAGGAATTTTCAAGTGCCGTTTTTCACGCCACGACACGCAATCGCAGCGCTCAAGTAAATTAGGAAAATTGATCTAAATTTTCTTGGGAACCTTTCCTTTTTGTTGTTGTTGTTGTTGTTACTGCTGCTTAAGCTTTTTTGTGTGCAGATTGGTTTTTGGTGGTCAAGATGCAGTCCTGCTTTCTTATATCCTCTCTCCCTTTCATTTTCATTCCTTTCTTACTACTTCCTCCCTACTGACATTCTTCACTTATTTTAACAAGATTTTTCTACTTTCACTGCGACTCAGTTTAAATCGTTAATTACAAGAAGATCATAACTATTTTAAGTAAACCATTTCAAAAATTGAAATATGAATACACTTACATTTTAAGCCATATCTCCATACAGAAACTTAAGATGAAGTCAAACCAAATATAAATAAAAAGGTAATTGAATTTCCAATAATCGCTTTAAACATTGTTTTCAAATCGGCTAAGTAATTTGAATACAACGATCGAAAATATTTCCAAACAAAATATTTTTTGCTCGAAAACGCAATAAATTTCATGTTTGAACGCCTAGGAAAATATTTAAAAATCCAAAAAAATTATTGTTAAATTTTTCTACTTAAGAATCGCACTTCTACAAAGAAAATCAAATATCAATTAACAAAATCAAGATTAGATTTTCCAAAATATAAATGTTACATATTACACAGAAAAAAAGGCGAGCTAAAATCAAGTCCAAAAAAATTGATTCGATCTCGACCTTCGGATTGAAATTTCAAGTACAAGTCGTACTTGATTCTACTTGAAGGTTTAGAACAATCATAAAAGTCTTGGATCAATTTGAAAATGCTCATTTGAAGTATGGATCCTACTTGAAAATCAAATGATCCTGACTCAAGCTTGAAGTAAGTACGGAATTCAAAACGAAAGAGCGAAAAGAGACCGAAACTGAGAGAGTAAAGCTCACAAACACAAGTTTTTCTGGCAGCTTAGCAGTTATTGGTAGTATGGATTTTTTCACTTACCGTTGCCCTGTAATTCCCTACCAGCATGAGAAGGTAGCTGCTGAATTCCAGTTGATGAGTCAAGTCTATTTAAGAGTCTTCCATAGCGAACAGTTTCGAGGCTATGCCAATGGACTAGTCAAAGGCCTAGGCCTGGACTGGTTTCCGAACCGCTGGGTCCATTGCAATGTTGATTGTGTCCTGCTTATACACTTGTATGCAAACTAATGACCTCGAGCCGGCTAGAACTTGCTGGTTTGATAATCAAAAAGGGTGGTTAAAAAGTAGTATGGAGTTCTTGTGAGATGCTACTTTTGGGGTCAAAATGAGTTTTAACATCAAACTAAAGTCAATCTCAGCCATTTTTGATGCAATCCTTTTTCGGATTGAATGTAGTTTGAGTATCGAGCTCAATTTAATCTCGGTTGTTCTTGTACGAATATCGAGCTTAAATCAATATCGGATCTTCTTGATTGGATCCGACTGAGGGATCAAAGCGAGCTCGAATAACAAGATAAAATCAATCCCGTGTGAGCTAATGTGGCGATCAAGACAAGAATTCCGGGATTGAAAAATCCGTACTCAAATCAATCCTTCTCGTACTTAGTTTGAGAGGCTTGAGCGACTTCTGACCAGGGCTGCAAACCCAAAAAATTTTTCGGAACCTCCGGTTTGCAGGTTCGAACCAAAATTTACCAACGGTTAAGGTTCGGAAATTTGAGGTTCGAGGTTTTTCGGCTTTGGTTTTGGTTCGAACCTTGGTTCGTTCCTCGTTTTACCCAATATATATAAAATTACAATACAATAGGTATACATCTGACGCATAAATACATCGTAACACTGTAAGAAGTCGATTATAATTGACGTGAGATTGGCGATCGTGTGCTGGATATGGACTTCCTTCATGTAAATCTTCATGCTTTCTCGTATGCACTTTAATCAGTCTTTCACTCACAAAATTGAGCATCGATTGGTGTTTATTCGCCACACTTGGAACTTTTTCTCACAATGATTTAATCAAAAAATCCCTTTATCTTCTTTTAAAGGTGCCGTGGCTAGTGTGGCCAATTTCCACCAAATATCGACTGTTAAAAATGCTAAAACTTAAAAGAGAGTAATTTAAAATAGCTAAACAATGTCAAACAGTTAGCTAGAATTGCAGGCTCTGGCAAAACTGAATAGGTTTCGGCTTTCGAGCTTATAAAATAGCTTTATCTGGTGGGAAAAATAGGTAAATTGGGTGTGGCACACACTTCTGTTTGTATTCGGTTGACATGTTTCTGCAGTAGCATGCACCGGGTTGTTTAGTTTGGCGCATATGTATATGTGTAAGATGAAAAATCAAACGTTCAATACATTGTGCAGTGTACATAGGAGCTTACATTGAATTTGTAGTATATTTCAAATTAAAATCTCTGACTGGAAGTATTGTGGTCTATGTGTATGTAATATAAATTATACATACGTATGAATGTATACATATGTACATAGGTAGGCAAAGAAGAACTACATACAATATCACGCTCTGATTCTTCACGTATTTTAATTGTTTTACATATGTACATACATATATGTATGTAAGTATGTTAATAACCATTGGGAGTGCGAAAAGGAGAAAATAACAAATCGAAGACATTTATTTTTTGAACCGAACCAAAAACTTGGGTTCGGAACGGGTTCGGGTTCATCTATTGTCGTCCTCGCGGTTCGGTTCAGGGTTTGGTTCACAGTAAAAAATAAGCCGGAATTCCGGGTTCGAACCGGTTCGGTTCAAAATCGGTTTGCAGCACTGCTTCTGACATCGTTTGGGATTGATTTTCGCACGGATATCTCGGATTTTTTTGCTGTGTACATACTTCAGTAAGTAGAGATTTGAAAATGAGCTTGGAACTAACTGGGATCTTACTTTTTGCCCAAACAACTTTGACAAACCATTTTTTATTCAGGGGGTTAATTTCATATAAGATTGGTAGGATTTGAACCTGATCAGATGAATAAGATATAAGATTCAGGGAGTGGATCCTCAGCTCCTTCAGGATTCTGCTACCAATTCGTAAATACCAAACGTCGTTCCAATGCTCTATCTTCTTCTCTTTACTTTAAACATGAAAATGCCTCTTCCGACATTGACATTGCAAATCTCTTCGCAAAATTCTTTCAATCAACTTACTCGTCGTCTTATCCTATTTCCTCATACGATTTCATAAGCAGCCCCACCATTTCTTTTTCTTCTGTCTTGAATGGTTTACTTTCGCTAAAATCTAATCCTTTTCCTGGCCCAGATAATGTGCCATCGTGCATCTTAAAGCAATGCGCAGACTCGCTTGCCTATCCTATCTTGTTTTTCAAATCACTTGAGCAGTCTAGGTTTCCAACTCCATGGAAAGAATCTTTCATTATTCCCTTACATAAAAAGGGTTCTCGTTCTGACATTTCAAACTAAAGGGGCATTGCGAAACTCTCTGCAATACCTAAACTCTTTGAACAAATTATAACATCTCAGTTACAACACTCATGTTCTCCTTTTATATCGCCGAACCAGCATGGATTTGTTAAAAACAGATCCATTACTACAAACCTACTGGAATTTACTTCTTCAGTGATTCATGGTTTCACTCAAGGTAAACAAACAGATGTTATCTTTACTAATTTTAGTCAGGCTTTCGACAATTGCGTCTGCTGGGATTTCCACTGGGGCTTCTTAATTGGATAAAATCTTATCTCCAGTCTAGAACTCAGAAAGTAGTCTTTAATAGTAGCACTTCTTATCTGGTATTTGTGACCTCTGGAGTACCCCAAGGCAGCCATCTGGGACCTCTTCTCTTTGTGTTTTTTATTAATGACCTGCCTAATGTAATTAATGTACGCAGATGACTTAAAGATATTCCTGTGCCACAACTCGCCCAACGATTCTGCTTTGCTTCAGGTTGATTTGAATTCCATATTTATGCGGTGCTCTTACAATTTGTTTCCTATTTTGATTAACTATTTATTGGATTCTTATCAACTTGAACAAGTTGAATCTTTCCATGATCTGGGTATTACCCTTGATCATAAACTTTCTTTTGGCACTCACATTGAACTTTCTGTGAATAAAGCCATGGGTTTGTTAGGTTTTATTAAACGTTGGTCTAAGGATTTCAATGATCCCTACACGACCAAGCTTTTGTTTATATCCCTAGTGAGGCCTATTTTGGAGTTTGGTTCGTGTATTTGGAACCCTCAATCACTCACCCTGTGTAAACGTATTGAATCTGTCCAGACGCAGTTCCTTTTGTTTGCCCTTCGCAACCTGGGTTGGGACCCACAGTTGAGACTTCCTCCCTATATTTCCAGGCTTACCTTCACTTGAGCATAGACGTACTATGTTGGGTATAATGTTTCTAAACAAGCTAATAAGGGGTAATATTGACGCTGAGTACCTACTCGACAAACACGAAACTATATTCCCTTGAGGCTTCCTGTTGCTTCTACGTTATATGCCTCTAATGGTCCTTTTCGCATTCTGTGTAGGGATTACAATAATATCTTTCCTCTTCTCAGTGATAACCTTTCCGACAAAGGTCTGCGGTCTTTTATTCTTCACAATCTTGCACTTGCATAGTTTCTAGTTTTTCTAGGAAATTCCTTCCGATCACCAAAGCTGCGAGCAGGGGCAAAATAAATTACCCCCACCGGATCGGAAGGCGTTTCTTCTATTTACTCTTTTTGTTTTCCTTTCTACCCCCCTTATTTTGTATAATTTTATATTCTATTATATTGTAGCTATGTCTTTTAGACGAAGCTGCAATGAAAATAAATAAATAAATAAAAATTGTTCAGACTGCTATGAAGTGAGCAGTGATTGGAAAGGTACTCATTTTTCCAGCCTATAATTAAGGTACAAGGTAAATGACAAAATATAATATATACCTAGGTAAGGTGAAAGGTATCTGAAATTTCCAGTACCTAGGTAAAAAAAGATACTTTTTAATAGGCCTTTTAAAGCATGGTTTATCAAACAACACCTATCCTAAAATGTTCAGGATGTGACCAAAACTTTGAGTCTTTCTCGAAATTTCAACAAAGGTTTACGGAAAAAGAATTAAAGATTCTCGATAATCAGTTGAACAGTTCATACACAAACAACATACATAAACGTTTTAAATTTCAAGTCAGAAATATATATTTTTTAAGAAATAGTTGTGTATTTTGTAGGGTGTATGCAAAATGTTTGCATACAGAAACAACAGCATCCAATCAGTCAGCTGTTGAGTTTGAAAGCTGAGAAGACTGGTGAGTGTCTGCATTCTGCACAGTGGGCCGCAAGTGCTGTTTTTTGATGTGGTGTCTCGTCAAGTCGTTTTATATCAGACTTATGTCCCGATAGTCTAGTTTTTGATTTTGATTTCGTCGTGCCAATATATAGCTTATCGCATATAGTGGTTCCGTCTCCAGCACTTGGGATTTTATAAATCAAATTACTTTATTCCAGCGTTGTTATTTGCTCTTGGTATTGCAGAACAACATTTTATTTGTGTATATCGGTTTATGGGCTATTGAAACTATCTCTTTGTTGTAGCAATACGAATGTATAAGCCGATCGGAGAAAGTTGGTATATATACTATAGATTTATAGATTTTTGGTGTTGTTTCTTTTGGTTTTCTATGTTCCATGAGTACTCCATTGGAGCATGATGTACCACATGAGCGGATCCTCAGTTACTTTACGTTTGGACAGACTGCTATGAAGTGAGTCACATCTTCGCGTGCTCTCATGTTGCAAAGGCTGCACAGCTCATTTTCAACGCGTCTATGTGGTGAATAGTTGCCCGAACCTCTGTTCTTGCTCTGCAAGTACAACTCTCGAGAAGTGCTTTTGCAGCCCTTTACAACCTATTCAAGTGAAGTGCAGTCATACGATTCTCCTCGCTGTTTTCCGTATTCAAAAATACCGGCGATAGGTACAAATACTTAGGTACTTTCAAACACTGGTTGTCGATAAATAATTCGAGGCACTTCAAATATCGATAATTTAGCTGAAGTTGGCTGCAAAAAAGCTAACTTGAACAGTGTAGCTGGTCACACTTACCTATTGGTCAGGACTTTGCCATCATCATGGCTCGTACTATTTCTTACACACGTGATAATAAATTTGATCATAACTATGCAAGAGGACTGCGTGCTCCCACCATCATTTTGGACCAGCGCCAACGGACTACAGAACGTTTTAGCCCTGCCCGCATCACGCATATACCTTGGGTAGCTACATCGGAGTCGAGTTGTGTGCTCCCAGTGCAAGCTCCCAGAACCACCACCACCACCGACACGGAAGATGCCGCTAAAGCAGGTTGGGAAAGTCCCAAGGTTCTAGATCTGAGCCAAAGGACTACAAAACGATTTAGCACATCAGAGTTTGAGCACGACCCGAAGAATATGGACGAAAAATATGTGACTGAGGTGTCTCCTGAGTTCAGCACCACCGCACCAGAGTCGGAGTACGGCCAGGAGTATATGGGCGAAGATGATGTGCCGCCAAACGGACAGGAGTATGAAGACGAGGATATTGTAATAAATCGTATTTCCGTAACACCTTTGAAACCCCTTTGGACTTGCCGCACCTGGGACATTCAAGTTCCACGTTGGGCAGTATTTTTAGTACCGAACTGCTTTACTAATGAATTGTTCGATCTTGTGATGGAGCTGCCAACAACTGAGGGAACGAAAGTACTTCAAAAACATGCGGACGCTTGGCTGAAGAAAGAGAATGAGAAGAAGGAGGCTACAATACCCTTGGAGAACTGCCAGGAGTATATGGACAGAGATGATGTGCCGCCAAACGGAAAGGAGTATAATGACGAGGATATTATTATAAATCGTATTTCCGTACCACCTTTGAAGCCCCATTGGACTTGCCGCACCTGGGACATCCAAGTTCCACGTTATGCTGTATTTTTAATACAGAACTGCTTTACTTTTGAATTGTTCGATCTTATGATGGAGCTGCCAACAACTGAGGGAACGAAAGCATTTCAAGAACATGTGGACGCTTGGCTGAAGAAAGAGAAAGAGAAGGAGGCTACTAGACCCTCGGACTACGAAATTCAAATCAAACCATTGAGATATACAAAAGTTTGTATAGAAAGTGTAAAGGAATTGAACAGTTTGAAAATTTTCCGTAAATAATCAATATTTTCTTCATATTGAACATTTTTTTTAAACTAAATTTTGGCAAAAACATGTTAGCACGCTAATCAAGTTTTAATAAAAGTTTTACAAATTTATATTATACCGACTTAAAATGTTACGTCTGATTTGTTATATACCGGCAACTTAAAATACTTACTACTATTGCTCTATTAGTTGATTTGCATATAGCTTATTGAACTCAATACTTTCTGGGTAACATGTCCATCCAAGTTGAGAACCAACGATTTTAACGTATAATAGATTCCGTTTATAGCGTAGGTAAAACGATGTATTGGATCCTAGACCATGATGTTGCACTATGGTTTTTGACTTAAAAACTTTTTTTTTTAGCCTAGTTTTAAGACAAGAGAACGCAGAGATTGTCCATCATTTATCAATCTTCAAAGGTTCAAAGTCTCCCAAATTCGATGTGTTTGGGAGAAGGTTTTGGATTCGACTTGGTTCAGATCAAGTTTTACATTTGCATTTTATATGATTTATGTGATTAAGATTAATAATCAGGCCTGTTTCCGTTTCCAAATTCGATTGATCCGAAGTGGTTAGAGATGTGATTTCTTTTCTTTTTTAACAAAGTTGGTTTTTGGAAGCGACAACAATTCCGATTCAGCTATATTTGATCGAAATCGAAAACGGAAACAGGCTTGATATGCAATGGACCATTTAGCCCCCCATTTAACTTGGCAAACAGAGCGATGCATAAGCAAAGCTGCTGGCCAACCCTAATGTAGGGTTTGTTGCTTTGGGCTTTGTATCCTACTCCGTCTAACTAATCTTCTCCTATGAAAACTGCGACAGCAATGCCTCGAAATGAGGATATGCACCTGAAAATAAAAGGTGGTGATTGACCTTAAGAGCTACTCAGCGGACTTTACAGCTCTTCAGGAAATAAAATGGATTTGACAGGGCGCAAGTTAAGAACATTATCAACGAATGTTTTCTACAAGATAGTAAAAGTTTGGGTGCGGTTTCGTATGTCAGCAAAAGACTACATCGCTCTGTCATCAGATTCACACTAGTTAACAATTTATTACACTGTTCTACAGCGAAAAGTATCCCGAGCATCCTTAACTAATTCCTGCTTGTCTACCTATGCCGAATACGAGTTGGCATGTCAAAGTCATATCTTAGTTTCCGTTTCCTAGATATTGGCGAAAAACTAATTTTCCGACTTTTTACCATTCTAGAATTTGTGTAGGCCGAACTAAGCATTAATTGCTCTAGGATAGTATACATATCAAAGCAACTGAGAAAAATCAAATACGCGGTATATGTAATGTCAATGGTGTCGAAATGGGCCTTCAATGTCAAATTTTACTTGATTTATAGAAAATTTGTCAAGTCATTTTTTGGAACCATCTTATCATAAAGGTAAACATATGAATTAATTATAGAAATTTTGTTGCATTTTTGTCAGGATCATAAGCTAAGTTATAGCCTGTTAAACCCGAAAATAAAGGTTTAAATTTACGGGAGGGCAACTAGAATTTTTATAGCAGTTTTATACAGGCAACTTGATATAACATTGGAGTAACAATATATTTATTTCAATGTACGATAACAGATTCATGAAATGCTTGGATAACGTAAACTTAATAAAACCTCTTGAACCTGTTTCGGTTCGCAAAATAAGTATAGTCATTTGTTTCAGATTTTATCAAACTATCACAGTATTGGAACCGGAGCATTATCATTTCAATATCATATCCAAACTCGGAATATTACGACGTCGAGAAGGAATTAAAGCATAAAACAATTTGTTAAATGGCAAAAACCAATTCTTATATTTATGTACGTAAAAGATGAGGCAAGCGCTATTGTAAGCCGTAGTTGAAAACCTATGAATGATAACTATCAAGAATGAGATCTATTCAGGTATGTAAAACCTTCGCAAGCCGGACGCTTCCTTCTCAAAACAAGTGAGAAAGTCGGTCAAGCCCAACTATAAGATACTTTGTACGAGTTAATGGAGTCGCTATAATTTGCTCGCTTGTTATACGTGTTATTCGCGTTTTACGCTGTTTTACGCGTTCTACGCTTTATACGCGTTATACACTGTTAAACGCTCATCTCTCCCTTTCTCTCTCTCCCAAAGATTGTGTTTGTTTGAATTCAGTGATGGTTGGCTTGTTGGTGGGGGGGAGGGTGGGGTGTGTTATCTTTTTTTGCTCATTACTTGTGTATCGTTTATCCGATCCTTATCATTTTTTCAGCAAATCGATAAATAATGTTGATTACTAGATATCTCTAGAAGGTACGAACAATCTATCACCAAAACTGTGGGAGATTTGACGTTATTTCCAAATTGTGGGGGCGCTGCAAAAATTAAAAGTAAACTGGATCTGCCTGCAAGTATAAGAAGTATAAGTCCCATACATGTCAAATCTCTATCTCTTACCATCTCTGAGATCTGTGCGTTCATACAGACGGACATGGCTGTATTGACTCGGCTGTTGATGCTGATCAAGAATATATATACTTTATAGAGTCGGAAATGATTCCTTCTCCCTGTTACATACTTTTGCACAAACTTTATATACTCTGTGTACCTTTGGTGCAGTGTAAAAAAAACTATTTCTTATTATTTTACCAAAAAATGTTTCAACGATCTGAAAATCCATGATCCAAGCATAGAACCAAAACCTTATGTTCGATAACCAAAGGAACCGTTCCGAAAACCGAACCTTAGACTTTCCAACGGGTTCGAACCCACCGACCGAACCTTATCTAGAATTTCAGAGGTTTGCAAACTTGATTTAAATGTTCCCAAATAACGAGAATTTGCACAAAAAAAAAAATCAAATGGGGTATCGTTTTATAGGTTTTTGGGTGCTCTGATTTCATTTCTGGCAATATCTTTCACATTGGTGGGGAGGGGGCTGACTTATGGAGGGGGAAGGGTTTTAAAATTTAAAAAAAATCAAATGGGGTATCGTTTTATAGGTTTTTGGGTGCTCTGATTTCATTTCTGACAATATTTTTTCGATCGGTGGAGTAGAGGGTTACGTATAGAGGGGGAAGGGGGGTTATATCTTTACAAAAATCAAATGGGGTATCGTTGCATAGGTTTTAGGATGCTCCGATTTCATTTCTGGCAATATTTTACCGATCGGTGGTGAGGGGGCAGACTTCTGGAGGGGTGAGGGAGGTAAAATTGAACAAATATTCAAATAGGGTATCGTTTTATAGGTTTTTGGGTGCTCTGATCTCATTTCTGGCAATATATTTCACATTGGTGGGCAGGGGGCTGACTCATGGAGGGGGAAGGGGGTTAAAATTTAACAAACAAAATCAAATGGAGTATCGTTTTACAGGTTTTTGTGTGCTCTGATTTCATTTCTGATAATATTTTTTCAATCGGTGGGGTAGGGGTTGATGTATAGAGGGGAAAGAGGGTTTATATCTTTAAAAAAAAATCAAATGGGGTATCGTTTTAAAGGTTTTAGGGTACTCCGAGTTCAATTCTGGCAATATTCTACCGATCGGTGGTGAGGGGGCAGACTTTAAGAGAGGTGATGAAGGTAAAATTGAAAAAAAATTTAAATGGGGTAGCGTTTTATAGGTTTTTGAGAGCTCTGATTTCATTTCTGGCAATATATTTTACATTGGTGGGCAGGGGGCTGACTTATGGAGTGGGAAGGGGGTTAAAATTTAACAAAAAAAATCAAATGGAGTATCGTTTTATAGGTTTTTGTGTGCTCTGATTTCATTTCTGACAATATTTTTCCGATGGGTGGTGTAAAGGTTTACGTTTAGAGGTGGGAAATGGGGGTTATATCTAAAATAGAGTTTAATATTTTCCCGAAAAAGTGGTTTAGAACCTTAATTCAGAAATTATTCAATCTTTATACTTAAAAATTGCTGCGTTGGTTGGTGAAATCGAGTTAAACATATTTCCGGTTCAGAAACCGATTGAATCGGTTCAAAAGTAGTTCAGTTTCCTAGTATAGGTTGGTTCAATAACTGTTCCGAAACTATTTGAACCAGTTGAAGCATTTTCAAAATTGATTATAAACTCACAATTTTTAGGACAAGAGAGAACCATATATAATATTTTGATGACTTTCGTTAACTTTTTCAGTAGAAAGTTGTTACCTGGTTACCATCCTCACTCAACTGGCCAATTAAAATTCAATAAAAATCCATGCAATTCCACTGAAAATGATGCCCAAGCTCTTCTTATCATAAAATTGAAAATCTTCAAATCGGGGCATGACTAGAAGCAATCAGTACGAGTTCCGTGTAAACAGTATCAGCTAAGATCCAAAAAGAGAGTCGCACACACACAGACACACAAACACAGTGAGAGAGTGACAAGGAGCAAGAGAGTCTGTGAGCAACAAGTTGGAGTTAAAAATCTCTTGCCGGGTCAGCGACAAAGTCAAGTGCAAACAGATGAAGCCTGGGCTAAGGAGAGCTATCGAGCTCACGTTTTGGCTGCCAGTAGCCAAGAAGCAGCAGCTTCGCATGCAACCTAGAGGAGTTGGATTCTCGTTTCGCCGTCACATAATCTGCTCCAAATCAAAATTGCTTATTAAACGTGGTGGAGAACTAGCTGGCTTGGGCCAGCACAGTGTGTCTGTCTCTGTGTATTGTGGGCGCCTCGAGCTTACCATTGGGTCATGCAGGAGTTGGAGTTGGCGGACTCGTTAATCGAAGAGTGTGGAACTAGTTGGTATGAACTATAAACTAGGCCAGACGAATGCCAGCAATTAAAGCAATTAAAAGTCTCAGTAATTAAAAAAAAAAAAGATTCTTTCACGTGTGTGAACTAAAAAAAAAATAAAACGCATTTTTTGTATATGCATCAGCCCAAAGCCAAATCCCATAGTGGGTGAAAATGTTAGGAAAAGTTTGAATGAATCAGGGCTGTAAATCAAAATTACCATTTTAATTGCCACACAGAGAAACTAGATTCATTAAGATCCATTTGGAATATAGATTTTTTTTGATATTATAATATCAAATTTTTATATCTTTTGGATGATTTTCACCTCTTTTGGATAAAAATTTAAGATCAATTTAACATTATTATTATTAATAACTGAGTTCTACTGAGTTCATCTGGAAAATTCGTAAGAGTCTTTTTACAACGCTAACCAATTCCATTACTCGGATATTCGGAAAAATGGGTCTAGCAATTCGAAGGATGGTGGCACCATTGTGAAGGTGCATTTGAGGAATAAATGGCAGACACTGACTAAGAACCTTCCACCTTGATAATGACCATATCGCCAACTTCTACGGTCTTAGTCGGTGTCTGCCATTTATTCTTTTTATGCTGTTCCTTCTGGTACTCATCTTTCCACCGGATGCAAAACTGCTGGTTAAGAGCCTTGAGTCTCTGTCAACGATTTATGATCGACATGGCACTGGTCTTAATTTGAGAAGGTCAGAGACAGTAAGTCAGTAGGATCTTCTGACATTGGAGAGATTGGCCTTAAATTGAGGCAAGCTTCAATCTTTGCAAGGAGAGTGGATAGCTCTTTGAACGTGTATTTCATGGTGGAAGTGGATTTGAAGAAAAGAGTTTTGAAGCTCTTCATCCCTGCTTCCCAGAGGCCACCCATATGTGGAGCCCTTGGAGGATTAAAGTTGTATTTGAACGTGATAAGTGCCTTGGCCGCTTTTTGGAACTCATGCGTAAGTGCTCTTGAGGCTCCGACAAAGGTCTTACCAATATCCGAGTGCATTTGCTGTGGACAACCTCGTCTAGATATAAAAAAAATTCTCGGTTGTCAGGTCTGTTGTGGCTTCGTGCTAAAACACACAGACACACACATAATCTTTAGATATGCGGCAACCGCCACCTGCAAAAGTAAACACCAGTATGGGTAAAAGGACGCGTTCTCTCTATTGGTAAAGCGCCAATAAGCTGGATTTGTAGCTTATTTTTTTGAATGACGCAAATCTTACAACTGTTAATTGTGGATTTGACCAGGAACTTTAGCTTGGGGATCCAATATTTGGATCATATGAGACGCATCGTAAGTTGATTACCACCATGGAGTGATATGCGATAACAAGCAATCGCGAAAGTGGACAAACATACGGAATGATGATGGGATGACGTTCGTCATAACTCAAGGAATCAGATGCTCTCACTCGACCGCATGCCCCTAGTAGTCCTTCATTATCAATGAATGGGTTCAAATTGCCAAGGAGACGCTTCTCATAACCTACAAATCCATAGGCATCCAGCAGTCAGTGACATATAGTGGGGAAACCAGCAACGAGTGCAGAATGCTAAGGACGATCTCTGGACCACCTTCACAAAGAAACACAGATCCTTGGTGTCAGAGCCCAATGCACCATGCGCAGCCTTGTGAAGGTCCATGCTAACCACACCTCGCTCAAGGTCCCCCTAAGGGTTTTCCTGACAAACAACGCCAACAACCTGTCAGCCCTTGAAGCCCTGCACGTTAGAGAGGAGATCCACAAGAGGACAGTTGAACGCGCCATAAATGGGCTGAAGAGCAACGTCGTTCTTGAAGGTCGACCACTACCAATCATCATTGCAGAACCACAGTTGCTCAACTCCAATCGGGCTATTTCTGCTTCTCTTAACAGTTACCTCTCGAGGATCAACCCTGAAGTAGCAGACAAATGCCCAAACTGTAAAGGAAGTCCACACAACACTCGGCACCCTTTCAATTGCTCAAACTGCATCCCACTGCATTAACACCGTCACAACTATGGACCCTCCCAAAGGAGTGCGCAGCCTTCCTGCACTAAGAAAAAACTAGAACGAATAATTTGAGTACGAACGCTCTTGAAAAAAAAAATTAGTCGTTCTTGAATTTTCATTAATTTCGCTCTTGGAATCGAGATAAATTCGTTCTAAACGTTCTCAATTTGATTTTTTATAGGCATGGGGAGTGAGGGCAACTTAACTTTGAGAGAATAGCGTTGGACTCGCTCTCGTAGACGTAGAGAGAGAGAGAGAGCGCATGCGCAGTTTGTCGTTGAGAGAGTACTCGCTCTCGCAGGGAGAGAGAGTGCATGAGCAGTTTGACCCTGTCCGATGCGTACGAAAGTCAACTGCACTTATTTATAAGTGTGTTTTCGTCGCCCCGTTTAGCTCATGGATGATAGTCGATTGGGCTAATCTGCCAGTCGCCTGTGTGTGTTTCAGTCTTTCGAGTTCCGAGTTCAAGTCCCAGAAAAGTAAGTAAATAACAAATATATATATATCTATGTGGCTATCTCAAAATCTATCAGTTTTAAACAAAGTTTGGGTGGTGGTTGATAATGGTGAGTGGGAGGGGGGAGATGGACCACGTCGGTCGGGTTGGGTCGGTCGCCACCCCCAATATTCTTTTTAAGTTCGCTTTTGGATCAAAAATTTTTGCTCTTACCGTACTTTTGAGAACGAATGCTCTTGATTGAAGAGTGAAATTTTAAATTTTTTCTTTATTCTTTATTTTTTCCTCGGGTTTTCGACACCGCCTCTATAACCCACTACCCTTTCTTCCCAAAACAAAACTTTTACATTTCCTATTCCCATTCCCTCTCTAAATCTCACTTTACTCTGTACCTCTCTCTTCCCACATTAGCCGCTACACATATAGCCGCTACAACAACAATGGCGTTGGGCAGCACTTCACACACTTTATGACTTTTTGCCACTTTTAACTTAAATTGTTCACACATATAAAAACTTTGGTGGTACAGAGTATGTTATAGTCGGGCTTGACCGACTTTCTTGTTTTTGACATCTTTCGATAGAAGCTATGCGCAACATAAATCCACAATGTTCACGTCAGTTTAATATACCGATCTAAACCATCCAATCATTGAACCAAGGCCGACTGAGAATATCGAAGCTAAGCAGTGCGCTACCTTGTACCTATTGTTTCAAGGCAGTGGTCGGCAAAGTAAGCAGAGAAGTGGTTAATATAGAGCTTTCAAAATGTTCTCTTTTCTGCATTGAAGTGTTTATATGATACAAATAACAATGTACAACTAAGAGCCATTCTGAAAGATCGTGCCACAACCTTTCTCGTTAAAAGAGACAAATGCACAAGCGAACTGACAACTGAGCAGAGAAAGCACTAAGCACCATATCATGTTAGTTGTAATAAGTTGTGTAATGAATGTTTATGCTTGAACGTTGTCGATGCTCACTTACAAACATAGCTCGTAAATAACTCTCAACCCTTTTTTCAGTTCGCTCTGCTCACGTCACAGACCGAAAAACCAAAGAAAAAACGGGCTCGGGCTTCCCTCAACCCAATGTGTTCTGTTATCGCGCTCACTGTTAAGTGGCTGTGGTTGACCACAGCAACCGAATAACAGGCTGTCAAAATGTTATTTAAAAGGTTGCAGACTCAAGAGTTGCGCCAGAGACTAACATAAGCAGAGAGAGAGAGAGAGTCTATGCGAGAGCGAACACTAGAGCGCATATAGTTCGTCCCATACATTCATATCGTTAGTCGACCCTTACACACCGATGCATACATTCGAAGAAGACCTTTTGAAAAAACAAAAAAATACATTTCTCTCTTCTCCTAACCAAATAAAAGCGTAGTTAAAGGTTGTTTCGGTACCTCTTTTCAATGTGATCGCACGAAAGCTGTCTTTTTCTGACAAATGCGAACGGGGAACCGATTTTTCCGACCTCTGCTTACAAATATTATCCCTGAGCTTTCTGCCATTGTTTCTGCCCACATTGCCGACCACAAGCTATTGCCTAAACAAGCTATTTAAAACTGTTATACATGCCTAGCCTAACTAAAATTTGCTGGTTCGGTTCACTGTTTCGTTTACGATCATGAATTAGCGGTTCAATACGGTTTGGTTCGGTTCGGTTTAGAATCTGTTTGCATCCCTGCATCCTTGGAAGTCGTTTGTCTAATTAGTTTTACCTGTTTATTTGGTTGATATTATATTATATATATTTTTATCATGGGAACTAGTTCGCACAGTGCTCAACTCAATGGTTAACTGCTGGACTGCTAATGCTGCTGCTGCTGCTGCGGCTGCGTAGCTCCCCAAAACGAATCTGTCGCCGCATCGGTGGATCGCTTTTGGGGCCCCCAAATTGCTGCTGCCAACGAGAACCTCTCTCGACTTGAGTTCGCTGCGGCAAGTCGATCACGATTGCCATTGGATGCGGAGCGAGGGAAGCTCCAATAAGCCAAAACATCTTGATAGGGTTGCGGCGGCGCTACAGGCTGAGCATTGATCAACGACGACGATGGACAACGTGCAAAGCTGCCAATGAACCAAATCCAGCCCACAGCCCATAGCTGGCTCTCTCAATTTCTAGATTTTGCCCTCTGAACTTTGTGGCATTTTGTATAAATTATAATTGCTGACCGAAAGGCAGGAGAATGTGGTCGGTCAGCTTCAGTTAGCTGCAGTTAGATGAAAGATTGTTATGCTCATTGGCTGCTCAGAAGCCTTAACATATCATGATCGGATTTTGGTACGTTTCCAGGAAACAGCAGCAGGTTTTTTTTCGTTTTTTTGTAGACTTGTCGCATTAGCACTAGATAGGGATTAGTTGCACTTGGAAAGTAAAGGCGGAGTGTAAAAGTATGAGATTTGTAATGCCTTATCCCAAATTGAGAAGGTTCGGTTCAGTTTAGTCTAAGGAAAGTCATTAACTACATGAATTCTGTTGATGATCCGGCTTGAAGGACCAGAAAACCTTATCGGCTTATAACAGTTCCCAAATTGAGAAGGTTCGGTTCAGTTTAGTCTAAGGAAAGTCATTAACTACATGAATTCTGTTGATGATCCGGCTCGAAGGACCAGCTTACAACATAATACAGTTTACCTGAAGTTCGTGGTCAACTCATAACATTTTTTTTTATTTTTTCTTGATTTCTGCCTTTGATTAACTAAGATTTCATTTAATTGAATTCATTTCCTTCTCACAGCTACCATAGGCCATGCCAACACCAAATCCAGTTCCCAACCAGGCTGGCCAGACACGTCGACGCATTAACAATATCGAGACAACGGCACCAATTACAAAACCGCCGCATCCCTTGACCACCGCATCAGATAGACAGCGATCCAATTTTTTACCATAACGATCCTCGTTAGACGAAGACATAGTTAAAATTTTTTGGTTTGGTTTTGTTTTTTTCTCGTTTTGAATTTGTTTCTTCTGATTTGTAAAAAGTAAGACAAAATTTAATTCAAGTGGAGAAGCTTGTGTGAGATTTCGAATGGATAACTCAGGGCGCACTGTGTTAGTTACAACCAAAAATTCTATGAGCGCTTGGGGCCCACTTGTTGTTGCCACATTAACAACTTAGCCAGATTTCGGCACGCATCCTCCAAAGCCCAGGCCAAGTTTGTGAGGCGATTTGGCCACTTAACCTTTTTCGTTGCCCGCTTGTTCGGCAAGTTTAAATCGATCACGATCGATTTCTGCCAAAATAGATAATAATCGATAGATGTGAGAAGGTGCAGCTTGTTGTTGTTGTTGTTAGTGCAATCTTATCTATCTATATGGTCATGGGTTTGGATTCGAGTAAGTGCAACATGCGAGAGCTGCTGTTAAATGCGAGTAGAGCGAGTCCCAAGTACGAGCACAATCATCCTCGACGGCAGCTGGGTAATCATGTCAGTAAAAGGAAAATACCGCAACATTGGTTTTCGTTTTGTTGTTGTTGTTGTGGTTGAAGCGCTCACAGAGAAGGGGTATATGGGCTATGCGGTAGCTTAGAATAAAAACAGAGGGAAGTCTTTGCAGTTG
The DNA here is from genome assembly GCA_037044535.1 of Lordiphosa magnipectinata. Taxonomy (NCBI): domain Eukaryota; kingdom Metazoa; phylum Arthropoda; class Insecta; order Diptera; family Drosophilidae; genus Lordiphosa; species Lordiphosa magnipectinata. The sequence continues at coordinate 7,661 of JBAMBO010002325.1, read as the reverse complement.
TTTGAAAATTAACGCCAAGATGTACTTAAATATATATCGTTATTTTAGTGTTAAGGTATTTTTAAGACAGCGATAGTAGTTGGTGGACACACAGAGAGATAGAAAGAAAAACTCGTACTAACATTGTAAATAGACAACCGTGTAAATAGAGTCTAAATAATAACCGAATCCCCGAAAAAAAGCCTGCTTACACGTGCATGCATAGAAGAGAAAAGTGTTTGATCTTCTTTTATGTAATAAAAAGGACGACTATGTAGCGAAGCTTGTAACAAAGCTAGGTAAGGTGCAATCTAGCAAAGACTGGTGGAACGTGAAAAAAGTGGTAAGAGGAAGCTGCTTTAAAGTTGGAACCAGCATCGGGGCCGACAACTTCGAGCAGTATTTCACAGAATTTCTGAACCCCAGACAGTTCGCTTTGAACATAAGCTATGCTGCTCCATTACACGAGGATATAGTACTGGACGCAGAAATCACTGCGGAGGATATTAAAAGAATGCTGGTAAAAGATAAAAGCAACAAACCGCCCGGATAGGACAGAACTATGTACGAATTTCTTAAGCACAAAGAAAAAAAATAGAGAAATGCTATCTTCGGCTCGACCGAAGTTTATATACCCTTGTAACTTGTATAATTTATATAAATTAAGGTTTTAAAAGATTTTTGTCGTACTTTGACCATTTGCTTGCCTGTTTGTTACTATATATTCAACAGACTTTGACCAAACCTCCCACAATTATGTGGAACCCGATAATATTTATAACTGGAAAGCCATCTAAAAGCTACCATTGTAAACAAAAATGTTTTTCTCACTAGAACTACTTTTTCGATCGATCGTTCTTATGGCAGCTATTCGCTATAGTCATCCGATTTGGATCAACATTTGCAAAGTTGTGTGGTAGCATATAATATTGATCAGTAACAAGTTTGATAGCGATAGCATTGAAAACAAAAAAGTTCTTCCTACTAAGACTTTTTTCAGAACTATATTTTGTATAGCAGCTGTACTATATAGTTGACCGATTTTCATCAAACTTGGTGGAATTATGTAAAAGCATAGAAAACTTATAAATACGAGGTTTTGGGGACGTTCACGTTGAACACAAAAAAGTATTTCTAACTAAAACTACTTTTTTGACCGATAGTTCATATGGCAGCTACACAGAAAAAAAAATCACGATATTTAGTATCAATCTGGTATTTTGTAGTATCAAATCGGCCTTCATCTGAAAAATACCCAGATGATATGTTCGAATATAACACTTTGACATTTCGTAAGTAATATTTTTTCAGATCAACAAATTGATATTCTTTAATATCAATGATATATTTTTATAGTATCAAAGCTATATTTTCAAAATACCTGTAGGACATGGTTTTAGTATCAAAGAAATATTTTTAAAATATCAAAAGGGAATTATTGTAGTACCAATGCTTTATTTTTATAATATCAAAGCTATATTTTTATAATACATATTACAATTATTATGACGATTATCTTTCTGGAAAAATCTGCTCTTTGTAGCTGGAAGACATGTTATTAAGGCGGTCGAAGTTAATCCACACTCTAGAAAAATTGTAAATTTAATATATTGAGAAGAATAATTATTTCGGTACAAAACTTACCAATTAATTTTTCGTACACCAAATTGTCAATGTTTAGTTTTTGTATCAGCTCATAGAGTTGGATGTCTTCCATTTTAATCTGAAAATTATAAAAATTAATATAATATATTTAAACTCGCATACGTTTTTTGTGCATGTGTGCGAAATCAGTCGAAACCAAAGGCTGAGCATGCGCTTTTTTGTTCTGCCCTTGAACATTAAACAGCATACATATACATTCATACATGTATATTTTGCATGTACATTTGTATGTACGCATGTTTGCATATGCATGTATGTGTGCTTCTGTGCTGTTTGACTATACCCTCTACAAGGGTATACAAAATCCAACATATTCGGGCAAAAATCAATCCCAAACGAGATCAGAAGTCGGTCAAGTCCGGATTTTCTCAAACCAAGTATGATAAGGATTAATTTGTGTACGAAACTTTCAATCCCGAAATTCTTGTCTTAATTCCGATCTTAGCTCACACAGGATTGATTTCATCTTGTTATTCGAGCTCGATCAGATCCCTTCCATCAAGAAGGTCTGATATTGATTTAAGCTCAATATTAGTACTTGATATGATCTCAAAGTCGAATTGGTGCTTCTTCTAGTTCCAATCCCGAGTGGGACATAGGGCAATAACTACGCCTCTCCAGCGAACTCTGTTGTTAGGCCGTCGCTTTGAGTTTTACCCAACTTTTCCCGATGCTTTCCGTCTCTGTACCGACAGTAGTTTTTCAAGTTTCTTTGGGTTTGCCTGCTGTCCGCCCGTCTCCGTCTAACGGGTTCCATTCCATTGCCTTCCGCAATGTATGTTCTATCCAGCTCCATTTCATTCTGCGTATTATTGTGTCGCCACTCTCCATATTCACTCGTCTGAGTAGCTCGGAATTCCGTATTCTGTCAGGCCAGAATATGCGTCGCAGGCAACGGTTTACAAATGTTTGGAGGTTGTAATTTTCCATTCCATTCCATTCGATTGGCATTACGTAGGACTTGAAAAGCCTGATTTTGAGCCAGTATGAATGACAGCTGACACCTTTAGCCTTTTGCAGGCGCGAATCCACAACCAGTTCCGTCCCTCCATCAACAGCGACTACGCTACCCAAGTAGCTGAATTGCTGAACTTGCTCAATTGGCTGTTCGTCCAATACCAGAGCCTGGGATTGTTCGGAACGGATGCTGAGCGCTTTCGTCTTAATCGTGTTGATTTTGAGGCCTGCCGCTTCAGCTGAGGTGTCCAGGTCGCGCTAGTGCACTTTCCAGGTCGCTTAGCCTATTTGCCAGGAGGCATATATCGTTTGCATAGTCCAGATGCCGCAGTGTTGTACTCATTGACCACTTTATGCCGCTGTTGTTGGGAGCGGGTCGCATTGTATCGAACACATCTGCAACCATCATTATAAACAGAATGAGCGACAGAGCACATCCCTGCCGAACGCCACTCAGGACATTTCACCGTGAAGTACTCTACACTGGGCGCTGTCGTATGTCGCTCTGATGAGGAAAATAAGTTTTTCCGGTATCCCTCTCCTTCGCAACCCGTGCCATATGCACTCCCTGCTTAAGCTGTCGAAGGCCTTGGCGAAGACCACAAAGTTGATATGCAGGTCTCTCAGGCGATCCACAACTATTTTAGCTATGAGCTTCGAGATGATTGGCACCACACAGATTCCACGCCAGTTTTTTGGAATTTTCACCAGGATGCACTCAAACCATTCCGAGGGATGCTCCTCAGTTTCCCACGCCCGTTTTATTACCGGGTACAGTAAATCCACCGCGGTTGCCGGCTGGCACTTGAAGAGCTCCGCAGGTATGCCGTCAACTCCGGCTGCTTTGTTGATGGGTTTTGTGGGTGCTGAAGTCCTTGCCCTGTGGTGGCTTGAAATCTGTGACAGCTGTGGATACCTCACAGTTATGGGCTGCTGCAAAGTGGAATTTTCATCTGATCAATTGATCCTTTCCAGTCGTAAGATACTTTCCATCAGTGTACTTAATTGAGCGCTTTGCATTTTTTTTTAACTGTTATTTCGTTGTTCGCCTTATAAACCGTTTTCAGATCGCCGTTTGCTGCTACATTTTCCACTTTGATGCGGCTGTTTTTGTCCCGGCGCACACTTCTTTTGATCTCCCGGTGCTTGGCGCAGTATTCTTGTTTCATAGCCGTTACACTAAGAAAATACTAGAACGAATAATTTGAGTACGAACGCTCTTGAAAAAAAAATTAGTCGCTCTTGAATTTTCAAGAATTTTGCTCTTGGAATCGAGATAAATTCGTTCTAAACGTTCTCAATTTTGTTTTTTATAGGCAAGGGGGGTGAGGGCAACTTAACTTTGAGAGAGTAGCGTTGGAGTCGCTCTCGCAGAGAGTGAGGGCGCATGCGCAGTTGGTCGTTGAGAGAATGAGAGCGCAGAGAGTGAGAGCGCATGCGCAGTTTGTTGTTGTGTTATAAAGACAACTGCGTCTATTTATAAGTGTGATTTCGTCGCGTCGTTGAGAGAATGAGAGCGCAGAGAGTGAGAGCGCATGCGCAGTTTGTTGTTGTGTTATAAAGGCAACTGCGTCTATTTATAAGTGTGATTTCGTCGCGTCTTTTACCTTACGAAGGTTAGCTGAGCTAGTTAAAATGCCCGTCGCCTGTGTGTGTTTCAGTCTTTCGAGGTACCGAGTTCAAGTCCCAGAAAAGTAAGTAAAAAAAAAAAATATCTATGTGGTTATCTCCAAAAATCAATCACAACTTAAAACAAAGTTTGGTGGGTGGGTGGGGGTGGTGGTGGGTGGCGTTGGGGTTGGTGTGGTTGATAATGGTGAGTGGGACGGGGGAGGTAGACGAGACGGACACCACCACGGTCGGGTCGGTCGTGTCTCTCCCACCCCCCACCCACCCCAAATATTCTTTTTAATTTTTTTATTTTGAGAATTATTCGTTCTTGGATCAAGTACTGAAACTCTTGAATCAATAATTATTCATACTTGGATCAAGAGCTCAAACTCTTGAATCAGGAATGTCGGGATAAAAAATTCACTCTTGAATCAAGAATTTCGCTCTTGGATCAAGAATTTTCACTCTCACCGTACTTTTGAGAACGAATGCTCTTGATTCAAGAGCGAAATTCTCTATTTTTTCTCTGAGTGTAGTTGTTGTGGTGGGTTCGGATTCTGCAGTTTCTGCCTAATTTCCGCGCATTGCCTTAAGCTCAAATAAGTCAAAATCTCTACGTGATGGACCATTTCTGAAAATACATTCGTGTTCAGCACACGAAAAATATCTAGAATCACCACCAATCCTTCAATATACTAGACCTTGTTGCCTAGTGTAATCGATCCTGACCAAAGGGGCATTTTGCCTGCTGCATAGAGCAGAGTTCCCCAGCGATAGCCCCTGGGGCACGAACATACTCGCCAATTCACACCGAATGCTTGCCGAAGTCATGCATCACTGTGTGTTAGAGAGAGACACAGTCACGTTTTCGCCCTCTCTGCTTGGGGAACCCTGGCATAGAGTATATATGTACATATATCAGAAAATGTTTTCACCTTGACGAATTCTCAGTGAAACCTTAAAGCATCTGCCTCGTTTGATCAATTGGGATCATATATAATTGCTACAGTAACGATCGGTTCTAGTATTTTATGGTTCTTTATCGGCTGCATTGTTCAGATGCTGCAGTGTTTATGTCGCTGTTGCTGAGAGCTGGTCGCAAGCAGCTCACGAACTTCCGACTCCATATAACGAGTCAAGTGTCCTCTGGTGTCAAGTGTTTTCGTGGTGAGCTAATTGTGCGTCTGCGGTAAGTAGGCTGAGAAATCTTGATAACTATAGGCCCTAGACTCTAAGATGGCACCCCCAACACTCTGAGCAAACCATAGCTACCGGAAACATCATCCCCATTCTCGGAATAGCTAGATTATTGCAAATTTATACTTGATCAGGGAGCAAGTTGTTCTGCTGAACACGGCCAGTGTCTTTGAAGATATTTTGATTAATGTTTCATTGCAAACATCATGAGAGTAGCCCAAAAGTCGACGATCTCATACATACATGAAAATGTTCTTCACTGCATTTCCTTGGGAAATGCTTACTTTGCCCGACCGTGTTGACGTGCTAAGTGCCTTTACCCAGAGAGATGGCCCCAAAAACGAAAATAAAAAAAAAACTTAAGCCTAAGCCTATAATTTATGCTCCGCCCCCATCACCCTCAACAAAAAACAAAAAAAAAAAACAGAAAAAAAAAGCAGAAAAGAAAACGAAAAGCTTAACTCGAAAATTGCAAATTCGGGTGTTCAATCGAGTCAAATCCTTTTCTATTACCAACTGCCGCCGCGGCTGGCCCCAGCCCTGTGTTTAAAGAAATTGTGGGGCTCTTCAACAATTTAATGGCTGATTTGGTGCGGTTGTTGAAGGTGTCGGTTGGGTGGCTTTTGTGTCTTGTGTGCTCTATGCACTTTGGCACAGTTATTTGCCTGCAGTTCGGTTGGGGCATATTGAAAGTGTTGCGCGATCGTGTCTCGTGAGTTTCAAGATTTTACATTTATTTCTATTTTCTTAAAAATATCGTCTTTATTCTCTAAAAATCACCTTCCCTACAAATTGGCCTAAACTACTCAGTTCATAATAAAGACATTTATTGGGGCTCTAGAATCCGGATTCAATTGCAATCAGCAGAGCGGGGGGGCAGGGGAGGATGTAGGAGAAGAGACCAGAAACTGAAATAATGCGATCGTTTCAATGTCCTAGGGCAACGCACGTTGCGTGTGTGTGTGTGTGTGTGTTGGGTGGGAGTCCCACTCCTAGCCACATCGTGGCCAGCCACATGCAAGTCAAAGCCTGGCCCAGGCCCGACAGCCATATGGTCGCCCCCTCGTCGCTCCTCTATTGACTGGGGCCTGGCTCATTATAGATGCAGCGCCGATTTGTTTTGTTGTCCCCCCATTTGACTTTGAATTGATAGCATCAGGGAGCAGCAACAGGAACAGCAGGCCATGGACTCCACTCTGCACCCGCCGGCTGCCTGCATTTAAGATATAAATGTATTTGAACAATTGAGTTTGCAGCGCATGCGCATGCTCAGTGCAAATATTTTAGATTCGCATAAACTTTGCATAGTTTTTAGATGGACAGCCAGACCAGGAGTTTTGGCTAGTAAGCGGATTACAGTGGTTCGCAAAAATTAAACAAGGAAAATTGAATTATTTGTTATATTTTGATTCTCCAGCCAAGCAAATAATAAAAATAGAGGAAAGCTTACTTCGGCTCAACCAAAGTTTATATACGCTTGTATAATTTATTTAAATTAAGGTTTTAAATGATTTTCGTCGCACATTCTTAGCTCAGTTATTTCTCAAACTCAGCAATAGATGGCTCCACTTCTTTGACCATTTGCTTCTAGGTTTGTTATATAGCAGCTATATGATATATTCATCAGATTTTGACCAAACTCCCCAAAATTGTGTGGAAACCGATAATATTCATAACTGGAGAGTATAAAGACGCTACCATTGCAAATAAAAAAAGTTTTTCTCACTGGAACTACTTTTTCGACCGATAGTTCCTATGGAAGCTATATGCTATAGTCATTCGATTTGGATTAAAATTGGCAGAATTGTGTGGTAGCATATAATATTGATCAGTAACAAGTTTGGGAGCGATAGCATTGAAAACAAAAAAAAATTTCCCACTAAGACTTTTTTCCAGACATATGTTTTGTATGGCAGCTATACTATATAGTTAGCCGATTTTTATCAAACTTGATGGAATTGTGTAAAAGCATAGAAAACTTGTAAATACGAGGTTTAGGCACGTTTGCGTGGAAGACAAAAAAGTTTTTCCAACTAAAACTACTTTTTCGACCGATAGTTCCTATGGCAGCTATATGCTATAGTCATCCGATTTGGATCAAAAATGGCAGAATTGTGTGGTAGCATATAATATTGATCAATAACAAGTTTGGGAGCGATAGCATTCAAAACAAAAAAGATTTTCTTACTAAGACGTTTTTTCGGACCTAACTTTTGTATGGCAGCTATACTATATAGTTGGCCGATTTACAT
>JBAMBO010002324.1:0-27136 GCA_037044535.1 Lordiphosa magnipectinata | reverse complement strand
ATTTGACACAAGGTAAATACAAAAAATTGATAAAAATATGAGAAACAAAAGAGTTTCACTCTACAGTTTTTAGCATAAGATAAAACAACAGTGAAAAACTCAGCTTCCTATCTAAACTCTTTTATATATATAGAAGATTGGTCAAGACTAGTGATCAAGTACGAAACTCGGTCATTACTCGTCGTGTCACACCGTGACACGTTCAAATTAACTTCACGAGTGCACCTCTAGTCAAGACTATGTATACTATCGGTGCGCGCGTGAGCAAATTTTCTTTCACGTCACGAATGTTTCACGAAATAAAAATACCTGGTAATTGTCTAGTATAGGGACCTTATTTAAAATTTTAAAAAAATGCATTATTTATTTGACACTTGACGAAAAGCATATAAAATATTTGTATTTTATACAAAACCTGTATATTTCCAAATTCGTTTAAAAAACAATGGATGACCGCGATTTTTTGCAAAAAAAATTCTTCATAATTCGCGATCTATCGAAGGTATTTTTAATTATAATTTTCTGAGGTAAGGTTCTTCTAGTAGACATATTTTTTAGTATAGTTTGCAATGCCGAACTTCACATGAATAGAAACACTTTTGAACTGTTTTGAAATCTGAATGCTATTGCACAGCAGTCTTATTTGAATGAAGCATTGTGTCGAAATAAATTTTTATGTCATCTGGAATCAAGCCTTTAAACTCGAAAATCTATTTTAAAAAATTTTATATGGGAATAAATTTGGTACAGTTTACTCAACAATTGCTCGGACACTTATTAAACAAAAAGCAAAGATTTATAGATTCTTGGTAGCTGACATTGGATCCCAAAAAAAAATTCAAAAAGTTTTTATGATATGTGCTATCTATATATGTAGGAATAGGAATATAGGTGCTTCGGGCTATGTTGATTTAAGTTAAGTCTGCATCCCTGTGTTCCATTTTGCATTTCATTTGCTATTTGTATGTACACTTAAGTAAGAGAGTCGATTGCAGCCAGCCGAAGAAGTCGGACGTACATTCTAAGCTGAACATATGTAATTCACTTTTAAGTTTAATATTCGTTAAAATAAACAATCATATTATTATTTGTGAAATCTGGAGAGTGTCTAAATGGACCAACATCCCCCATCGCATTCCCCATCCCACAAATTGGGGGCTCGTCCAAACGTGAAGTTAAATTACTAAGAACTTAGAGGGCGTCAGCCAGACGCAGGGGAAGAGATAAAAACAGTGCATAGCAGAATTGAAAATCAATGCGCGTCGGCGAAAAACAGTTAATTTGGCACGTGGAAGCGACCAAATAGATGGAAGGCGATCGACCAAGAGTTGGAGAGAAGTTGAAAGTGCGCGCTGGTTGACATAGGTGGTCAATGGCTAAGCAATAGAAGCAGAACGTCGGCATCAGGGAGCTGAGTGGCATACCATTTTGAAAGATATACTTTCAAGAGTGTTTTAAAAAAAATTTTAAAAATCGTCGGAACAGTTTTTGAGAAAAGCTCTTCTAAGTGGACCAAACTCTTCCTTTTCCCCATACAAAATGATGCAGAAAAATTACTTTTATACATAAAGCCCTAAAACTCCACTTTTAGGAGATGTGCTCAAATACGCCTTATACCATCACGAAGGTCACATATGCAAGGGTATATACAACAAATTCGATCCAAATCGTGTGAACCGTTTTTAAGAATAATGCTTAGTGGAGGTACCTTGGCTTGATATTTAAAAATTACAAGAAGGCCGCCAGTTCATCAGTTGGAACTAGTTATGAAAACAGTGCTTGTTAAGTTAAAATAAGACTTTGTGAACAACAAAAAACAAGTCTCAATAAAATATTTCACTTCGAGCCAATTTAGTATGACCATAAAAGTCCTTGATAAATTTTCTTTTTAAGATTGCGGGAGAACTAGGAGATGTGCCAACATGCACGATATGTCAAAAGATGTACATTTTATTAACCTTTTTTATAAAAAAAAGAATCATAGCAATCGTCTGAACAGATTTAAATTGAAGGGAACTCCACAAAGCCGATATTAAGCCGATCGTCCAAAATTAACATTAACTTAAAGAATATAAGATGTATAAAGAGATCGGTAAGTATTCTGTTTGTTAAGTGGATTTTCAACAAAACAGTTCCTAAAACAATTAAAGCTATGCAAATTAGATTTGAGAGCTGTTTTGTTGAATAATTGTATACATACATTATATGTATTACGTATATATATATACTGGCATATAACCCGTCGCGCTTCGCTGCGTCACCATCAGTACAGCCTTTTTGATTTGTGTTCCCCGTAGAGCCCACAAAGCGAATCTTACATACATCAGCTTGAATTCATCGTCTTACATCGTCTTTTCCCCGTAACGACTTTGATGCTGGGTTTTCTATCCAATTCCCACCCACATCCTACCCACTTCCCACCCACCGTGACCGTTCCCTTTATCGTTATCGTTATAGTTATAGTTATAGTTATAGTTATAGTTATAGTTATAGTTATAGTTATAGTTATAGTTATAGTTATAGTTATAGTTATAGTTATAGTTATAGTTATAGTTATAGTTATAGTTATAGTTATAGTTATAGTTATAGTTATAGTTATAGTTATAGTTATAGTTATAGTTATAGTTATAGTTATAGTTATAGTTATAGTTATAGTTATAGTTATAGTTATAGTTATAGTTATAGTTATAGTTATAGTTATAGTTATAGTTATAGTTATAGTTATAGTTATAGTTATAGTTATAGTTATAGTTATAGTTATAGTTATAGTTATAGTTATAGTTATAGTTATAGTTATAGTTATAGTTATAGTTATAGTTATAGTTATAGTTATAGTTATAGTTATAGTTATAGTTATAGTTATAGTTATAGTTATAGTTATAGTTATAGTTATAGTTATAGTTATAGTTATAGTTATAGTTATAGTTATAGTTATAGTTATAGTTATAGTTATAGTTATAGTTATAGTTATAGTTATAGTTATAGTTATAGTTATAGTTATAGTTATAGTTATAGTTATAGTTATAGTTATAGTTATAGTTATAGTTATAGTTATAGTTATAGTTATAGTTATAGTTATAGTTATAGTTATAGTTATCGTTATCGTTATCGTTACCGCCCCATTTCACTTTTTTCGTATTCTATCCTTACAAACCGAGTTGCAAGCCAATCGGATGAAAAATAACTTTTTGCCTACAGAATTTTCCGGGAATTTTCACGCCAGGGGGGCGGATTTTCCGACATTGGAAAATCACATGTCAAATTATTTCGTATCGCCAATCGGATGAAAAATAGTTTTTTGCATGCAGAATTTTCACGCCATTTTCCTCCTGGGCGGATTTTCCGAAATCGGGAAAACACGTGTCGAATTATTTCGCTTACTACGCTTACAACCCAAGTTTCAAGTCAATCGGATGAAAAACTTTTCCGACGCTTTTCCGGCTTTTCCGGTTGGAATTTTCCCCGTCTTAGTAAGCACTTTCACCACTAATAGAAACTCCTGTCCAAATTTCAGTCTTTTATCTCTTACCGTTTGCGCTCTGCGTTGATTGCCAATCAGTCAGTCAGAAGAGTAGATCATATAAGACACACAATAAATTTAAAACGAGAAGGCCAAGCTAACTTCGTCTGTGCCGAAGATTTTATACCCTTGCAAATGCTGTTTTTGAAATGTCAGAGTTTAAGAACGCTTACATAAAAATCTAAAAAAAATTTAACTAAAACCCATTTTCCGACAGATAAACATCTCATTTTGACCAAATTTCGCGAATCTTTTTGAAAACATATCATATTAACAATCGCGGAGTTTAGGAAAGATAAAATTTAAAACAGAAAAGATTTTTCTCACTAAGACTCATTTTCCGACCGATCGGTCCTATGGGCAACCATAAGATATAGTCACCCGATGTCGATCAACTTTTTCAAATTAGTTTGAAAGCGTTTAATATTAAGAATCACCGACTTTAAGAACGATTTACCTGAAAACAAAAAAGTTTTTTTCACTAAGACCCATTTTCCGACCGATCGGTCCTATGGCAGCTATATGTTATAGTCATCCGACTTTGACCAAAGTTTGCAAATCTGTTTGAATGCATATAATATTAATTATGGCCGAGTTTTATGACGCTAGCATTGAAAACAAAAAAGTTTTTCTTACTAAGACCCATTTTCCAGCCGATGGTTCCTATGACAGCTATAAGATATGGTCATTCGATCTTGACCAAAATTTGCAAATCTGTTTGAAAGCATATAATATTAATAATGGCCGAGTTTAAGGCCGCTAACATTGAAGACAAAAAATTTTTCCTCACTAAGACCCGTTTTCTGACCGATTGTTCCTATGGCAGCTATAAGATATAGTCATCCGATCCGGTTGGTTCCGACATATTAGCAGCGTGCAGTAAAAAGAAGACTCTGTGCTAAATTTCAGCTCGATAGCTTTAAAACTGAGAGACTAGTTTGCGTAGAAACAGACAGACGGACGGACAAAGCTCAATCGACTCAGCTCATCGCCCTGATCAAGAATATATATAGTTTATGGGGTCGGAAATGAATATTTCTATGCGTTGCAAACTTCTGGGCAAAATTATAATACCCTTTGCAAGGGTATAAAAAAGCAATTAAATGCAGAGCCGTAAATCGCTTTGTAGAAAAATGCGAAAGTAAGGGCACTACTGCGTTTGAGTATAAAAAAAAGGAATTTAACAAAATGAATAAGTACAGAGCTTTGGTAGAAAATGACCATATGGTATATGCCAATCTATCATATAGAAATTTCATATCGGAGGAAAATGCTAAAAACGATTTTGTTAAAGATGCGTTTAAAGATGCCTACGATATGAAATGTATGGAATACAAAAATTATATTCAACATTTATCGACCAGAATCGAAGTATTTTTATGGAATATCGACCATATAAGGCTGATTCTCCAATTAAATATTCACACATTACATATGAATGCGACTGGCAATGTTGTCCAACCATTAAAAATTGCTATATATATCTATATCTATATATATATATATATATATATATATCTATATATATATGTATATAATGAATATATCTATGTATATTCATTAATAGCACACATTCCTGAACATCACATAACTTATCCGGTCGCAAACGCGATTCTTTCAAATCATACAACGTATGACATAGGTCGATTTTTATGTGATCTCAATAGGTTTTGTGAACAAAATAAAATTAAATTGCCCATTTGTAGACGAATTATAACTGATGTTAGTTTTACTATCACATCTTGAAATACAATGATATGTGTTTTGATTTTGTTTATGGGAAAAATAATGCCTTTCCTAAAGTCTGCGTTCAGTTTTGTACAAGCCACTATAGTAAAATCATGTGTGGTGATATCGACAACAAAGTTGGCTTGAATAATATAGAACTTAGAACATTTTTAAGAAATGCATTGGGTTTGGCATATAACATATGCGAAATCGGAGACTTAGAAGAATGGTTTAAAAACCTTATTATAATACTCTTGTCTCCAAATTTTAATAAAATGGTTAGTACCGCAATTTTATACTTCTCAAGGAAAACAAGAAAGAAAGTCGGTCAAGCCCGACTATAACATACACTGTACCCTTAACGTCGCAGCTCGCATTTGCTCACGAGCTATACGCGCTCATCTCTAAGTTTCACTCTCTCTCTCTCTCTCTCACTAAGATTGCCGTTCAATAGAATGCTGTGGTGTAGGGTAGGGGGGTGGGGGGTGTTTACTGGCCGTTTTTTGCTCATAACTTGAGTACCGTTCATCGATCTTTATCATTCCTTCAGCAAATCGATAAATAATTTTGTTTACAAGGTAAATCTAGAAGGTACGAACGATCTATCTGGAGGGGGCGTGAAAATAAACTTGATCTGCCTGCAAGTATACGAAATAAATGCCCCATACATGTCAAACCTCTATCTCTTACCATCTCTGAGATCTCTTCGTTCATACGGACGTACGGACAGACAGACAGACGAACAGACGGACATGGCTATATCGAATCGGCTGCTGATGCTGATCAAGAATATATATACTTTATAGGTTCGGAAACGATTCCTTCTCCCTGTTACATACATTTGCACAAACTTAATATACTCTATTTACCTTCGGTACAGAGTATAAAAATAGACGGTACTAATTTCGATGAAATTGATGTTGCTTCGCAAGATGCTGATGTGTTTCGCGACCACACATTAAAAACCATTGCAAGCAAAAGTCAATCTAGAAAAAAATTCAGTTAAATTGCAGATGAAGTTAAGAAAAATATTTCACTGCAGGGTCGAGGGACTTATTGATTAGCCTCAATTCATCCAACCTGAAGTGGTAGATATTGTTTTAGAAAAGTATATTGTTTATACACCATTTTGGACTAACATAATAGGTATTTTTATTGATAAGCTCAATAAAAGACCTAGCAATGGTCATATTGAATCGTTTTTTAAAACGATTCAACATAGTGTAATAAAGTCAAAACACGGAATGAAGCTTGGTAGATTAATTCGAGAAATGAATGATCTTTCCAACTCTGGGATCAGACAAATTGAATTTGTGTATCCTGAATTCTTGCACTCCCCTCTTATGCCCTATTAAAGCCAGACATAAAAAGCATAAAAAAAAACAAACAAAAACGTTTAACGAAATGTCAAATAAACAAAGACTTTCTGAGCACCAAGAAAGCTGGCAGAAAAAAGGTGTTCAAAAACTAAAAGTGGGACTATTTAAAGGTGATTTCTCTGGACCAATTAAAGTTCAAGAGAAATACAAGTCAGCATGCCTTTCAAAAGACACTGACGATAAGAACTATAATTTAGAACTAACAATTGTACCCGAACATATTACGGATTATTCTATTTGTTTAGATCATTCATATGCGAGGTCTCCGAATAAATTTGGAATGGAAGAGAATTACAAAGAAATTCTTATTAACAATTCCGAATTAAGCAGCTGCATTATTAAAAGCACCCAGTCGTACGTAATGAACTGCAATACTCTTTTTGAAACTGTACATCGTCATAATTATAGTGGATTCTTGTCTCAAATAGCACTACCCGATCTTGTCACATTGGAAGGAAAAAATTGGCTTTCGAACTTTATAGTTGATGCTGTCTTGACTGTTCTTATTTACGAACGTGACGAAGGAGTAAAAAGTCTTCCATGTCAACTTAGTGATTTTTGCTTTGGCAATAAAGAACTTATTCAAAAGGAAACAAAAAGCATTTTAATTGTTCCCCATTGCCATAAAGATCATTTTCATATATTGTTTATAAATAAGAAAAATTATGAATTTTCATTTCTTGATCCTATGGGATAGACCACCATCGGTCAAAAATTTAAAAAATATTATCAGCAAATGTTAGATCAAATTAGCGAATTGAATTTCAGATATGTTTACTTATGTCGTGATCTCCAACGAGATTCGTTTAATTGTGGGATATTTATTTTACAGTTTGCCAAATGTTATTTAAAAAATATACCTCTAATAAACTTGCAAGCAGAAGACTCGTTTAGAAGAGATATGTTTATTAAACTAATTAATTACGGCGACTCATTGCAAAATATATGTCTTCATTGCTGTAAGCAGCTAAGTGACCAGTACAGACTATTATGCAATAATTGCAAGCGTTCTCTGTGTATTATGTGTAGCAAGGACAAATTAAATTTTAAGAACAATAAATTTATTTGTTTAATTTGCAGTCAACTTAGCGAAGCATCTAATGCGTAAGGTCTGCTGAGATATTCTTAATCTAAATAGCGAAGCATCTAATGCGTAACGACTGCTGAAATATTCTTAATCTAAATAGCGAAGCATCTAATGCGTAACGACTGCTGAGATATTCTTCTAATTCTGAACTGATCATAGCGAAGCTTATTTACATACGCGAAACGTCTGCTGAGATCCATTGTACTTGCTTTACTAAACACAGAAAACCTTATAATAATAGTAAATGTATGTGGACTAGGCCTACTGGGGAAACCACACTAAAAAAACGCGCCCTTAACTCTACCTCAATGGTGGTGCGGAAATGAGTATTTAATTTTAAGAAATTGTATTTGTTGTAAATATGATTGTATTTAATACGGCGTAGCAACGGGTACCTGCTAGACACATAACATTTCGATACTCATATAATTGTCGTATAAACAGTTTGTTTTAGTTTTTAACTAATTTACATTGTCTTGCAGACGATGCGCTGCAGGAGGCCTTTTTGTAATAATAATAATAATAGTTATGATTTTCTTTACTTTTTAGACTCCTAGGATGTACTCTCTATGTATGTGTTATGCAGTAGGTGTAGTAAGTGTAGGTGTAAACATTAGTAGTAGCTACAATTTCAACTTATGTTCATACTCTAAACACTTTAATGTAATCCGTAACTAGATATATCTTTAGATTTATGTTTAGCGAGTTATCCTGTAGCGCTTGTTGCTTTATAGTTTAAAAGAAGATTAATATTTAATTTTTCTTTTATATAATTTCGTCTTAAAAAAGTAAATAGATGTGTGACGCAACCTGGCGGGAAGGACGACACTATTTCAGCTTCATAACGAATTTATAACACTTAACTTAAGGCGTTGCGAGATTTGGTTTATGGTTAATCCAATGCGCTGCTTAATCTACAAAGGGAGAGACAGAGAAGGTTAATCTTCGTAATTTTTGTAGACTTCCTCTCACTTACCTAAAACATGACTCTTCATATTTGTGATGCGTGGTTCCGATGCGGGTTGTGGTATGATGGTGATCTCATCGTTGATCTTTATCGGCTTTAACAGCGACTCTTTGGCAGACCCCAGCGAATTGCGCGACATGCCCGCTCCCGTACCGGATTCAATCGATAACTGAGCACTGTTCTTCTTGCTATACATAGCCTTGCGAGCCACTGTGCTATGCGCCGTGTACACATGCGTCTCAAACTGTTTGTTCATGGTAGTTGTGCACACGGTGCACTTGTGGGAGAGATGAGCGGCCTTCAGGATCATGTGATGAACGCGCAAAACGTGATTCAGTAATTTCCATTGGTACATCTGTTAAGGAAGACATTCATATTTAAAAAAAGACAAAATACAAGCATTTTATCAGAAATCTCTTACCCTGCCACAGACTGGACAGCGTCCGGCATCTTTGCCCTTGTTGGCAGCCTCCTGCATTGAGTTTGTGACCAAGCCATGTGAGCCTAACAAAGGTCTCTCCAAACCCTGATCCGTAAGGAAGCGGAACTGACACTTTTGGCAATTCAATAGCGGCCGGTTGTAGATCATCTTGGTATGTATCTGTTTGGTTTAAATAACCAATGGATTAGCCTGTTTGGCGGCCAATTGCTTACATTTGTAAATACTCCAAGGTTCATGTCCAACAGTTCGTTGACATTGCAAGGCGTCTCACTGCTCTGGCAGCGCCGTTGTTTAGTCTTTTATTTAAAAGTTTAGTTTCCTTGTTTGTGTTTCCTTAGAAATTTAGCACATAAGTGGTCACACTGGACCGTTCGCGGCCAATTTAAAACGACGGTGGAGCTGCCAGAGCTGGCCAAAATTTGCCCTGACACTTAAATGCATATTTTGGAAAAACCCTCCACATGATTTTGATGAGTGGGAGCGGAAAAAATCCTAGCTTAATCCTGCATACCGCATATATGGCTACGCGACCCCAAAATCGAGCTATTTAGATAGCGACGATTTAGGCTGACCATTCGCAGCCAATATAAAAAATATCGCATATCGATAAGAATATGAACTGGTTCCGATACTCAGCTGGTTCCATTTCTGGCGCGGGCTGAATTCTGTTTGAATTAGTGCCTTTAGTGTGTCTACAAATCATCACTTTTCTTCCAAACGCTACACATGATTTTGATGAGTCCTTCACATCTGCTTATGTGCGTCAAAATAGCGTCGTATACTTAGCGTCGAATTGGAAAGATGGAATATGGGACATTTTGAAATTTTTCATTTTTTTAATTTCTCTCTATTTATACAAAAAAATGAAGATCTGTAAATGCAAAATTGTTCAGAAATGCAAGAACTACTGATTTTATTGACCTGTGGGTGAGTTTGAGCATTGCAGGTAGTGAAAATTTGACACCTAAAAATCGGCTCCTCACATTTTGGGCTATATCTCCTCTCTCAGATAATGGCCCGATATGCACGGTATGCCAAAACTTCAGGCACATATTCATGAATATACTCTAAATACTCTCAGATCAATCGTCTGAACAGTTTTTGAGATAAACGCTCATCAGTGAACCAACCTCACAAAAGTCCCATACAAAAAACCTTAAAAAAATTACGTCCATAATTATGTGCCAACTGCTAAGCTCCAAGATAATGGCCCACATTGCACGGTATACTAGCTTATAACAGAGATATTCAAGACAATTTGGAGCTCAATCGTGTAACCCGTTTTTGTGAAAAACGCTTTTTAGTGGGAGTGCCTCGTCTTCATATTTTCCACTAATAAGAGTGGCGCGAGCTTGCGAACCGGAACCAGTCATTGGAACTGGAGCAAGCATTTTGATGCATATTTCATCAAAATCGTCTGAACACTTTTTGAGAAATTTAAGTTTTTCTTATTTTATCAAAATTCGCATAAAAGTCGCTCACGCACCCACCTCTACATAAATTTCTTACAGTGTGGCAGCCTTGCCATCCTCCGTTATTTTTATGACGCCGTCGAACGGTTTGCGGAAGTGTTAATTAATTTTGCGTAAAAGGCCAGTTTGGAGCAGAATGACATGTAAGTTTGGTATATTACACTGAACTAGCATCAATATTTACACCGTGATTTTACTTACAGCCAAAGAATCGGAGACATTTGTCGAATCCAAAAATGGAAAAGATCCTTCAACTGAAGGAATCGGAAATCTGGCTGGTACTAAGTGAGTAAATACTAAAATTATAAGTGTGCTGAGTGTGCACACTCATACATATTTGATCGACTTGTCGGGCGTGGTTCGCAAATCTGGTGACAATGGGCACATTCTTGTTGTGTTTCGGCAGGGCGCGTGCAGCCAGTTTATCCTTGCCTTGCAGATCCCTAAGTCCCTTGGTATTGGGACTACTGACAAGTAGTCAGCCACTGGTCCAAATGTCCTGACGCCCTGCACATAGTCTCTGATGGGGCTAATAGAGTTTCGATTTCGTCCCAAAATTTACAACCACAATGCCATGGAAATCCTCCTGCTGGCGCACTGGCTGCAGACGCTCCAAAACGGCCTGATGACCCTCGTTATTGAAGCCAAAGCAATTAGTTATGGCCTTGTCCTCGATGAGGCGAAACACTCGGAGCTTGCGGTTGCCATCCTGCGCCACAGGTGTGACCGTGTCCACTTTAATGAAGCCAAGTCCCAAATCCTGCACTCTACCAAGGCACCAATCGCCTCGCCATTCTTGCCAAAGTGGCTATGTTACGCATAGAAGGAAGCATATCCGACCACAAAAAGTATATTTATTCTTGATCAGCATGACATTGATATAGCCATGCCTGCCTCTCCGTCCATCTGCTTCTATGCTATCTCCTCCGTCGGTTTTTAAGCTATTTTAACCAAACTTTGCAATAGGTCTTTTGGAACAAATACGCAGCCCAGAAAATGACCTGCTAACCCTACGCCGGTGGGTGGTGTAAGCTGGTCCGACACTCGGCTGTTGATGTTGATCAAGAATATATATACTTTATAGAATTAAATGATTCCTTCTCTCTGTTACATACTTTTGCACAAACTTAACCCTTTCAGCCCCGCATTAGACTGGACTTAAAAAATATTTTAGGTCATAATTTTTGTTGTATTGCCTCAAAGGTTAACTGATACTAATTTGAAAGACCTACGTATCCTTGATCGTCCTTATTGAAAGGATTGCTAAAAATATTTCTTAAATTCCTGTAATACAAATAAACAATTTTAGCTTAAAAAGTAGTTATTTATATATTATTTGAACTATTTTATACCAATTTTTTTCTTTTATTTTCCCATCAGAACAATCGTTTTCTTTTAGTTGAATTAAAAGCAGAATAACTTTTGCTCCATCTTTTGGCAGAGTTCATTTTTCGCGTTATCGAAAGAAAAGCGACGCTAATACTAAGAGCTCATAGCAGCTGACTAAATTGTGCCTACACTAAAACTCACAAAACTGATCAGTCGCGTAGACAATGTCAAAAACAAATCGCCAAAAAGTCACAAAGCGTACAAAAAAAAAAAGGCGAGCTAAAATCAAGTCCAATAAAATTGATTTGATCTCGACCATCGGATTGAAATTTCAAGTACGAGTCGTACTAGACTCACTCGAATCAAGCACGAAAGGATTGGAACAATCCTAAAAGGCTTGGGTCAATCCGAAAACGCTCATTTCAAGTATGGATCCTACTTGAAAATCAAACGATCCTGACGCGAGATTGAAGTAAGTACGGAATTCCACTGTCAAAGTAAAAGAGCGAATAGAAACCCAGAGCAAGTTCCAAACTGAGAGTGAGAAGCTCTCAGGCTAAATGGATACACACACATATACAAATTTTTCTGTCAGCGCAGCAGTTATTGGTTGTGTGGGTTATTTGCGCTAACCGTAGCGTTGGAATTCCATTTTGTACTCTTTAAATCTATTTAATTCCATTCAAAACAGTATTTTAATATTATAATTAAATATGTTACACCGAATTCGGCTTAAAATAGAAACAGTGTTGTGTGAAGCCTTTATTTCCCATGAAGCAGCCCTAGCAGCTATCGATTCAAGGTTCAAATTAACCAAAAATAAAAAGTGGAACTTAGAACAGCTCGGTGTTCATGCAATATTTGATTGATGTTTAAAAACAAATTCTTACATATATTTCAATAGCAAACAAAAGAATAAAAGACGCATATCGGGTTAAAGAATGTGTAATATATTGAGGGTTTTAGCCAGCACATTAATTTAAAATTTTAATTAATTTGAAAACGACAAATCGTTCAGAGCAGCAATCAGCTCGAGTTGCGATAATTGCACTCGTTTTCGAAGTTGGGAACAGGCCTGATTATCTGTTTCAGCACAATTTTGTCGAGTTTGATTAGAATCGGACGGGTATATCGAATAGCTGTCATACAAATTCGAAATGAAATTGTGAAATGAAAATAATTTAAAACTTTAATTTATTTTATTTATACGAGCTGCATAGGTATATAAACTTCGGTGGGGCCGAAGTTAGCTTTCCTCTATTTTTATTTAATTTACGTTTCAACCTTTAAGGAATTCTATTGCGGGACTTAGTACTGCCATAGAAGAAGCCTTAAAAGGTGGCTTAAAAATATCTGAGAGTTTGCAAGATAAAGATTATCTTATGATTCCGAACATAGTCAACTCGAATTTAAAAAAGAAAAACCGCCTTTTCAAATTAAGCGGAGTTTCTAAAAAATTTCGTAAATCAGTAAATCAGTCAGTAAAATGTATTCGTTCATCTAATAAACATTGTGAACATTTTATAACTGAAATTAAAGTGGACGAATTTAAGGATACATTTCTTAAGTGTACCACAATGTTTTCAGAAAAGAAAAGCTTAGAACACATTATTAGGGAAAACTTTTTCTCTATTAATAATGCGAGTGGTCTGAACTTTAAGTCCATATGAGTCAACAAAGACTCTTTCGTTGCTTATGGATACTGCAAAGATCCATCTTGCAACTATTTTAAATTTTTGGGTCTTTCGATGTAACTGTGCGAGTTTACTCAAGCAGTCTGAAATTAACCCATACAATAAATTGCAAAAAGAATTGGCAATGCAGAGCCATAAATCGCTTTGTTGCTAAAAGCGATATTAAAGGCAACTCTGCATTTGAATATAAAACCAAAATTGCTAATAAACTAAATCCTGAAAGAGCTTTAGTGGGGAATAAGCAAATGGTTTATAAGAACTTATCCTATTACAGAAATCTCATTTCGGAGGAGAATTCCAAAAACGATTTTGAAAAAGATGCGTTTAAAGATGCCTACGACATGAAATGTATGGGATTTAGTCATTTTATTCAACTTATTTCCACTAGGGTGGAGGTATATTTATGGAATTTAGAACATTTAAAATTGTTTCTAAATCACATCAAAATTAACACGCTACATATGGATGCTACAGGATGTGTTGTGCAACCAATGAAATTGGCAAAGAAAAGAATATTTCTTTATTCATTGGTTGCACATATTCCAGAGCATCACATTGTGTATCCTGTGGCTCATGCGATTTTATCGAATCACACTGCCTTTGATATTGGTCGCTTTTTATGCGACCTTAATAGGTTTTGTGTTTCGAATAAATTGAAATTGCCACTTTGCAAACGAGTCGTGACTGACGTTAGCTTTGCAATTATTGGAGCAATATTAAAAGAATACTGTGATTTAGATATTGCAGTATACAATGAAACGTGCTTTCGATTTCTATATGGCGAAAGTAGTGCGTTTCCAAAAGTATGCATTCCATTTTGTACTAGCCATTATGCCAAAATTATGTGTGCTGATATAGACAGAACCGTAGGCTGGGCCAACACTGACTTAAAACATTTCCTTAAAAATGCTCTGGGTTGGGCATATAATATATGCACCATTGAGGACTTAGATGAATGGTTTAAACATCTGATAACTATTCTTCTTTCTCCTACTGTAAATGAAATGGTTAGCAAAGCCATTTCATATTTTACAGGTGCGAAACCAGAATCTTTTGATCTGGAAAAGCATGAATCATTTGTACATAGAACAAAGTATCGAGAAGATACTCTAAAAACCATTGCAAGCAAAATTCAATTGAAAACACGTTTCAAAACTTTTGCTGACATAATTAATTGTTTGATATGTAATTCAGAAAATGGAACAAAAAACATTTATTCTTGTCCCGAAATGGTAGAGGTCATTTTGGGAAAATATATTGTTTTTGCGCCATTTTGGACCAATGTTATGGGTATTTTTATTGATAAGAACAATAAAAGACCCAGCAATGGCCCGATTGAATCTTTTTTTAAGACAATGAAGCATAGTGTCATTAAATCAAAACAAGGGCTATAACTTGGAAGATTCATTCGTAAAATGGATGATCTTTCAAAATCTGTGGTGCGACTGGTTCAGCTTGCGCACCCAGAATATATTCGCTCCCCCATTCGTCATGGTGCTGTTAAAAAGGCTCGACCTAAAAAACGCACATCTAAGCAAATGACGGCCTTAACTGAGATGTCCAATAAAAAGCTTTCAAAATATACAGAAAGCTGGCAAAAAAAGGGCATCAAAAAAAAGGTGGGCTTGTTTAAGCGGGATTTCTCTGGACCCAACAAAGTTCGTGAGGAATATTCAAAATCATGTCTTCCAAAAGACAATAATTCAAATTTTGATTTAGAATTATCTATTTTTTCTGATATTAGGCGGCTGGCTCTGTCGCCAGCGGCAGCGGGCGCTATACTGAGCCGCGATAAATACCATGGATGTTTTCAATGCTATCGCTCCCAAACTTGTTACTGATCAATACTATATGCTATGCTACCACACAATTTTGCCAAGTATAATCTAAATCGGATGACTATAGACTATAGATGCCATAGGAACTATCGGTCGAAAAAGTAGTTCTAGTGAGAAAAACTTTTTATACCCTTGTAGAGGGTATATTAAAATTGTCGAGATGTTTGTAACGCATAGAAGGAAGCACCTCAGACCACATAAAATACATATATTCTTGATCAGCATGACGAGCTGAGTTGATATAGCCATGTCCGTCTGTCCGTCCGTCCGTCCGTCCGTCCGTCTGTCCGTCTGTCCGTCTGTTTCTATGCTATCTCCTCCGTCAGTTTTAAAGCTATCTTAACCAAACTTTGCACGAAGTCTTTTGGTGCAAATACGCTGCAAATTTTTCGGAACCAGCCGGTCGGATGACTATAGCATATAGCTGCCATAGGAACCATCGGTCGAAAATGTTGTTTTAGTGAGAAAATCTTGTTTATCTTCAACGCAAACGTCCCCAAACCTCGTATTTATAAGTTTTCTATGCTTTCACATAATTCCACCAAGTTTGATAGGGCAACTATATAGTATAGCTGAAATAGAAATTGTGTGTAAAAAATGTATATAGGAGGCCTTGTCAAAAATATGTACACTTGGCCGAATGTACATATTTGTGTCAGTGGCTTCAGGCTACTTATTTATATAAATTATACAAGCTACAAGGGTATATAAACTTCGGTCGAGCCGAAGTTAGCTTTCCTCTATTTTTTTTTGGTTTATTGCAACACGAGAAGCTTGGGTGCTTCCATTATGCAACATACAAAAAATGGCAAATTTAGAATCACATGGAAATGGATAGCAGAATGAAAGAAGAGATGAGATAGAAGTTGACTTGGCTATGTTTTATCTCGAGTTATTTTCGCGTGCAAGTCAGACGGCGTTTGTGGCAAGCGCTCTGGGAGACCTTGCATGCCATAAATTAACTAAATGATTTATTTAGACACACAATTCACTGCAACTCACCTGGAGTCGATAGCGATTCTTTTTCTCTTCGCATTTAGCCCAGGCTCGAGCAGAATTCCTGATTAGGTCATTCGGTATCAGGCCGACTTGTCTACGTCTTTAGAAACGGATAAAATTTAGGTATCTATTGTTTGCAACCGGGCCTGGATTGCTGGATTGCTTGCTTTTCGACATGCTCTTTGAAGAAACGTCCATGGCTTATTTACTGAATTGATATGTGAAAGCGCTAATATGTAAGTACCGCTGGAATTTGGTAAAATTAAAGTAATTTCAGAAATTTCAGAGTTTAAGAACAATTACATAAAAATCAAAAATTTTTCGAACTACAACCCATTTTCCAACAGATGAACATCTGATTTTGACCAAATTTCGCGAATCTTTTTGAAAACATATCAAATTAACAATCGCCGAGCTTAAGAATAATTAAATTAAAAACAAAAATGTTTTTTTCAATAACTCATTTTCTGACTGATCGGTCCTAAATTGAGAGGCAGCACAAATTTTATCTCTAATACTCATTGCTCCATGGCGCAATCGTTTAATTCAAAATCCTAGTCTGTGTCTATGGTACTGAGATCGGATTTTGGAAAAATGTGGAAAATTCGCCCAAGATGTTCACTCAGCTGGCGCCGCGCACTGAATGAAGCTCCGCCTGGTAACGCACTTCTTTTATAGGCGGCTGGCTCTGTCGCCAGCGGCAGCGGCCGCAGCTGGTCGTGACAGCGCGGGATTATCGATAACGATGGCGTGCGCGATTAGCTGGTCGCCTATCGTTTGATGGCGCGAGCAATCTTCGTTTGAAAATGCGCGCATGATTTGAATATGAACCTAGGTGGCAATGTGGCGCTTCTGGCGCATGTTGGCGCGCGCAATCTAAGTCCGAAAGTGAGAGCGTGATATGAATTTGATTAATATGAACTTAGATGGCGTTGTGGCGCTTTCAGAAATCTTTATAAACTTTTATTATATTATTATTTTATTAAATATTTTATTTTACTAAAAATCCAAATTTAAAAATACTTACAAATTCTTTTTTTAATGCATTGAAAAAAGCAATAGAATGTACAAAAAAAAACAACAAAAAAATTGGGGTGTTATTTCATTGGGGACTTATTGCCTGCAGCCATCTACTCAACATATAAAAGAGTTTGTCCTGACTGATTCACTGATAGGCAGTGTATCAGTATTTGTATCGATTCAGCAGATGGGCGAAACGATGGAACAAAGAGGTTAACCTAGCTACATGTGTCAGTGTAACTTATACACTCAGTCATGATGAGTGTCCAGGCGTATTCTTTAACAATGCTTGGGAAGATATCTGGACAAGCGCCTTACATTCGGAACCCATATCAACGCGCTTGTAAGGTCAATATATGGCAGAGTAAAGAAAGTGGGATGGCTTCTCTCTAGCAAAAACAAGCTGTCTCTCCGATATAAGGTGCATATATACAAAGCTATCATAGCACCTGCCTGGAGATATGGGATCCAAGTATACGGAATAGCTGCGAAATCACATCAGAGAAAGCTCTGTGTCCTTCAGTCAAGGTGTCTGCGCAGACTATCGGGAGCGCACTGGTATATGTGCACAAGACATCTGGAGAATGACCTCAGTGTGCCCAAGATTGGTGACGTAATCAATAAACAGGCAGGTGATTACGTGGAGAGACTAAGAAGTCACCCCAACACACTAGCCAGAAGACTCGTGCGCAGACGAAAGAAAGCAGGAAGTAGAGTAAGACGACGCCTCAAAAAACTTTTCCCTAGGAAACTTCCCAACAGACAAATATACTAACTTAGCAACAACCTCCCATTCAATAAACTTGACAACAAACATATTTTATATCATCACAAGCGCAATGGGTTTTTTTGCTAGTACTTTATATGGTCGGAAATGATTCCTTCTGTCTGTTAGATAAATTGGCACGACTTTAGTAAACCCTCTTTACTCTACGAGGAACGGGTATAAACATGTTTTTTTTGCGTGTTCCCCTTTATTTTCTTAATTTTTTTCCATTGCTTTTCGCTGATTGTCTGTTCGGGTCTCATTTCGCAGTTTAGTTTGCAAATGCACGGGTGCTGCATCCATGTGATTAGAAGGGACGTTTGCATGTTATGCATGTTATGCTGCGGGCCAGCACACTCGCCAATTTGGAAGGCCAGTCGTAGCCACCCGAACAATGGGAGAAGCTGGCCAACGTCGACGACTGGCACCAATCCGCCGCATGGCGGCAATGTCCCTGTCCCCTCAGCGCAGGATAAGGCTGCCAGTGCCCCAAATCTCCGGGTTGTCATGAAGAATGAGTAATTCAATAAAAAATTATATCCAACTCATGATAAATGAAAATATGTAAATACAAAATAAAGTTAACTGCCCGGTTTTTGCTCATAACTTGAGCATCGTCCGAAAGATGCTTGATATTTAAAAATTACAAGAAGGCCGCCAGTTCATCAGTCGGAACCAGTCATGGAACTAGTTATAAAAGCAGTGCTTGTTAAGTTAAAGCCTATTCACATTGGGCCAACATCCACCATCCATTGGCTGGATGCGCCGTAAGGTTTTGCCGTGCCGAAATTTTCTCATCCATTTCAACATCCACGGTGGATGTTCCTATCTCACAATGTTCGATTACGTTATCAGCCGATAAATTTCAGATGCAACACTAAAAAATTGTCATTTACTGTGCAAAAATTGGTATTCACCTCGAATATGTAAACAAGATAAAAGAAAAAGAAAAATGTCGGAATCAGCAGCAGGTATGTTGAATAAAAATATTTCTTTATATTTGTATAATTTTAACATTTTTATTCCTTGAAGCCGGTAAAAAATCAATGTACATTCGGCCAAATGTACACATTTTTGACAAGGCCTCCTATATACATTTTCTACACCCAATATCTATTTCAGCTATACTATATAGTTGTC
Source organism: Lordiphosa magnipectinata (assembly GCA_037044535.1). Lineage (NCBI taxonomy): Eukaryota > Metazoa > Arthropoda > Insecta > Diptera > Drosophilidae > Lordiphosa > Lordiphosa magnipectinata. The sequence goes on along the minus strand of JBAMBO010002324.1, from coordinate 7,755 downwards.
CCATCAGACTTGGTAGAATTTTTGGGGACGTTTGCGTTGAAGTTTCTCACTAAAACAACATTTTCGACCGATGGTTCCTATGGCAGCTAAATGCAATAGTCATCCGATCTGGCCGGTTCCGACAAATGTGCAGCGTATTTGTACGAAAAGACTTCGTGCAAAGTTTGGTTAAGATAGCTTTAAAACTGACGGAGGAGATAGCATAGAAACAGACGAACAGACGGACAACTCAGCTCGTCATGCTGATCAAGAGTATATATACTTTATGTGGTCGGATATGTTTCCTTCTATGCGTAACAAACATCTCGACAATTTTAATATACCCTCAACAAGGGTATAACAAGTCTCAATAAAAAAATATTTCACTTCGAGCCAATTTAGTATGACCATAAAAATCCTTGCTAAATTATTTCAGATTCCGGGAGAACTAGAAGATGTGCAACATGCACGATATGTCAAAAGTTTTTCACAGTAAATGTGAAAAATTCTCGGAAAACTGTTGCATGAAACTTTGTTGCATATCAATTTTCCGGAAAATTACCTCTCAACCCCCCCTTGGGTGGAAAGTGGGTGGTCAAGGTTGCGTGGGCGAAAGTTCAGTTGCCTGCATTTGTGTAGCTGATTTATTCCCAATCTCAGCAATTGATGGCGCCACTACTTTGACCATGTTCTTGCCTGTTTGTTATATGGCAGCTTTACGATGTATTCATCAGATTTGGACCAAACTTCTCAAAATTGTGTGGAAACTGATAATATTCATAATTGGAAAATAAAAAGACGCTACCATTGCAAACACTAGAACACTTTTTCTCACTAGAAATACTTTTTCGACCGATCGTTCCTATAGAAGCTATATGCTATAGTAATCCGATTTGGATCAAACTTGGCAAAATTACGTGGAAGCATATAATATTGATCAGTAACAAGTTTGGGAGCGACAGCATTTTCCTACTATGACTTTTGTTTCAGAACTATATTTTGTATGGCAGCTATACTATATAGTTGACCGATATTCATAAAACTTGATGGAATTATGTAAGAGCATATAAAACACTTTTATTACACACAATATTAATAATTTACTAAACTTTAATAAATTACAGAAATATCGAAGTGGGACTAAGCGCTGCGATAGAAGAAGCTGTGGTAAGAGCTAAGCTAAAAACATCGGAAGATATACTTGATAAGGACTATTTCACAGTTTCAGAACTTGTAAATAAGATCTTAAGTAATAAGAATCTCATTTTTAGAGTCAGCACCCAAAAATGGTGCAAAACCGTTGACCATAGCTACAAACGCTTTTTATTAAATTATAAAGATATTTCCTCTACTGCTAATGAGGTAAAATGTGCTGATAATTCTTCGCCTGTTGATGGTTCATAAGCATGAAAGTATTGAACACAATGTGAGCACTGTGTCAAATTCCATGGTAGATTTTTCCTCCAACCCTGTTGACGACAACCCTGTTGTCTTGTCAAAGCAACTTTAAAGTGCTTTCGAAAAAACACTATGGTTGGAAATGTCAGTTTGAATGAAGACGTAAAAATGGTCGACAATCCAAAACGAATTCGCTTACCTCAGGTTGCATGCGAACATTTTATAGCTGTCATGAAAGTGGAAGATTTCATGGATACATTTGAAAACACAAGCACAATGTTTAGTGAAAAAAAGAGTATAGAACACATACTCAGAGAAACTTTTTTATACTCTGTACCAAAGGTACACAGAGTATATTAAGTTTGTGCAAAAGTATGTAACAGCCAGCAGGAATCATCTCCGACCCTATAAAGTATATATATTCTTGATCAGCATCATCAGCCGAGTCGATATAGCCATGTCCGTCTGTCTGTATGAACTCGTCTATCTCAGAGACTGTAAGAGATAGAGACACAAATTTTGGCATGCACTTAGGTGTATACCGTACCCAGATCAAGTTGGATTCAGATTTTGAATATATCCCACCTCCCCCCTTAAACCGCAAAAAACTGTCACAGCCACAATTTTAAACTACAGCGCTCTGACTTGTTTACCATTAACAATGCTTGTGCTCTGTACTTCAGAACAATACGATTAAACAAAAAATCGTTTGTTGCATATGGGTACTGTAAGGATCCTTCTTGCAACTATTTTAGATTTATTGGATCATTTGATGGAACTGTTAGAGTTTATTCAAGCAGCCAAAATTTGCAAAATTGCAGTGCAGAGCTATAAATCGCTTTAATGCAAAAAGGGATATTAAAGGTAACACTCGAGTTCAGAACAAAATTAGCTGAAAAGGCAAATACCGAAAGATCTTTGTTAGGAAATGAGCAAATGCTAAATAAGAATGAATCCTTCTACAGAAATCTCATATCGGAGGAAAACGATGATTTTGAAAAGGATGCGGTTAAAGATGCATACGATATGAGATGTAAGGAGTTTGCTCATTTTATTCAACATGTATCCACCAAGCTTGAGGTATATTTGTGGAACTTAGAACACATAAGAATGTTCCAGCGAAGTCTAAAGATACATACGTTGCATATGGATGCTACAGGTGGTGTTGTACGGCGAATGAAAAAAGCCGATAAAAGGATATTTATTTACTCAATCGTTGCACATATTCCTGAGCTCCATATCACATATTGTATATCACATGCGATTCCATCAAATACAGCCTATGATATTGGTCGATTTTTATGTGAACTAAATAGGTTCTGTAAAGCAAATAAATTACGGTAGCCCCTTTGCAAATAAGTCATTACTGACGATAGCTTTGCAATTATTGGAGCAATTCTAAAAGAATACTGTGATTTCAATATAATAGCATACAATGAAATGTGGTTCCAATTTTTATATGGTCAGAGCACTACATTTCCAAAAGTATGTGTTCAATTTTGTACGAGTCATTACGCTAAAATAATGTGTTCTAATATTGATAGTACCGTGGGCCTAGACAATATTGAACTAAGAGATTTCGTGAGAAAAGCATTCGGATTCCCATATAATATATGCTGTATTAAGGATTTAGAAGAATGGTTTAAAAATCTCATAACGGTTCTCCTATCTCCTACTGTGAACAGTATAGTCTGCAGCGCAATTTCGTATTTTACTGGAAAAAATCCAAAACAATTCGATCTCAGACAGCATGCTGCTACATATTTCCAAGCCAAATCAAAAGTATCGATACATTAAAATCGATTGCAGGCAAAAGTAATTTAAAAATCCATTTTGATACTTTTGTTTATGCAATCATTGAAAGAATTTTAGTGGAACCAGCAAACGGTCAAAACAATATATATTATCATCCCAAAAAGGTTGATGTTATTTTGGACTGATATAAAAGGCATTTTTATTGATAAGAACAATAAAAGGCCTAGCAATGGTCCAATAGAGTCCTTTTTTAGAACACTAAAACATAGAGCGCGTTCACCAGCATACACCAATCATCTAACATAAATCATCAATCAACAAAAAAGTGTTTGGCTGCTGGTGAACGTGTTTGATAGAATTTTAAGGCAACAGAGTCATCGATATATTTTTGTTGGCGGAAGTTTTGAATTTTTGGCAACTAATAGCTAAATGAAATTTAGAACAGACTGTTAAATTTATATGACCGTCGTCAATAGCAGCAACTGCTCCTAGAATCCCCTTGAATTTTCCTCAAAAATTTGTTACCCATTTAAAATTTGTTGTAATCCCGGCGAGAATGTACACAACAAACTCGAATATCTGATGGCCTGATCTTTTTCCTATATCTAAACGGTCATTTAGTAATATGAAGAACTCCTGTGTTTTGCCAGCAGACAAATTACATAACTCTGGAATTTATTAAGAGTCACTTTCGCAATTAGTTCATCCAGGGCAACGCAAAGAAGGCTCTGCAAATGTTCATTTTAATAAAGTATTTAATGGGCAATGAAATGAGAGTCCTTAACGATGCACGGGACATCTTGAAATAATCCTTGAATTTGTCCATTCTGTAATTTTGTACTGTCACTTCAAAGAACAACTGGGAGCGCACGCGAGGCTGCTTCGTTTTGAATAGGCGGCTTTTCAAGCTTTCCTCCTCCTCCGCAACAACCAGAAGAGCCGTTAGAGCCTTCCACGAATTTCCGTGAGCTACTTGCGAAACCACGTCCTCTGCCAATTCATTAATTAAAAACAAAGAAGTTTCCACATTCATTTTGTTTTGGTCTTCATTAAATTTCTTGTTTGTTTACAACTGACAGCTGTGTGCTATCGATAACAAATCACAATCAAGCAATTCTAACAAACTATTTCTTTGATGTATTCACATCTAACACAATCACGAAAATTGGCAATCATGTTTGAACATCATGCCTGTTCACCAGCACAATCTAACAAATATAGTCGAATTTTTGTCATCGATTTATGCTGGTGAACACGCTCATAGTTTTATAAAATCAAAGCAAGATCTCAAACTTGGAAGATTTGTTCGAAAATTGGATGATCTTTCAAAATCAGTGGTGCGACAAGTTGAACTTGCACATCCAGAGTATATGCGTTCCCCGCTTACGCATGGTACGATAATAAAGGCTAAGCCTAAAATACGAACATTAAAAAAGCAAAAGACTGCCCTTAGTGAAATGTCTAGTAAAACACTTTCTTCTTAAGGGCGCTGTCCATGGCTACGAAAACGGCCGCGAAATGCAAAACTCTATATAAAAAAAACGGCTAAGGAATTTTTGTGTGTGGCCGTTTAAAATTCGGTTTCTACCAATCGCGTAAAATGGTTACTTTTACCACTACGTCTTGTTCAAGCGCTGTTAAGTGCTTTAAGTGCTGTTAACGCCTCTTTTTTGCCGTGACGTGAACAAAATAGGTTTTTTATTTTAATTTGTGCGGCGAAATTGAATAGCTAAATTGGAAATGAGCGCAGCTAAAAAAGATTCCGGTAGAAAGCGTCGTCTAATGGCATTTTCAAGAGCGGACAAGGTGAATCTGATAAACGCCGTGAAAGTGAAAAGCGAGGTTCGGGATTTGGCGAACCAAAAGCACTCGGTTTCCAACGTAGTCAACGCGGCCTGGTTGTTTATCAGTGAAGAGCTTGGCAAAAGCTATAAGTAATGCAACTACATATTGAAATGTTCATTTTAATGAAATATATTTATTGAAAGTGATGGAATGCAAGGATGCATGGGTAGCGCTGAAGGACAGCAACCGGTACCACACCAAAATTTCGTCTGCAAAGCGCTTCAAGACGGGTAGCGCAGGTGGCTCTCCATTGGATTCACCTTCTTTACTGGAATCCAGTGACGTTGATTGGGAGTTTGCGGGCGCAATGTCCTTTCTGCCGAACACATCAACAATGCGCAAGTAAGTTGATTAAATAAGCTTAAATAAATTACACACTTATGTCTTATTTCTTGCAGAATTCTTTCTTCGGAACACGATCCAAGTGAGCCGAGCACACCCGTCTCGAATTGCGACTTATCACTCCCAGATTCGATGGCTGAGAATGTCTTCATCTTTGATGATGATGTGGTTGCTGGAACGTCTCTCTCGAATGATTTTGAGGTTCAAACGGAGTCGGTATACCAATATGTAAGTTAAACACAGATAATTGCGATGTATTTTCTGACTAAGTTTACCTCGTTTCAGAAAAAAGGACGCACGCCGAAAAAGAATGTCGGCCAAGCCACACCAGTAGCCGAGAGGATGTCGCATGCCCTCGAGAGCTTGGTGTCCCAAACCAACCGCATGGCTGAGGGCCAATCCATGCCGAAGGGACAAAAGCACTTTGAAATGCTGACTTTTTGGGACACCATTTTAGCAAAAATGTCGGAAGAGGCAATCACCGACGTACAATCGGAGGTCACTGCGTTAATTTTGCAGATTGCCAAAAGGCATAGTGACAAGAATAAATAATTTTTATTTTTGTGAAACTTCACCACGTCTTTTTCAAGGCACTTACTAATTTTAATTTAAGAAATGAGAACTTAAGACATTATGGAATAATGGTCAATTACTCAGCCATACTCGACGTCACAGCGGAGTGACACAACGCAATGAACAAAAAATTTGTTTTTCTTTTAATAAAATAAACATATATTTAAATAGCACATAAGCTATAATTTATGCTAAGGCTGCCTCATTCTGCCAGGGAACGCCTCCATCTTCGGACACAACATAGTCTATAAGGGAATTACGCACAAACTTGGCATAGTCCGTAGATCTCCCTGAGTGGGATATGGAGCCATTGCCATCAAGTTGGTTGCTGGTCGCAGCATTATTGCTTCGCAAGTCGGCAACTGCAACATAATCGTCCTTAGCAACTCGCATCAAAAAGTTGTGCAGCAGGCAGCAGGCATACACAATCTTTTGTGCTCGCGCAGGCTTGCACAAGAGAGTCCGTTGCAAGCACATCCACTTCCAACTCAGGATCCCAAAGGAGTTCTCAATGCAGCGGCGTGCCCTGCTCAATCGATAATTAAAAATACGCTCCTCTGCTGTGACATTTTTCCCGCTGTATGGCTTCATTATGCGTTTGCATAACGGAAACGCATCATCGCCTAGCAAAAAATATTTCAATTGGCTGACTCCAACTACCCTGTTGTCGGGAAAGTCGAGTTGGTCGGAGAGAATATCTTTTCCAAATTTTGTGTTTGAAAACACATTTACATCTCCTTCACTACCATAAGCGCCAACGTCTACGTATGTAAACTTGTAGGATGCATTGCATACAGCCAATAGCACATTGAGTGGAAGCCCTGAAATGTAAAAAAATGTAATCAAAGTTATACAAAAATGTGAGTTCATACTTTATAATTGTAAAACAAGCTCCCGCTATCGATTGGTGCTTTTATGGCCACATGTTTGCCATCAATTGCTCCAATGCAGTTCGCAAAGTTCCAAGCCTCCTCGAACTCATTTGCATCTTGCAGCATGCCATCATTACTCCATGGAGCTATCTCATTCTTCAACTCCGCGCAAATGGCATCGCATACTTTGTCAATAAGGACGCCCATTCTCGACTTGCTGATCCTATAAGACGAGGACACATGACGTTATATATCTCCGGACGCCAAAAACCTAGTTACACATGATAGAAATGAGTCAACGATCTTAAGTAATCGCAACAGCACCAATCCCTACTCCAAAACTACTGCCAATTTCAATTGAGGTGGTATGAAATCCGGGCGAGACATGCTTCTTGGCATCAAGTGTGCCTCTAGTTTTTGGAAAAGCTTTCCAAAGCATGTGTAGCTCATGTGGAAGCTCTCGTGGAAGACATCAGGATTTTGGATCATGTTCTGAAACTATAACAAATATTTCGTAATTTAAACATTTAAACTTCAAGGCATTGCAACTCACATCTTTGAAATAGCGCCCCTTTTCACTTCTCTCGCGTAGATATGGGTTGACCCAGTATCTGTGCTTCCTCTTTTCCCTCTTCTGCTCCTCTTCCTGCCTCTCCACAAAGGTGGCGACCACATTTGCCATATTAAGTTGCAACAATAAAAGTTAATTTAAAAAAATTTAGCATGGACAATATGCAAAGCTATGCATTTACTTACAAGCAAATACATATGCATATATTTACTCGTGTACTTACCGTGAAACCATCATTAATAAATATTTACTTCACTTTAATTTATTTTTCATTTGTAAATGAATAGGTTTTTTTTACAGCGCCAAAGCAGCGCAAGGTTACTTTGAAACGTTTATCGATAGAAAAAAGTGTGTTATCGTGTTATTAACATAGGCTTAGCAGACTTTGTTAAGAATTTGCGGAATATCAAGTTTTTCACA
>JBAMBO010002321.1:0-27133 GCA_037044535.1 Lordiphosa magnipectinata | reverse complement strand
GCGATTGCGAGTCTATTTCAGCAGATATCTCTTCTTCTTCTTTATTGGCCCGATGTTGCATCACAACCGCTTGACGGTCTTGGCCTCTGCAATAAATGCCCTCCACTCGCTTCTGCATTGTGCGAGCTGGCACCAGTTGTTCACACCAAGGTTGGAAATGTCTTTCCGCACTTGATCATCACATCTTAGTGGTGGGCGACCCCTCCTGCCTTGTCCTCCAAAGTCAGCCGCCTTCGCTTTGTACGTCTTTTTTACTGGAGCTTCTTCATCCATCCGGATTACATGTCCTAACCAGCGCAGCCGCTGTTACTTTATGCGCTTGACTAGACTGATGTCCTTATAGAGCTCATACAGTTCGTGATTCATTCGAATGCGGTATCCATCGCCAACTTTTAAAGGTCCATATATCCTCCGAAGGATTTTTCGCTCGAAAACGCCAATCGCCTCCTCATCCGCTGCTGTCATTGTCCATGCTTCTGCGCCGTATTGCAGGACTGGGATGATAAACGACTTGTATAGCGCTATTTTTGTTCTTGGAGAAAAGGCTCTGCTCTTGAACTCCCTACTGAGCCCGTAGTAGCATCGGTTTCCAAGAGTAATCTTCTTCGGATCTCCAGGCTGATGTTGTTGTCGCCGGTAATCATCGTCCCGAGGTAGACAAAATCCTCTACAACCTCAAAGTTGTACTCGTCGTCGTCGTCGTCGTCGTTGTCGTTGTCGTTGTCGTTGTCGTTGTCGTTGTCGTTGTCGTTGTCGTTGTCGTTGTCGTTGTCGTTGTCGTTGTCGTTGTCGTTGTCGTTGTCGTTGTCGTTGTCGTTGTCGTTGTCGTTGTCGTTGTCGTTGTCGTTGTCGTTGTCGTTGTCGTTGTCGTTGTCGTTGTCGTTGTCGTTGTCGTTGTCGTTGTCGTTGTCGTTGTCGTTGTCGTTGTCGTTGTCGTTGTCGTTGTCGTTGTCGTTGTCGTTGTCGTTGTCGTTGTCGTTGTCGTTATCGATAATAAAGAAATTAAAGAAACGGTTAAAAATAAGAATTGTAGCTTTCGGCCAAACAAATCAAAACAAGTAACTGAAACAACTACAACAATTAGGGTATTCACTTTGTTGAGCAAATAGGCACTTGGGAAAAGTGTAAGCATTTCCAAAAACAATTTACTCTGAACAAATTGTGCACAGTTTGCTCGACTGAGACCCTAACTATGCACAAACAGTGTCTCCATATTTTGTCTAGAATATTTGTTATATTCTGTGCTTAAAGTGTTACACAAATTCAATTAGCTTGTCATCGCTGTCAACCAAAAGTAAGCACAAATTTATTTTAATTAAATAATCAAAATTGTATTTGATTGCAGTGGAAAATAAACCAATTGGCAAGCGCAAAGGCGAAAAATAGCAGAAGAAGTGGTCGGAGAAGGAAGTTATAGAAATCCTTACGTATATGCAAGCGCACAGGAACATAGAGGTATCAAATGGTGGAAATGGATTTGTTTATTTAAGTAGTTTTAATTAATTTCCAGAAACCAACAGCCCAACTCTATTACAAAAACCTTTTGGATGCAACCCAGATGGAGGCGATGTGGATCACGTTAAAATGTAAGGTAAGCCATTTGAAAACCGGCTTGCAAATGGCTGAGGCGTTTATTAAATATACGGGTGCTGGGATAGAAGAAGGAGACGCAGAAAGAACCGTACGAGGTAAACTCCGATATTCGAAATTTACTTTGATTGAATACTTATATTTAACATTAACCGACAAAATATTGAAGCTGGGTCCTCATTACGACCAACTGAGAGACATATTCGCGGGCAGAAAGAAATAGAAGTGGTCGTGCGTGATTCGATGAACTCGGAGGAAAGCCAAACGTCACATTTTGAACAGGAGTCAGCGATTGACATCACCACAAGGTCGGAGAATGACTATTTATGCGACGTCTCTTTGGCAAAAAATATAAAGCGAAAGGCCGGAGATACTTCAGCATCAAAACTGGTGGAAATGGAGGGAAAGAGGCAAAAGCATACAGCATACAGAGAATATGCTCAATTTAGAGATTGAGAAGTTCTTGTGGGCCAAAGAAGTTGGTTTAAGTCTTCATCTTGTATATTTTTATCTTCCAATAAAATGTTGTGCAGTATGCAGCATACAAGAACCCAATCACATAGAAATGATTAACTTTTATTATCCTTCAATCGAATTTGCAATTCTTTGAGACTAGCAAAACTCCCATTTAGAATCCCAAAACAATTTTCAACTCTGATCCGGAATTGAATGTGTCTTTTGTTAAATCTTAGTCGTTTGCTTAAGTCCATTGTACGAGAGTTGCTACGAAATGAGGTAACTAAAAATGTTGATTGAGGGTAGGCAGAGTCAGCCGCAATCCACTCCTCTCCTGTAAGAAAACGCTGAGTGTGTCTCCCAAGTATACAGTTCTTAAAAACTTTTGAGTCGTGGTAACTGCCCGGACTTCCTGCTACGGCATATCGTATGCGAAGTTTGTGGACACATACAATTTGCAATTTTACTGAATAGGTACGTTGGCGAGGAAAATAAACTTCATGGTTCTTAGCAGTTTTTCAAATAGCTTGATCTCGCTGCCGTCGATGTACCCAATACATTGGAGAAAACTGCGTTTCACAAGTTGTTGACGCTCAGCTATATTGGGCCAGTGTATATACTGTGGCATAAGCCGCAATAGTGCGTTATAAAAGGTAGCACAAATTTCTTACTTTTATACCCATTCCGTTCTCAAGTTTTACGTTCTTAAAACAAGACCACGTTCTCAAAAATTTACCATACGTTCTAAATCGACGAACTAATTAAGAAAACTCGTTCTTAAATTGTGTCTTGAAATATGACCGACGTACAGTGGTCCAGCCGTGCCCCTCCTTGGACAAAACCCTAATTCATTTTTCTTTTAAAGTTAAACTTTCTATACCCTTGCAAAGGGTATTATAATTTTGCCCAGAAGTTTGCAACGCATAGAAATATTCATTTCCGACCCCATAAACTATATAAATTCTTGATCAGGCCGTCTGTCTGTCTGTCCGTCCGTCTGTCTGTCCGTCTATCTGTTTCTACGCAAACTAGAGTCTCAGTTTTAAAGCTATCGAGCTGAAATTTTGCACATAGTCTTCTTTTTACTGCACGCTGCTAATATTACGGAACCGACCGGATCGGATGACTATATCTTATAGCTGCCATAGGAACCATCGGTCGAAAATGGGTCTTAGTAAGAAAAACCTTTATTGTTTTCAATGTAAGCAAGGTCTGTGATTATTAATATTAAACGTGTACGGGCGTTTCCAGCCTAAATATTAACATGGGTTAAGCAGCCTTACATCAGCAGAGAGTGAATGTTATGCTCTCTCTTCCTCTCTCTTTACTGCGTACATTTAGATCAGCGGCAGAAGCTCGCCTTGCCTACACACTCAAAAATAAATATAATCGTTCACAAGAAGTCAGAGAAGGAGCTTGCATTCTGGTCGCGTTCTAATTCGTTTGCTACTTTGTACATTAATTAAATCATTACCGACTCACACTGTTACAAGTAGTTCTAAGTTTGTAAATAAATCATTGAAGTTAAAGTCCTCACTCTCGTTCCTGGTTCAAATTGAATTGAAAGTCCCCCGAGCAGTATATGCTCATCTTTGACGTTTGCTAAGATCTAGCGAATTTCACAACATTTTTGGTGGCCCATGGGGGGAACAATTCAATCAAGACTTCTTCAATATATTCCAAACTCATTCCAATAGCCTATTGGACCTGTCGTCAAACTTGTAACTTTGTTGTCTTTTCCAACCTAAATTCAATATACATACCAGAATTGCAAAGCAAAGAGATCAGCAATCACCAGATTGGCTGCCCGCTTATCCACACGCATAGAAGAGACGAAACAGCGGTTAACGTGCATTGGACCTGTTACATTCCCAACACACGCACATCTTCACTGGAATATTGCGGTTAATGTGCAGTTGCTGCCTATCACATTCTGACAACCCTCAGACTTTCGTGGAACATTGCGGTAGTATATCCTCCGTTTTCACTTCCCGCATCTGCATTTGGAACTTTGCTGCCGAATTCCTAGACGACACTCATCACCTTGCATCGACCTTGCCTGGCCGTCGTGGGACAACAACAACGTTTGAGCTAAATGGTAAGTGTTTGTTGTGAGTGTGTCGGTGCAAAGTAAAGTACATTTAAAATCACTCAAGCGAAATGGGAAATGAAGATGAGAGACAACAGGGTGGCTCAATCGCAGACTTAGCTCGAGAGAATAGCGCAGCCAGCACAGACCACATTTACTCGCTACAAAGTGACATTATTGATCGTTTAAAACAAATTCATGTCAACTTTAAGAAAGATAGTCCAACACGAAAAACAAAACAATATTTTCAATTGCGGTTAAATCAATTGGAGGAGTTATCAAAACAGTTTACGACCAATCATCAACAATTAATCGCAACCCAAAGTTCCCGGTCTCACACATATTTCTCAAAAGGCTTAGCAGAGAAGTTTGAGGAAGACTACATCACAGTGTGCTGCGCGGTTTTAGAAGCACATGACACCGCCTTCCCGTCAGCCAATAATGAATCTTCTGCACATGGGTTTGCCCAAAGCCATAACTCAACAGCGCTACCTGCACCAGTAGGTTCTACAATCCAATTACCAAAATTGCCTGTCCCGAAGTTTTCTAGCAAATTTACCGATTGGCCAGCCTTTTATGATGTATTTTCCCAACTTATCCATGAAAATTCTGCCCTTTCTAGTGTCCAAAAATTCCACTTTTTGAAACAAGCGCTACCAACGGGACTCGATCAAGATATACATCAAATGGACTTGACTGAGATCAACTACAAAACGGCTTGGAATCTTATCGTCACGCGGTACAACAATCCACGCTTGCAGTTTATACACCACATGAACGTATTGTACAATTTGCCAACGATTACCAAGGAGAATTCATTGGACATCAAGCGCATGCTAAATGCTGCCAACGTTTGTATTAACGAATTCCACCGACTCAAGATCAACATCAATACGTGTGACCACTGGATTGTACATCACCTAGTCAGCAAGTTGCCGACTACAACGCTTCAAGCATGGGAGCACTGCTTGGGCAGTTCTGTGGAAATCCCAACGTTCCCAGCTCTGGAAACCTTCCTAAACAATCGTCTGGTTAGCATCGATATCATTGAGAATCGGACGACCTACCAAAACTCAACACCAGCGCGGCAATCCGCTCCGCAGAATGCCTCGCAAAGAAATCCTCACTCTGCCAAACAATCAGGCAACCCTATGTACAAGGGCAGCAGCTTTCACACAACCGCTGGACCTGCTGGCCCCATCCGCTGTGTCCATTGCAGCGGCGCCCATATTTTGCGGCGTTGTCCCGAATTCCTCTTCAAGGATTGTTTTGCACGGAAACTCATTGTTGATCGCACAAAGGCATGTCTTAACTGTCTCAGCCCTTCACATTCGCAGTCTCAGTGCAGTAGCAGTAGAAATTGCTCGCAATGTGGGCAACGTCATCACACCCTCTTGCACTTTCCTACTCAACAATCTCACCCAAGTTCTAATTCTAACTTTAGTTCACCCAGTGCGCCTTCATCGTCTGCAGCTACCGACTCGTCGATTGGAGCCAATACAACGCAACTCGTCACGGCAGTTGCCACTCATCTTACCCCTCGGAATATGATACTCGCAACGGCTTTGGTTAAACTGCACAATCACGCAACTGGTCAATCCGCTGTGGTTCGAGCACTAATTGATCATGGATCCGAAGGTACTCTCATCACCGAACATGTTGTTCAAACGCTTGGTCTCAAGCGTCATCGAATGGTAGCAGAAATTACTGGAGTGGGCAATAACTCAAGCAATAAATGCAATTTCCGTACCGAATTCTCATTATCTTCCTGCACAGATTCACAATTCAATATCTTTATAGATACAGCATTTATCCTACGGTCATTAACGTCGCACCTACCAAGGACCAATCTCAATATACTAGGATGTCAGCATCTACAAGGACTGCAACTAGCCGATCCCACCTTTACGCAATCCAACCGTATAGATTTACTGCTGGGCGTTGATGTAATCCCACACCTAATGCTACCCGAGATTCGGAAAGGAACTCCACATCAGCCAATTGCTCAAATGACGCAACTGGGATGGATCGTTTTCGGCCAATTGGAGGCCTCTCACACACATATGGTATCAGTCCGATGCCATCACACGAACCTGGACAGCCTTGTCCATAAATTCTTTGAGCTTGATCAAATCGACACAGATCGGCAGCTTACAGCAGAGGAGCAATGGTGCGAAGACCATTTCCAGCGCACGCATATCCGCCAGCCCAATGGCAAATACATGGTACGATTACCTTTAAAAACCGCCTTTGATCCCACACAAGTTCTAGGCAAATCACGACAGACGGCTCTAAATCGCTTTCACCTTTTGGAGCGAAAATTGCAGAAGCAACCCAAACTGCAAAATCAATATGCATCAGTCATCAAGGAGTACTTCGACCTTGGCCAGATTTCCGAAGTAAAGAGCTCCGAAGCCCAGCATCGCCTTACAGATGAAAATGGTCAAATCGCTTTCTCCTCGTGTACCCTGCCTCATCACGCAGTGGTAAAGGAGGACAGCGTCACCACCAGAGTACGCGTGGTATATGATGCCTCTTGCAAAACTTCCAACGGAAAATCTCTAAACGACATCTTATGCATTGGCCCCGCATTACAGAACGACCTCGGAGGCGTCATTCTTAACTGGCGGCTACATCAATACGTATTTGCTGCGGACATCCAGAAAATGTACCGTTGCATTGACATGCATCCTGACGATGCTCAGTATCAACGAATCTTGTGGCGCGACGCACAAGATCAAATTCAAGAATATAGCCTAACCACCGTTACCTTCGGCACAGCGTCAGCCCCTTATACGGCTATCCGCATTATGCATCAGCTAGCACAAGACGAACATGATCGATATCCACTGGCTGAAAACGTGCTTCGCAAGGAGATTTATGTCGATGATGTACAGAGTGGACATGAAACTATTGACGGTGCCCTACAGATTCGAGATCAACTCATCGCAGCATTGCAGTCAGCAGGCATGGAACTGAGGAAATGGGCATCGAATCACCCATCTCTCCTAAGTACCATCCCACCTGAACACATGTCGAATACCAGCATCCTTGAAATCGACAACAAAGATTCGATTAAAACCCTTGGCTTATATTGGCACCCAAATCGAGACTTTTATGGATTCAAAATTAAATTTGAAATTAACAAAACGTTCACTAAAAGATCTCTCCTCTCCACAGTTGCCCGTCTCTACGACCCCTTGGGATTCATAGTTCCTGTTATCACCGCAGCCAAAGTGATACTTAAGGACGTATGGAGCCTACGTATACAACGCCCTAATAACGATTCTTCCGCCCTGGAATGGGACGAATTGTTACCACAAGCTATGCAAATTCGATGGCAAGAATTTATCGATCACTTACCATCAATTGAGAACCTTCAAATCACAAGATGGCTAGGATTTGACCCCACTAGCCTTGTCTCACTCCAATTACACATATTCTGTGACGGATCCTCACTGGCATATGCGGCTTGCGCATACCTGAGAGCTCATTGCAAGGACGGTACCGTTCACACCCACCTACTGACAAGTCGGAGTCGAGTAACACCCATCAAGCCACTGACGATCCCTAGAGTGGAACTTTCTGGCGCACTACTAGCTACGAAATTGGCGAAATGGATTTGTCAACAGATACGAATTCCAAACCAAACAGTTCCTGTTTACTATTGGTCGGACGCCATGATAGTCTTATTCTGGATTAGTGGCGACCCAACTCGCTGGAAAACTTTCGTCGCAAACCGGATCGGGAAAATTCGGGAGCAGTCCACTCCATCACAGTGGCGACATGTGCCAACAGCGGACAACCCAGCAGACTGCGCAACTCGTGGTCTTACCCCTCAACAATTAGCAGCTCACGACCTGTGGTGGTTTGGTCCATCTTGGCTACAACAACCCGAAAGTCAATGGCCAAACAAAGATTTGAGTCATCCTAGCATCGAAGGTACACTAGATGAGCAGAAGTCTACACCAGTAGCCACACATAGTTGCACCACAACTGACTCGCTCATCTCCTCCTATTCATCATACAATAAATTGATATTTGTCATGGCCTTGGTTCAGCGCTATTTGTACAATCTTCATCATAAGCCGGGCACTCGACACACTGGTCCTATTCGGGTGCAGGAATTCCAATATGCGTTGGTCAAGGTAGTGCAAATAGTCCAAAGAGAAGCCTTTGCCTTTGAAATTTCTAGATTGCAGGCCCAAAAACCTTTATCAAAAAACAATTCACTAAGTCAACTCTCTCCTTTCTTAGATGAAAACGAAATTCTTCGAGTAAGAGGGAGACTAAGAAATGCTCTACATATATCATCGAATCAGCGGACTCCCATCATTTTACCCAAATCTCACCATTTTACGGATCTCGTCATTCGGAACGCTCATTTAAACACGTTACATGGAGGAACCGAACTCACCCTAGCAACTGTTAGGCAAACATTTTGGATCATCAGTGGAAAGCAAGCGGTCAAAAAACTTCTTCGCCAATGTGTCCAATGCTTCAGACATCGTCCAAAATCGGGCTCTCAACTGATGGGAGATCTTCCAGTTCATCGTGTCAATCCACCAAAACGTGCCTTTGAAGCCACAGGAGTGGATTACACCGGAGCCTTTGAAATCAAAGCATCAAAATTTCGCGGACATCACACTTACAAGGCTTACATAGCTGTTTTTATCTGCCTTGCAACCAAAGCCATTCACCTGGAAGCAGTAACGGGACTCTCTACCCAACATTTCCTGTGGGCCCTTCAGCGCTTTATTGGTCGCCGTGGATTCTGCAACCATATGTACAGCGACTGTGGAACAAATTTCGTCGGCGCAGATAAATCACTTCAACTTTGGCAAAAGGATTTTCTGCAAAATTTGTCTAAGACTGTTGTCCCAGAGCTGACAACCCGAAATATACAATGGCACTTTAATCCCCCGCATAGCCCAAATTTTGGAGGATTATGGGAAGCCAACGTCAAGGCTGTTAAAACGCATCTCCACCGCACTTTTAAGTGTGTGTGCATGACGTATGAACAGCTATCAACGGTACTTGTTCAAATAGAAGCATGCCTAAATTCTCGACCACTATGTCCTTTATCTGCCGATACGGATGATCTATCCCCTCTAACGCCTGCCCATTTTCTCATTGGCGACTCTATGATGGCTCTTCCTGATCCTACAGATAAGGACACCGCTCTAAATGCTCAATTTCTAGAAGGACAGAAATTGACGACAATTTTGGCATCGCTGGAGCGCAGATTGGCTTTCACACCTACAATCGCGTCCTAAATGGAGAACTGAAGAAAGCAATCTGCAACTCAATGACATCGTGATAATCAAAGATGATCGCGTATCACCTAATGAATGGAAATTGGGGCGTGTCATCGAACTTCATCCTGGAACAGATAATCTCGTTAGAGTAGTATCGCTCAAAACGGCATCTGGCGTATATAAACGCTCACTCTCGAAAATTTGTAGATTACCCATACAAACTTATACTGAAGCAACAAACGCTAGTGATTAAACCGTATATGTACCTTTGCTCACGCACTTGCATACCCTAACAAACACTTATCTCGTTACAGCTGATTTGTCAGGTGCTTCAAAGGATAATCATACTGGTCCCAGTATTGGGGGCGGCATGTACGGGCGTTTCCAGCCTAAATATTAACATGGGTTAAGCAGCCTTACATCAGCAGAGAGTGAATGTTATGCTCTCTCTTCCTCTCTCTTTACTGCGTACATTTAGATCAGCGGCAGAAGCTCGCCTTGCCTACACACTCAAAAATAAATATAATCGTTCACAAGAAGTCAGAGAAGGAGCTTGCATTCTGGTCGCGTTCTAATTCGTTTGCTACTTTGTACATTAATTAAATCATTACCGACTCACACTGTTACAAGTAGTTCTAAGTTTGTGAATAAATCATTGAAGTTAAAGTCCTCACTCTCGTTCCTGGTTCAAATTGAATTGAAAGTCCCCCGAGCAGTATATGCTCATCTTTGACGTTTGCTAAGATCTAGCGAATTTCACAACAAAACGCCTTCCAACTAATTTGAAAAAGTTGATCGACATCGGGTGACTATATCTTATGACTGCCATAGGACCGATCGGTCGAAATGGTCGAAAAGTAAGAAATGTTTTTTGTTTTGAATGTTAGCGTCCTTAAACTCGCTAATTACTAATTTTATATGCTATCAAATAGATTCGCAAAATTTGGTCGAAATCGGATTGTTATATATAAACCAAAAATGGAAAATATTGGATGTGCCTTTAATATACCAGAATACCTGCAGCCATTGCTGAAATTACAGAAGCACATTCTGATTCCCATAGTTCATTGCTTAAGCTAAGTTTACACATCCAAATAATTTGGCTAAATTTTGATAAAAATAGCCATGATTCAAGATTTTACAGGATTAAAAACTTAAACTATGGTTCCACGCAATAAATACGCAAATAATGGCCGGAAAGTTCCACAATTTGGCATATATAGCCCAATTTTCATGAAAATTTTTCCAAATTATTTGCCTGTGTTAACATAGCTTTCGACCTACTGCTTAATCTCCCATCAAAGTAACAAGTCGTTCCACAGTAACCTTCTCCTTCTCTGTAAAATTCTTGCTTTAATTTGTAAAATTGGCGCGCAATAAAAAAAACAATATTCAGCCGAGTGCAAAGGTGCTGCCAACCTAGCATTATACCATTCCAGCTCTCCCGGTGTGGCCGTGGCGCAAATGCCCGAATTTATAATCAACCAACATTAGACAACCAATTGCACAAAAACCATTTAGTTGCAAAATCTAGATGGATTTCGATTTGAGCAAAAACTTGAACATGAGAAAACGGCCCTTAGTGAGAAAAACTTCTTTGTTTTCAATTTAATCGTTCTTAATTTAATTTGATATGTTTTCAAAAAGATACGCGAAATTTGGTCGAAATCAGATGTTTAGCAGTCGAAAAATGTGTTTTCGTTAGAAAAATTTTCCATAAAGACAGCCTTTAGGCTCAGTGTAAAATGACTATAAGTTGATTTACTATTCTAACTTTAAGCCCATATCATTAAAACCACTTACTCAAAGTCAGAAAACACAGCCATTGCGGCATCTGAACAATAACTATAGCTTTGCCCATGCACCCTCTTTTCCTTTCTCCCTTTCCACGCCTGGTTCTGAAAAAAATGCTGTAGAGCATTGTATATGGTGAATTACCGAAAGCGTTCGACATCCAAGGCCTTGGCTGGGGAACTCTGCTGTAGAGCTGTGTAATAACATTCAGGCAGTATTAGACTTATACAATTTCCCCTTCACCAACTCCCCTCAATGACGTTCCTCTCTTTCATCAATTGCATGCAACCTGTCGTCTTTCAAT
This sequence comes from Lordiphosa magnipectinata, assembly GCA_037044535.1. NCBI lineage: Eukaryota > Metazoa > Arthropoda > Insecta > Diptera > Drosophilidae > Lordiphosa > Lordiphosa magnipectinata. Next base: position 15,642 of record JBAMBO010002321.1, on the reverse strand, counting down.
AAGGGTGTTTAGTCATCAGATTCATGTTGTCAACCAATCGCAATCGAGAACGTTAGTTAAAGTCGGCCTTGCCCGACTTCGATATACCCGTTATTCAGAGGAAGAAATGCTTAATAGCCTTCAAATATGTTAATTAACAGAGCATTGCCATTAATATTAATATATTATCATTTTGGGAACAGCGGTTGCAGACGGACGGACAGACGGACATGGCTATTTCAATTCATCTCGTCATGCTGATCAAGAATATATATACTTTATGTGATCGGAGATGCTTCCTTCCATGCGTTAAAAACATCTGGACAATTTTAATATACCCTCTACAAGGGTATAAAAAGTGTTTTGCTCAGTGAGAGACCTCTTGAGCTTTGATTTTTCTGTTTTGTCAGTGGGCTAAAAAAAGTGTTGAGGGTTATTTGCGAGCTTTGGGAAAAACCCATGGCAAGAGGCCTCTGAAGTTATCCCTCAATTTTTGTTTTTAAGAGCAATCGTCTCTATGGGAGCAAGTTGATAAATGCGCGGTAACCGAAAAATAAAAATGTATGTTATACTTGACCATAAAAAAGACACCTGTGCAAAATTTCAGCTTTCTACCGTTTAAGCCGAGGCCACCAGAATTAAGTCAAATTTACGAACTTCAGAGGCCTCATGCCATGGGTTTTTCCACTACGAAAGTTCCCAGAAAAATGTTGAAACATTTTTTCGTGTCAAACTTTCAGATTCTGTCGGGCGATTTTTAGTTTTCCAGAATTTTCCAGAATTTTTATTTTATCAAGACCAGTCTATTATAGATATTGGATACATAAATGTGAGACTTAAATTTGAGATCCATATCTTCAAAATTGTGGGAGTTATTCAACATTTTATATTGTGGGAGCGGGAGGGGGGGTGGCAAAAGAATATGACTATATCGGTGCGGCTATTGATGCTGAACTAGAATATATATTTTCTTTCTTCCTACTGTTACATACATTTGCACGAGCTTAGTATACCCTTTTTACTCTACGAATAATGGGTAAAAACCCCGTTCTCTGAACGTTCAGGCGCATGTCTGTTAACCGATTATCTTATAAATATGACTCCGTATAGATGCTAGTTTAGTTGAGCTGCGAACTTTAACAAGTGTGCAACAAGTTTCCAGGGTACTGTATTCCTTCATGTGTCATTTTTTAAAGGTTTACAAAAAACTAAAGTACACAAATACCAGAAGTGATATTATCAAGCGGTTTTTTATATTCGATAGATAATCGGTAAATTTAGTTTATAAATTTTTGTTGTTTTTGCTCCGATTGTAGTTGTATTCCGGATGTTTTGAGAACGGATTATCTGAAAGTAAAAATGAAAGCGGCGTTTTGTTAAGAACTGATGTAGTTCTGATCGGAACTAGGATATTTGGGATCGGTCAATACATAGCGTAGTTATAGGGTTTCAAAGTCAAAATTTTAAAATTACACTCTTTTTTTCCACTTTATCCGTTAATTTTTGATCAATCCCAAATATCCTAGTTCTGACCAGAATGTTAGGTATCAGAAGCAAATTAACAAAAAAAAAATGTTTAATCTCGCAACAGTTACCTTTTATATTTGTGCAGCCGTTTTGGAAAAAGTGGCTTCGAAACAAACGCGTTTAAAGTTTCGACAACTGTTCTCGTTAAAATAAAAAAATTATTTTGAACAGATTTCAAGCATGGATTTGGTGCATTTCGGTGTTAGCTTTCACCGAAAAAAATGATCAAAATTGGTTAAACTGTTCCCACGAAATTCGAGTCAAAGTGCGTCAACACATGGTAAAAAAAAACCCAAAAAAAAATTGCAAAAAAAAATTTTTTTTTTAGTTAATTTTTTTTAGAAAATTACGAACATTTGATCTATTTTTGATGTTTTGGAATTAAAAAATGAAAAATCATGATATCGTACATTCGGGTCGGAAAAAAGAAATTGTTTTTGTTTAGTTTTGTAAAACATATTGTCGGATCTGCTTGAAAGTTTTCAGGATGTTTTAAAGACGCTAATAGAACGTTTAAGCAAATTAAAAAAATTTGCGTAAGGTATACATTACCCTTAATTCACAATGAATTAACAAAAATTTGAATTAATGCAATTTTAACAACAACAGAATTGAATTAATTTTGATTTTTTTCATTTAAAAAAATTGAGGAAAGCTAACTTCGGCTCGACCAAAGTTTATATACCCTTGTAGCTTGTATGATTTATATACATTAGTAGCCTGATTCCACTGACACAAATATGTATATTCGGCCAAATGTACATATTTTTGACAAGGCCTCCTATATACATTTTCTACACCTAATTTCTATGTCAGCTATACTATATAGTTGTCCTATCAAACTTGGTGGAATTATGTGAAAGTAAAGAAAACTTATAAATACGAGGTTTGGGGACGTTTGCGTTGAAGACAAAAAAGTTTTTCTCACTAAAACAACATTTTCGACCGATGGTTCCTATGGCAGCTATATGCTATAGTCATCCGATCTGGCCGATTCCGACAAATGTGCAGCGTATTTGTACCAAAAGACTTCGTGCAAAGTTTGGTTAAGATAGCTTTAAAACTGACGGAGGAGATCGCATAGAAACAGACGGACGGACAGAAGGACATGGCTATAACAACTCAGCTCGTCATGCTGATCAAGAATATATATACTTTATGTGGTCGGAGATGCTTCCTCCTGGACAATTTTAATATACCCTCTACAAGGGTATAAAAAACAAGAAGGCCAAGCTTACTTCGTCTGTGAAGAAGTTTTTATACCCTTGCAAATGCTGTTTTCGAAATGTCAGAGTTTAAGAACGCTTACATAAAAATCAAAAATGTTTCTAAATAAAATTCATTTTCCGACAGATAAACATCTGATTTTAACATATCAAATTAACAATCGCCGAGCTTAAGAACGATAAAATTGAAAACAAAAAAGTTTTTCTCACTAAGACCAATTTACTACCGATCGGTTCTATGGCAGCCTTAAGATATAGTCATCCGATTTCGACCAAATTTTGCGAATCTATTTGAAAACATATAAAGAAATCAGCGAGTTTAAGGACACTAACATTAAAACAAAAAAATTTTCTCACTAAGACCCATTTTCCGACCGATCGGTCCTATGGTCCGATTTTGACCAAAATTTACATATCTGTTTGAAAGCATTTAATATTAATAATTTCTGAATTTAAGGACGTACACATTCAAAACAAACAAGTTTTTATGGGTGGGGTTGGTTGTTGGGGTGGGAGAGAGACGGGAAGAGAGACGACCACCACCGGACCACCGAACGTGGTGGTCCAACCCACCCCACCTTTTTTTTCTGCATTAAAATTTTTTTTTTTTACTTACTTTAACTGGGACATGAACTCGGGACCCCTCACAAATGCTGAACACACGGACGGGTGAACGCCTTAGCCCACTCGACTATTAGCCTTAAGCAAGACGTAGCGTCAAAACCATAGTTAAGAAAGTACGCAATTGGTCGAGGCCTGGATCAAGTCACCGTAGTACATCTTTTTTTTTTTTGTACCCTTGCAAAGGGTATTATAATTTCAGACCCCATAATTTATATATGTATATATTCTTGATCAGGGCGACGAGCTGAGTCGATTGAGCTTTGTCCGTCCGTCTGTTTGTTTCTAGGCAAAAAAAAATTTCTCAGTTTTAAGGCTATCGAGCTGAAATTTTGCACAGATTCCTCTTTTTACTGCACGCTGCTAGTATGTCGGATCGGATGACTATATCTTTTAGCTGCCATAGGAACCATCGGTCAAAAAATGGGTCTTAGTGAGAAAAACTTTTTTGTTCTTAATGTTAGCGTTCCCAAATTCGTCCCTTATTAATATTATATGCTTTCAAACAGATTTGCAAACTTTGGTCAAAATCGTATGACTATATCTTATAGCTGCCATAGGAACCATCGGTCGGAAAGTGGGTCTTAGTGAAAAAAAAATTTTGATTTCAAGTAAATCGGTCCTAAGGTTGGTGATTATTAATATTAAACGCTTTCAAACTAATTTGAAAAAGTTTATAGACATCGGGTGACCATATCTTATGGTTGCCATAGGACCGATCGGTAGTAAATTGGTCTTAGTGAGAAAAACTTTGTTGTTATTAATGTTATCGTTCTTAAGCTCGGCGGTTGTCAATTTGATATGTTTTCAAAAAGGATTCGCGAAATTTGGTCGAAATCAGATGTTTATCTGTCGGAAAATGGTTTTTAGTTTTTTTATTTTTATTTTTCTGTAAGCGTACTTAAACTCTGATATGGAAAGACCATATAATCAGAGCCATAGGCAAGATGTACGGAATCCTCAGAAACCAATACAGAAAATTTCTGACAATTTAAATTCGCTTGCTGATAGCCAAGACTCTGCTTACCTCTGTTCTTTTTTATGGAGTTGAAGATTTTAACAATCGTGATTCAGAAAGCCAAAGGAAGCTTCAGGTAGCATTTAATAATATAGCACGTTATATACAATCGAAAACAAACAGACAGAATATTCGATGTTTCTATAAATATATTTAATTTAGCCCTCCAGTCGTGGATGGACGTAAAAAGTCTACTTCTTTTACATAAAATAGTTTGGACTCAGGAACTTTCATACTTGTACCAGAACCTTATTTTTAGTATGTCAAAAAGAACGAACAATATTATATGTAAAAAAGTTAGGCTTGCATTATCAGAAAAACATTTCTTTATCTATGCTGTTCGCTGTTGGAACCGACTACCACATGATATTAAGACTATAAGAAACGCCACGCAGTTTAGGATTAAATTAGAATCGCATCAAAACTAAAAGTAAATAAATAAATAAAATATTTAAAGCTTTTTATCAATGTTAAATATATGTAAAACTCAGATATGTATTGAAGGTTTAGATTTAAGATAATATTTAAGTAGGATCATAAATGTTTCATTACTAAATTTAATAACTTTTGTGACTAGCGCATTAAATTATAGGTATAATGTACTTGTAGCGTTAGGATAATTAGCCAATAAAGAAAAAAAAGAAAGAAAGATATTTTTAAATTTAATTTTACTTTTTCTTACAAGCAATGAAGGATTTTACTCATAGGATTAATTGCATAATTTTGGTGAAGCTGCGGATACCCAAATGGTCAATGTTGTTCTTAGGCAATTGCTAATACAAAAATGGCCATGACTCGCGAACCAAGGCTTCGTTGTTGAAACTGAAAACGCAGCTCGAAATATTTTTACACTCTGTACCAAAGGTACACAGAGTATATTAAGATTGTGCAAAAGTATGTAGCAGCCAGAAGGAATCATCTCCGACCCTATAAAGTATATATATTCTTGATCAGCATCAACAGCCAAGTCGATATAGCCAAGTACGTCTGTCCGTCCGTATGAACGAAAAGATCTCAAAGAGAAAGAAGACAAAAGCTCATTATACTTGCAGGCAGATCAAGTTTATTTTCAATTTTTGGCACGCCCCCTCCCGCCCCCGCAATTTGGAAAAAACGTGTATCTCTCACAGCTTCGTAGGTAGATGTTTCTTACCTTCTAAGGATATCTAGTAAGCAATATTATTTATCGATGATCGATGCTCAAGTTATGAGCAAAAAACGGCCAGTTTACACCCGCCACCCCCCCACCAATAACCACAGCATTCCTTTCAACAAAGGCAACCTTAGTGAGAGAGAGAGAAAGAGAGAGAAAAACTTGTGATAAGCGTCTTAAAGCGTATAAAGCGTTTAACTCGTGAGCAAATGCGAGCGGCGGCATTTAGGGCACATTAGGGCAGAGTATATTATAGTTAGGCTTGACCGACTTTCTCACTTGTTTGGCATGCCCTATTACTAAACACACCCAGGCAAGGTTGCCTAACTGACGAAAATTCAAAGAAGTATTCAAAAGTAAATTATATTTCTTAACCTACATCGATTTATAAGCATTGCGAAATAAATACATACCTAGTTATTCAAACTTTGCTTTTTTTTATATTCCCAAGATTCAAAATACAATTTTTCAGCATAAATTAATTAATAGGCGCTACATCATGATCAGTGTGCAGTAGTTAAAAATCAACTTACCATTCCTGACATTAATTCAAGATCGAATATCAAAGCTTTTTAATTGTATTCAATGTTATATGTTTAATTTGTATGTAAAAAAAGACTTAAAGATTTGATTTAAATTCTGTTTGATTTAATTCATACCATATTTAACACATTTGGTAATTTAAATCAAATGATTGAAATCTTTTTGATTTAAATCAAATAATGTAAATCTTTTTAAAAATGATTTCTATTATCAAATATTTATCAAAAATTAGTGTGAGTTGGCCGGCTCTAGGTCCGAAAAAAGTTGCGTTTGTTCACAACTTGTAAACAACTTATGCATTGTACCACCAAAAAGAGCTGGTTGCCTATACAGAACTGTTTCATCGTTATCCCTAACGACTCTTCAGTAGGCTTTTTGCTGAATAATGCATGATTGCCAACTGCCTCTCCATACAATCATTGCTTAGATCAGTTGGGAACTGCTAAAAGCAATGAAATCAAAAATAGACAAGCGATGAGTGCTTTCATCTTTCTGGTGGTAATGCTTAAGCTTAGGGCTGAACTTTTTAAGTGCAAAAGCTTGAGCTTTTGAGCGAACTTAGAAGTGCCCGTTTAATTTGAAACGCGAAGCATTCAAAAAAGCGTTTTTTGCGTTGTTTCTTGAAACTTTTGTTAGTTTCATTTAAAAAAAAGAAAGCGTGCCGTCTCTTATATAGATTTGTAATTTATTTGGCGACCTTTCTAATGTTTAGTTAGTGTGAGTTGGCTGGCTCTAGGTCCGAAAAAAGTTGCGTTTGTTCACAACTTGTAAACAACTTATGCATTGTACCACCAAAAAGAGCTGGTTGCCTATACAGAACTGTTTCATCCTAACGACTCTTCAGTAGGCTTTTTGCTGAAGAAAGCATGATTGCCAACTGCCTCTCCATACAATCATTGCTTAGATCAGTTGTGAACTGCTAAAAGCAATGAAAGCAAAAATAGACAAGCGATGAGTGCTTTCATCTTTCTGGTGGTAATGCTTAAGCTTAGAGCTGAACTTTCTAAGTGCAAAAGCTTGAATTAAACATTAGAAAGGTCGCCAAATAAATTACAAATTAATCAAAAATGTTAAAAGCTAAGGTAAATCATGATATTAATGTCAAAATGTAATTTTGATATACTGAATTGAAATATGGAAATAGTAAGTCTTTCTCTGAATTTGAAAAAACATAAATTTATCCGCACTAAAAAATTTAACAAAAAATACTTTTAATATTCTCAACAGGTTATGGGCCCAGAAACGCAGGGCAGAGTATTTATACCCGTTACTCGTAGAGTAAAAGGGTATACTAAAGTCGTGCAAATGTATGTAACAGCCAGAAGGAATTATTTCCGACCATATAAAGTACATATATTCTTGATCAGCATCAACAGCCGATTCGATATAGCCATGTCCGTCTGTCCGTCCGTCAGTCTGTCTGTATGAACACCTAGATCTCAGAGACTAGAAGAGCTAGAGCAACCAATTTTGAAATGTAGACTCCTATTGTCTGCGCGCAGATCAAGTTTATTTCAAGTTTTTGTCACTCCCACCCCTGCCCCCACAATAAAAAATGTTGAATAACTCTCACAATTTTTAAGATATCGAAATTTAAAACTTATATTTATATTCGCAACATCTATAAGCCCTCTAATTTCATCAAGATCGGATGATAAATAGCCGAGGTAAAAAAATGTATCATACTTTTCGGCTCAGACACACTGGAAGGCTATTAAACTTACGCTCTCGTTTACTCTTTTTATTAATGATCTCCCCACAATATTGTCTTATTCTCGGATATTTATGTACGCCGATGATGTAAAACTCATTTTGTCTTTTAACGACCCGACGCATTCCATCAGACTGCAAGATGATTTAAACTCCTTGCAGTCCTGGTGCTTGATTAATCAATTACACCTTAATTGCTCCAAGTGCATGTTTATGACTTTCCATCGTTGCAAACCTTCGCTGGCTACCTATACGATTGGCAATGAACCCTTGGAACAAATATCTACAACAGTTGATCTTGGAGTTCTTTTTGACTCAAAATTGTTATAGTGTTAATAGGGCGAAAGGTGTACTTGGATACATTAAACGTTGGTCGAAGAAATTTAATGATCCATACACCACAAAGCTTCTTTATACTGCTCTAGTTCGTCCTGTACTTGAATACTGCTCGTCCGTCTGGTGTCCGCAATGCTCTCAACAGAACCGTCTCTCTTCTCTCTGAAAACGTCTCTATATAATTATCTCCGGGGAAATCTCTGACCACTCCCAGCTGTGAGTAGGGGCACAGCTTGCCGGACTGGCTAAAAAATCCTTCCCCACCGGGTCAGAGATTTTTCGGTTATTTAATTTTAAGTTTTACGTATACATTTTTTATTTTTAAAGTGTACGCTTAGATAGTTTTCTCTCTTTCTCTCTATCTCGGTTTTATTTTAATTTATTGGTTTAGGTTTAGGTTAGGTTTTATTAGGTTTTGGTTTTTTCTCTCTCCCTCTTCTCGATCTCTATATTATTAAAGTTTTTGTTAGCTCTAATAAATAAAATAAATAAATAAATAAAATAACAAATAAAATTCCCCCACCGTGTCGGAGTCGTTATTAGTTTATTTTTGTAATTTTATTAGATTTTCTTTGATAGGCTTCCTTGGCTCATACATTTTTTTTGTAACGTATTTATACTTTTGTTGACAGCCTTTGTTTGTCGACTCTAAACAAATAAATAAATAAATTAATGTCAGCTATAAGATATAGTCATCCGAAAAAAACGCTGTTTTTTCGACCAAAAAGCTGAAAAAAAGCGCATGGCTTTCTTTTTATTAATATAATTATTTACGAATTATATATTATATGTGTTATGTTTATAATAGTTGGTCACACAAAACACATGTATGTACATACACAAGAACGCTGTTATGAGATAAGAACGTATATGTAAAGAGAATGAATAAAGCAGCTGTACGATGACAACCAGAGCGTGCAGTCATACACAGTAGTTTGGCGACGAGGATAAAAAGTAAACTTTTACAGGAATAGTTTCTACAATGCCTCCAGAAAATACAATCACTACAGCAGCAAGCAATAATAATCAGAACGTTGCGTTCTTTACATCATTGATCGGCTTTACTTCCTCGGTTGTGCCTGGATGATCCCATTGAAGTTCTATGGTAGGATGATAATTATCTTCAGGTAAAGAAATTGGAAGTGTACGAGATATAGTAGCACATGGACTGTCAGTAAACAATAAATCCAGTATACGACCAAGCGAGTTTTTTATGAAATTAGCTTGAAGCAAAGATAGACCAAACATACTGTCCAAAAAGCTATGCTGGCAAGAAGGAAGAAAAAATTCAGAGTCGGGGGAAAAGACCCAAGAAACAAAGGGAAGATTAAAGTCACCCACAACGACTTGAAAATCACAGTCGCGACAGGATTTCGAAAGGTACTCTATTGCTAAAGCATGCTTAAAATAAGTGGATTCGTCAGAAGACTTGGGAACATAGGAAAAGCTCAAGAATATGCAAGAGTCTCCGATGTGCACTGAGACACACACAAATTCAATGCCGTCAGTGTTAGGAATATGAAAAATGGATGCATGAAGATTTTGCTTAACAGCAATCAATACACCCCCTCCATTACGATTGTTACGGTCAACCCTAAAAATGCAATAAGAGTCACACAGAATTTCACTAATTAGTATATGAGATTGAAGCCAAGTTTCAGTCATCATTAAAATGTCAGCCTCGAAAGCAAAATTATTAAGGTAAAGGGATTGGAGTTTACTTCTGATTCCCCTTACGTTGTGGTATTTGATGACAAGGGACGACTTAAGTTTTTTGGGGACATAGGAAAAGTAGCAGTAGGCTTAGGCTCAAATTCACGAACAAGAGTGAATTTAGGCCAAAGATCAGGATGAAGAATTTGGGTTAGAAGAGAAGATGGAACGTACAGTTTAAAAGAGGATATTGATCGAGGCTTTAAAAAGATATATTTATGAACCGATATGTCCGAGCATCCTGTAAAAGTGATCAAATAATTCTCTAAGTAAGTATATGTAAAGAGAATGAATAAAGCAGTTGTACGCTGACAACCAGAGCGTGCAGTCATACATAATAATATGTAATTATATCGTTAAAATATATTTAATATATCGGCAGAGTGATGAAGTTCCTCGTCCTCATCCTTGTCGTAGGCCTCAGTTGTGCCTATTAGCTTAAGGCAACTAGGGGAGAACTTATAACCGACGCAGCATTTCTCATGTCGAAGTAACCCGTAAATGAAATTACACATATTATATTTTCAATTTAATTTCAGTTTCACTGATATCCAATACCTTATACATAAAATTGAGTTGAGCGTGCCCACGTCCATTCGATTTCTCAGTTTTGATTTTACAATATTGACCTGACTGAAGACACGCTTAACTTCAGCGTTGGACCATGGCAAGGACAACATCTGAATCGCAAACGACGCAAACTCAAAAAATCTTTGATTACCTCCAGAGTCTTTGAGAGCGATTCCTTCACTCCAAAACTTTATAGTTTCATCGTTGTTCTCCCATTTCACTAAATGTATGTCATTATATTGACACTATTTTCCCAATATCTTCGACGGAAAATTCTTCCAAAATGGGAACAAGGCTTCGTTTTTTTGGTCGAAAAATGTTGTCAACCGAAAAGATTTGTTTAGCGCAAAAAAACGCTTTTTTGAATGCTTCGCATTTCAAAATCAACGGGCACTTCTAAGCTCGCTCAAAAGTTCAAGCTTTTGCACTTAGAAAGTTCAGACCTAAGCTTAAGCATTACCACCAGAAAGTTGAAAGCACTCATCGCTTGTCTATTTTTGCTTTCATTGCTTTTAGCAGTTCCGAACTGATCTAAGCAATGATTGTATGGAGAGGCAGTTGGCAATCATGCTTTCTTCAGCGAAAAGCCTACTGAAGAGTCGTTAGGGATAACGATGAAATTCAACTGTAGCATCTTAACTTGCTTTTTAAAATCATATCCTTGATATAAATCTTTGACAACAAATTTCTCAAAATCGTCTACTTGAATTATATCAATAGTAATGTAAAAATGTAAAATTGGCTCAAACAGCACCTCCAGGAGGGCCAGGACCAAGCTTCTCTCAATCTCTTGGCGTGTGTGCTTATAATTTTTCTCACAAGAGAAAGGGACCTACGGTTTAACGCCGAATCCGAACGGCAATAGTTAGAGAATGTTTTTGCTTTTTCATGGCTATTTACTTCACAGACCGGGTGTGTAAAAGCTATTTTCTAAAGAAAGAAAAAACTTTTTGTATTAGACGGTCCGAGGCGGGATCGAACCCACAACCTCCCGCAACAGCAGCCACACATATAACTGGTACGCCACACCCGGCAACAATCAATTTTTTTTAACGAATTGATACCCATCAGTCGAGTCAGTGTTATTAACTTGAAAACACTTGTTCAATTTTTCCATTTCCAAAAGGATAGGTTTCAAAAAAACCAAATAAATGTAGTTTACATGGTCGGCAAACATTGAATGCAGTATTTGGGCTTTATGGCATCTCTCCTGTTTTGCCGCAACACAAAAATGTAATTTGAACTCCTGCCACTGATCCAATATACGTGTCACTGCTAATTTAATTGACAGCCACCTGGTGTCACTCACTCTGGGAATTTTTAGTTTCTCTTTTGAGGATAGAAGTTATACATTACATTATATTACTTGTAGTGAATTTTAAAAAACACTGTTAAAATTACATAAAAGGACAAACAGTTTTGACAATACATAGCTGCGACATCATGAGACCTATTTAAAACGAGAGCGTAAGTTAAAGTCGGCTCTAACCGACTTCGATATACCCGCTACTCCTGGAAAGAATTGTTTAATAGCCTTCCTGTGTGCCCTTGGGGGGGACAGCCGAAAAGTATGCAACATTAACTCGGCTATTTAACATCCGATCTTTATAAATTTCAGGGCTTATAGATATCGCGAATATAAATCTAAGTTTTAAATTTGAGATCGATGTCTTAAAAATTGTGGGAGCTATTGAACATTTTTTATTGTGGGGGCGGGGGTGGTCGTGTCAAAAATTTGAAATAAACGTGATCTGCGTGCAGACAATAGGAGTCTACATTTCCAATTTGGTTGCTCAAGCTCCTTTAGTCTCTGAGATCTAGTTGTTCATACAGACAGACGGACAGACGGACATGGCTATATCGACTCGGCTGTTGATGCTGATCAAGAATATGTATACTTTATATGGTCGGAAATGATTCCTTCTGCCTGTTACATACATTTGCTCGACTTTAGTATAAACTTTTTACTCTACGAGTGACGGGTATAAAAATACGTTGTCGCTAGTAAACGCTTAGAATAAATGAATAGAAGAATCAGAGAGCGCTGAAGTCACACAAACCTAATAGTTGTTTATAGACTGATATATATTTATACTCTGTACCAAAGGTACACAGAGTATATTAAGTTTGTGCAAAAGTATGTAACAGGGAGAAGGAATCATTTCCGTCCATATAAAGTATATATATTCTTGATTGTCGAATTGAACTCTTGAAAAACCAGTTACATGTTTCATATATCAAGAACTTGACGCTTTCTGGAAGAAACTCCTTACAAGCGTGATTTACCGGCAACTACACAGAGTGGCACACGCATTTGATCAGGACTAGAGACGGCGCAACCCTCCTCAGCTCAGTAAACACGCTTTTGTTTGTGCCAATCATAACTTTGTCATTGTCATTACCGATACCTATTAGGCTTATGATGTTGAACTTAAAGTCCCGCAGCTCCTTTTTTACACTTTCTGCTATGCATAGTGCGTTTCCACGTTCTAAAGGGACTAGACTTAAGAAAGAAGTAACAATCACTCCACGCTGTTTCGAAAAATAATTGACGACGACACCTAAGTCATACATAAACATAGTAAAATATAATATAACATAAATTATAATTTATTAAATATTTACCCAAAAACTTAGTGACGCTTATATCTGTTGATTCATCCAAACGCAGACTAAGTTTTGAATCGCCTATATCGTTGCGCAATTCTTCTTGAAAGTGAGGCGCCAGCACATTTCTTATAATGCTAGTGCATTTTGTTCTACGTAGCCTAATCTGGCTAGCAGTTGCGCTGTTGTTAAATTGTTTAGTGCACAAGCTGCTCAGGTGGTCGATTTGCGAAATAACTGTGTGCTGAGCTACAAAAAGGCACAATGCAGCTTCCTGTTCGACTGTCTTGTTTAACACTTTAACAAAACTTAATTTATTTTTCAGCTTGTGTGTGTTTCTTTGTAGTTGAAAGAGCGCGCAAGTCACTCAGTTTCGCGGTAATTGTGCATTTGCAATAACTGCAGTAAACTCAAGAGGCATCAGTTTCATCCTTCCGAAGCCAAGCCTTAAACTCCGGGTCCTGCAGCCAGACTTCACGACATTTTTGTTTGAAAACTTTCGGCATTTTGTTTGAATGATCTGTAAGCTTGGCAAGCCCCTATATATGACTGTTAGAGGTGGTAATTATTGTCGATAAATGACTGACAGAGGTGAAAAACTATCGATTTGCTACAAAACAAAATAAAGCTGAAAAAAGCCGAAATCACTCTTAAAAAAGCCAGAATTCCCGCTTCCCGCTGTTTGTAAATTTTTCCCGAAATCCGGTTTTTAAAAAAGCTAGAAATGACGGGGAAAAAACTGATTTGGCAACACTGGTGCAGATTCTCCAGCCTGCCACCCACCCGAATGATCTCATCGTCTCCTAATATGGGAGATAGCGATGTGATAGCACTCTTTTTGTCCACTGTATTATGGCAGGATTACCTTGCGTGCGCGCTCCAATTCATACATCTGCAATGTCGTTGTTGCACCTCTGTTGGTTTTGTAGCAGAAACGCAGCATATAGGCTACAATGCGTTGTAGCTTGCGAAAAGAATTGCAATGCTTGCAAGTATACAGCTCTTCCCCTCTTGCTGTTGGGGTAATGGGCAGGCTGACGTGTTTTGTCGTTCGCTTAAGGTTACTGGGAGCGACAGTTGGCGAACTTGTCCATTTGTCCCGCGGGCCATGCAAGAATATTGGCCCGTAAAGCTTTGGATTGTTGATGCCTGTATTTTCGCTATCCAATTTGCCACAAATGTATGGTAAGTAGAAGCAGCGGCATTATCCCAGGCAAGCACCACTGTGGAGTCTGTCCAGTAATATCCTGGAACCGTCTCAGGGTTCATGTGCAGGTCCGTCCTTACTCTGGCGGTAAGCTCAGCTCCCAAGAGCGCAGCACAAAGTTCTAGTGGAGGAAGGGATTGCTTAGCTGTCGGAGCTACCCGAGATTTTGAGCACATTATGCGTACTGAAATCTGCTTATTTTTGTAGGTGGAGCGTACGTAGACTGTTGCTCCATATGCCTTTTCTGAGGCATCTAGAAATGTGTGGAGTTCTACAGCCTTGGAATCTGCATTGAATTTAATTGTGGAATGTCCTCACGGTACTCCTTCCATTCGTTCTGAAGGTGTGTTGGCAAGTCGTCATCCCAATCTAGCTTTAGCTCCCAGAGATGTTGCATGAAGGTTTTCGCCTTGACCACTACCGGGGCAAACAAGCCTAATGGATGAAAGACTTGAGATAGTTCTGAGCACACTATTCGTTCTGTAATTTGTTTAGCGTGACTCTTTTGTGATCGTCCACAAAGTTGGTCTGTCTTCGGCATTCAGATGACTCCAATAGTCTTTATGCTGTGGTGGTCCAATGTCTCGCACAGTTTCACATGGCTGACAATGTGTTCCTTGGGTATTCCTTGGAGTAGCTGGTCGTTGTTTGAACACCATTTTCTTAGGTTGAATGCCGTGGCTTAAGTATCTTGATCAACTCCTGCAGAACTTGGATTACTTCCGAGATGTAATTGGCTCCAGTCAAACCATCGTCCACATAGAAGTCATTTTTCAGCACACCTGATCCCACTGGATATCTGTCCTTACTTTGGATATACAGATGGTCCAAGCATTTCGTTGCTGAAAATGGGGCTGACGTTGTCCCATATGTAACAGTCTTCAGACGATAGTATTTGAGTTCATCCGATAAACTATTTCTCCAGACAATTAACTGATGAAATTGGTTTTCTGGGTTGACCCACACTTGGCGGTACATTTTCTCTATGTCCGCTGTGAAGACGTATTGGTGGGTCCTAAAGCGGAGCAAAATAGACATTAATTCAGTGAGACAGTGGGCTCATTTTGTTGAATGTCGTTCAGTGATTTTCCGGTAGACGTTTTGCCGATTCTTTGCTGTCCAATGTCCAGAATCGTTCCATAAGAGCGCTTGTTTCTTCATTTGTTTGCCATGTATGTTGTGCCATCTATGTACCAAAATGTTTGTGGTTTGTGTGCTGCAGACAGTACTTGAACTGCCTACAATTGACTTTTTATACCCTGTACCCATTAAAAATTTTGAAAATATCCCCCCTCCCCACTTAAACCGCAAAAAACTGTCACAGCCAGAATTTTAAAGTAAGAACCTCGTGGCTTGGTTTGGGTGACGTCACGCGGCAGCCTTCGGGTTCTGCTCTTCTCTCTACAAACTCAGTACTTCATAATTGCAATTT
>JBAMBO010002317.1:0-54530 GCA_037044535.1 Lordiphosa magnipectinata | reverse complement strand
TCGATTTTGTTTTGGTTTTTGATTTCGTTTTCAATTTCGATATCAATATCGGTTTCGATTTCGTTTTCGCTTTGGATTGGGTTTTTGTTTTCGATTTCGATTTCGTTTTCGGATTTCGTTTTCGATTATCATTTTCGATTTCGTTTTCGATTTCGATCTCGTTTTCCATTTCGATTTCGTTTTCCATTTCGATTTCGATTTCGTTTTCGTTATGGTTTTCGATTTCGGTTTCATTTTGGACTTCGATTTCGTTTTCAATTTCGTTTCGGATTTCGTCTTGGTTTTTGTTTATGTTCTTGTTATCGTTTTCGAGTGCGTTTTCAATATCGATTTCGTTTGTGTTTTCGATTTCGTTATCGTTTTCGATTTTGATTTCGTTTTCGATATTGTTTTCGTTGTCGATTTTATTTTCGATTTCGTTTTCGAATTCGTTTCGATTTTATTCTCGATTTCGATTTCGATTTCGTTTTCGCTTTGGATTGGGTTTTTGTTGTCGATTTCGATTTCGATTTTCGATTTCGCTTTGGTTTTGGTTTTCGATTTGGATTCCGATTTCGATTTCGTTTTCAATTTCGGTTTCATTTTCGTTTTCGATTTCGTTATCAGTTTGCGTTTTCGATTTCGTTTTCGATTTCGTTTTCGATTTCGTTTTCGATTTCGTTTTCTGCATTTCGATTTCGTTTTCGCTATGGTTTTCGATTTCGTTTTCGATTTCGCTTTGGTTTTGGTTTTCGATTTGGATTCCGATTTCGATTTCGTTTTCAATTTCGGTTTCATTTTCGTTTTCGATTTCGTTATGGTTTTCGTTTTAGATTTCGTTTTCGGTTTCGATTTCGTTATCGGTTTTGGTCTTCGTTTCGATTTTGTTTTCGATTTCGTTTTCGATTTCGTTTTGGTTTTTTATATCGTCTTCGATTTCGTTATCAATTTCGACTTCGATTTCAATATCGTTTTCGATTTCGATTTCGATTTCGTTATGGTTTTCGATTTCGGTTTCATTTTGGACTTCGATTTCGTTTTCAATTTCGTTTCGGATTTCGTCTTGGTTTTTGTTTATGTTCTCGTTATCGTTTTCGATGTGCGTTTTCAATTTCGATTTCGTTTGTGTTTTCGATTTCGTTATCGTTTTCGATTTTGATTTCGTTTTCGATATTGTTTTCGTTGTCGATTTTATTTTCGATTTCGATTTCGAATTCGTTTCGATTTTATTTTCGATTTCGTTTTCGATTTCGATTTCGTTTTCGCTTTGTGATTGGGTTTTTGTTGTCGATTTCGATTTCGCTTTGGTTTTGGTTTTCGATTTGGATTCCGATTTCGATTTCGTTTTCAATTTTGGTTTCATTTTCGTTTTCGATATCGTTATAGTTTGCGTTTTCGATTTCGTTTTCGATTTCGTTTTCGATTTCATTTTCGATTTCGGTTTCGCATTTCGATTTCGTTTTCGCTATCGGTTTTCGATTTCGTTTTCGATTTCGTTTTGGTTTTGATTTTCGATTTGGATTTCGATTTCGATTTCGTTTTCAATTTCGGTTTCATTTTCGTTTTCGATTTCGTTATGGTTTTCGTTTTAGATTTCGTTTTCGGTTTCGATTTCGTTATGGTTTTGGTCTTTCGTTTCGATTTTGTTTTCGATTTCGTTTTCGATTTCGATTTCGTTTTCGATTTCGTTTTGGTTTTTTATATCGTCTTCGATTTCGATTTCGTTTTGGTTTTTTATATCGTCTTCGATTTCGTTATCAATTTCGATTTCGATTTCGATATCGTTTTCGATTTCGTTTTCGATTTCGTTTTCGTTTTCGATTTCGTTTTCCATTTCGATTTCGATTTCGTTTTCGCTATGGTTTTCGATTTCGTTTTCGGTTTCATTTTCGATCTCGGTTTCGTTTTCCGATTTCGTTTTCGATTTCGTTTTCGTTTTCGTTTTAGATTGTCGTTTTCAATTCCGATTTCGTTTTCGATTTCGTTTTGATTTTCGTTTTCGATTTGGTTGACGATTTCGTTTTAGTTTATGATTTCGTCTGCGATTTCGTTATCAATTTCGATTTCGATTTCGTTTTCGATTTCAATTTTGATTTCGTTTTCGATTTCGTTTTTGTTATCGCTTTCGATATCGTTTTCCATTTCGATTTCGTTTTCGTTATGGTTTTCGATTTCGTGTTAGGTTTCATTTTGGATTTTGATTTCAATTTCGTTTTCGATATTGTTTTCACTTTCGATTTCGCTTTCGATATCGTTTTGGATTTCGTTTTCGATTACGTTTTCGATTTTCGTTTTCGATTTCGTTTTCGATTTGGTTGTCAATTTCGTTTTCGATTTTGTTTTGGTTTTTGATTTCGTTCTTCGATTTCGTTTTCGATTTCGATATCAATATCGGTTTCGATTTCATTTTCGCTTTGGATTGGGTTTTTGTTGTCGATTTCGATTTCGCTTTCGTTTTCGGATTTCGTTTTCGATTTTATTTTCGATTTCGTTTTCGATTTCGTTTTCCATTTCGATTTCGTTTTCCATTTCGATTTCGATTTCGTTTTCGTTATGGTTTTCGACTTCGGTCTCATTTTGGATTTCGATTTCGTTTTCAATTTCGTTTCGGATTTCGTCTTGGTTTTTGTTTATGTTTTCGATTATCGTTTTCGAGTTCGTTTTCAATTTCGATTTCGTTTGTGTTTTCGATTTCGTTTTCGTTTTCGATTTTCGATTTCGTTTTCGATATTGTTTTCGTTGTCGATTTTGATTTTCGATTTCGTTTTCGATTTCGGTATTCGTTTTCGTTCTAAGTTTCATTTTCGATTTCGGTTTCGTTTTCGATTTTCGATTTTTGATTTCGCTTTCGATTTCGATTTCGTTTTTGCTTTGGATTGGGTTTTTGTTGTCGATTTCGATTTTCGTTTTCGAATTCGTTTTCGATCTTATTATTGATTTCGTTTTCGATTTCGATTTCGTTTTCCATTTCGATTTCGATTTCGTTTTCCATTTCGATTTCGATTACGTTTTCGGTTTGGCTTTCGATTTCGGTTTCATTTTCGATTTCGATTTCGTTTTCAATTTCGTTTTGGATTTCGTCTTGGTTTTTGTTTATGTTTTCGTTATCGTTTTCGAGTGCGTTTTCAATTTCGATTTCGTTTTCGATTTCGTTATGGTTTTCGTTTTAGATTTCGTTTTCGGTTTCGATTTCGTTATGGTTTTGGTCTTCGTTTCGATTTTGTTTTCGATTTCGTTTTCGTTTTGGTTTTTTATATCGTCTTCGATTTCGTTATCAATTTCGACTTCGATTTCAATATCGTTTTCGATTTCGTTTTCGATTTTATTTTCGATTTCGTTTTCGATCTCGTTTTCCATTTCGATTTCGTTTTCCATTTCGATTTCGATTTCGTTTTCGTTATGGTTTTCGATTTCGGTCTCATTTTGGATTTCGATTTCGTTTTCAATTTCGTTTCGGATATCGTCTTGGTTTTTGTTTATGTTTTCGTTATCGTTTTCGAGTGCGTTTTCAATTTCGATTTCGTTTTCGATTTCGTTATCGTATTTGATTTTGATTTCGTTTTCGATATTGTTTTCGTTGTCGATTTTATTTTCGATTTCATTATCGATTTCGGTTTCGATTTCGTTTTCGAATTCGTTTTCGATTTAATTTTCGATTTCGTTTTCGCTTTGGATTGGGTTTTTGTTGTCGATTTTGTTTTCGATTCCGCTTTCGAATTCGTTTCGATTTAATTTTCGATTTCGTTTTCGATTTCGTTTTCGCTTTGGATTGGGTTTTGGTTGTCGATTTCGATTTCGTTTATGTTTTCGATTTCGTTTTCGATTTCGCTTTGGTTTTGGTTTTCGATTTGGATTCCGATTTCGATTTCGTTTTCAATTTCGGTTTCATTTTCGTTTTCGATTTCGTTATAGTTTGCGTTTTCGATTTCGTTTTCGATTTTGTTTTCGATTTCATTTTCGATTTCGTTTTCCATTTCGATTTCGATTTCGTTTTCGCTATGGTTTTCGATTTCGTTTTCGATTTCGCTTTGGTTTTGGTTTTCGATTTGGATTCCGATTTCGTTCCGATTTCGATTTCGTTTTCAATTTCAGTTTCATTTTCGTTTTCGATTTCGTTATGATTTTCGTTTTAGATTTCGTTTTCGGTTTCGATTTCGTTATGGTTTTGGTCTTCGTTTCGATTTTGTTTTCGATTTCGATTTCGATTTCGTTTTGGTTTTTTATATCGTCTTCGATTTCGTTATCAATTTCGACTTCGATTTCAATATCGTTTTCGATTTCAATTTCGATTTCGTTATCGTTTTCGATTTCGTTTTCCATTTCGATTTCGATTTCGTTTTCGCTATGGTTTTCGATTTCGTTTTCGGTTTCATTGTGGATCTCGATTCCGTTTTCCAATTCGTTTTCGATTTCGTTTTTGTTTTCGTTTTAGATTTTGTTTTCAATTCCGATTTCGATTTCGTTTTCGATTTCGTTTTCAATTTCGATTTCGTTTTGATTTTCGTTTTCGATTTGGTTGACAATTTCGTTTTGGTTTATGATTTCGTCTGCGATTTCGTTATCAATTTCGATTTCAATTTCGTTTTCGATTTCAATTTTGATTTCGTTTTCGATTTCGTTTATGTTATCGCTTTCGATAGCGTTTTCCATTTCGATTTCGTTTTCGTTATGGTTTTCGATTTCGTGTTAGGTTTCATTTTGGACTTCGATTTCAATTTCGTTTTCCATTTTGTTTTCGATTTCGTTTTCAATCTCGTTTTCGATTTCAATTTCGATTTCGTTTTCGATATCGGTTACATTTTCGATATCGTTTTCGTTAGCGTTTTCGATTTCGTTTTACATTTCGATTTCGATTTCGTTTTCCATTTCGAATTCGATTTCGTTTTCATTATGGTTTTCTATTTCGATTTCGTTAACGAAGTCGTTTTCGATTTCCTTTTCGTTGTCAATTTCGTTATGGTTTTTATTTTCGTTTTCGATTTCGTTTTCGATTTGGATTTCGTTTTCGATATTGTTTTCGTTTATCGATTTTATTTTCGCTTTCGTTTTTGATTTCGGTATTGTTTTCGTTTTAGGTTAAATTTTCGAATTCGGTCTCGATTTCGTTGTCGTTTTCGAATTCGTTTTCGATTTTATTTTCGATTTCGTTTTCGCTTTGGATTTGGTTTTCGTTGTCGATTTCGATTTCGTTTTCGATTTCGTTTCTGATTTCGATTTCGTTTTCGATTTCGCTTTGGTTTTGATTTTTGATTTCGTTTTGGTTATCGATTTGGATTTCGATTTCGTTCCGATTTCGATTTCAATTACGGTTTCATTTTCGATTTTGTTTTGGTTTGCGTTTTTGATTTCGTTTTCGATTTTGTTGTAGATTTCATTTTCGATTTTGTTTTTCGATTTCGTTTTCGTTACTTTTTCGATTTCGTTTTTGATTTCGTTTTTGAGATTTCTTTTTCGTGTTTTTTTTTTCGATTTCGTTTTTGTTTTCGACTTCGTTTTCGATTTGGCTTTGGTCTTGGTTTTCGATTTCGTTTTGGTATTCGATTTGGATTCCGATTTCGTTCCGATTTCGATTTCGTTTTCAATTACGGTTTCATTCTCGTTTTCGATTTCGTTTTGGTTTGCGTTTTCGATTTCGTTTTCGATTTTGTTGTAGATTTCATTTTCGATTTTGTTTTTCGATTTCGTTTTTGATTTCGTTTTTGAGATTTCTTTTTCGTTTTTGTTTTCGATTTTGTTTTCGATTTTGTTTTCGATTTTGTTTTTGCTTTCGATTTCGTTTTCGATTTCGCTTTGGTTTTGATTTTCGATTTCGTTTTGGTTATCGATTTGGATTCCGATTTCGTTTTCAATTGCGGTTTCATTTTCGTTTTCGATTTTGTTTTGGTTTGCGTTTTCGATTTCGTTTTCGATTTTGTTGTAGATTTCATTTTCGGTTTTGTTTTTCGATTTCGTTTTTGATTTAATTTTTGCTTTCATTTTCGATTTCTATTTCGATATGGTTTTCATTTTCGATTTCGTTATGGATTTGGTTTTCGTTTCGATTTTGTTTTCGATTTCGTTTTTGTTTTCGATTTCGTTTTCGATTTCGTTTTCGATTTTGTTTTCGATTTTGTTTTCGATCTCGATTTCGTTTTCGTTTTCGATTTCATTTTTGCTTTCATTTTCGATTTCTATTTCGACATTGTTTTCGTTTTCGATTTCGTTATGGATTTGGTTTTCGTTTCGATTTTGTTTTCGATTTCGTTCCGATTTCGATTTCGTTTTCAATTACGGTTCCATTTTCGTTTTCGATTTCGTTTTGGTTTGCGTTTTCGATTTTGTTTTCGACTTCATTTTCGATTTCGTTTTCGATTTAATTTTCCTTTTCTTTTTTGATTTAGTTTTTGAGCTCGTTTTCGATTTCGTTTTCGTTTTTTTTTTTTTTTAAGCTTGTTTAGGTATTTATTGAATCTTCTCTTAATGAGACTAACAATAATTTTTCAAATCTTAATCTAGAAACTATTGTACAACCATCTCCTATTGGAGCTAGTTTATGTTCTGCGGCCCTTTAATTCAGTCGCTGGGTTGGTAGTTGGTAGGTCTTTTCTTCGGAGGCGAGAATGCGTTGCTTGCAGGGTGAGAGATTGTGCAAGTTCATTAGGTTGGGCTAGAAGCTTTTCAGAATATTTGCGCTTTAGTTGCTGTGTTTCAGTTTCGACCAATGGTCGATACACTCGTTGCGAATGTACCATGGGGCTCCAGTGAGTGTTCTAAGAATTCTTGATTGTGATCTTTGAAGGGTGTGAACGTCACGTGCTTACACTTTTGCTCGTTAATTTTTATGCGCCAGTTGGCCAGCCACTCCACCACGTGTGCTAGGTGGCTTGCCAAAAGTTTTGATGCGGTAATTGAACATCGTGATCTGCTTAGAATTGCCGTATCATCAGCAAAAGTGGACATTGTTAGTCCGGGGTCTGTTGGGATGTCGGCAATGTACAATACATACAGAAAAGGACCGCGAACGCTACCCTGTGGCACACCGGCTCCAATGATGAACTCTTCCGTTGTGTACTCATTTTGACGAACAGAAAAAACTCTGTTGCTGACATAACATTCTAAGAGTTTGTGTGTATTTGGAGGAAGCAGTGTCCTAATTTTGTATATAAGCCCGTCCAACCAAACGCGGTCAAACGCTTGGGCAACATCTAGGAAAATGGCAGAGCAGTATTCGTTGTGCTCATACGCAGTCCGAATATCTGAAGTTAAACGGTTGACTTGCTCAATGGTCCCGTGTTTTGCTCGGAATCCAAATTGATGTGAAGGAATTATATTTTGTGCATGGCTATCAATTTCGCGAAGTAAGATCTTCTCAAATACTTTTCATAAGCAAGGTAGCTGGCTAATGGGTCTATATGATGACGCTTATGTTTTATCCTTTCCTGGTTTCTGAATCATTATGATTGTCGATTTCTTCCACTGAATTGGAAAGTATCCACATCGCAGTACGGCATTGAAGATTCTCGAGATATATGTAATGGCAGGACTTGGAAGTTCCAGAATCATTTTAGGCGTAATAAGATCATGTCCTGGTGCTTTTTTTGGGATTGAGTTCTGCTATACCGTTTTTATATCAAGCGAATGAACTTTGATTGGGTAAGTCTGTGCGGCAGTGGGAATCAGTGGCAGTGCATATGCATTGGTTGGTGGATTCGGCTGGAAAACATTTCTTAAGTGAAGGGCAAAGACATTTGCCTTTTCCTCGTCGCTGCGGGCCCATTTTCCTCTCTGATCCCTCAAAGGCGTATCTACCTTTGCAGGTGGCTTTATGCTTGCGTGTGCTCTCCATAGGGGGAATTTGGCGATAGTTTTTCGATGTAACGGCTATGGGCTAGCTGCTCCTCAGCTTCGAGTGCTTTGTGAACTACGCGTTCTGTATGTCTCAGGCGAGTCCTTGCAGCAGGCGACCGATTGCTCTGCCATTCTCTTCTTGCACGCCGCTTTTCAGCGACCAGCCGGTTTATAAGGCAGTTTGTTAATCTACGATCTTGTTTAGGTGTTGTTGTTGATGTTGTTAGTGGGCTCGAGTGATGAGCAGCAGCAGTAATAATTGTTCAAAAGTTCAATGTGACTGCTAATATATTTTTATACTCTGTACCGAAGGTACATAGAGTATATTAAGTGTGTGCAAAAGTATGTAACAGGGAGAAGGAATCGTTTCCGACCCTATAAAGTATATATATTCTTGATCAGCATCAACAGCCGAGTCGATATAGCCATGTCCGTCTGTCCGTCCGTCCGTCTGTCCGTCTGTCTGTCCGTATGAACGAAGAGATCTCAGAGATGGTAAGATATAGAGGTTTGACATGTATGGGGCATATATTTCTTATACCTGCAAGCAGATAAAGTTTACTTTCAATTTTTGCCACGCCCCCCCCCCCCCCCCCCGCCCCCGCAATTCGGAAGAAAACGTCATATCTCCTACAGTTTTCAAGATAGATCGTTCGTACTAGAGATACCTTGTAAACAAAATTATTTATCGATTTGCTGAAGGAATGATAACGATCGGATGAACGATACTCAAGTTATGAGCAAAAAACGGCCAGTAAACACCCACCACCCCCCACCCATCACCACAGCATTCTATTGAACGGCAATCTTAGTGAGAGAGAGAGAAAGAGAGAAAGAGAGTGAAACTTAGAAATGAGCGAGTATAACTCTTGAGCAAATGCGAGCTGCGACGTTAAGGGTACAGAGTATGTTATAGTCGGGCTTGACCGCCTTTCTTTCTTGTTTGTATTTGAGCCAGTTTGTCTTATGTGATGTCAGTCTCCGAGGATACTCTCTGATCTGAGGACACTCCAGAAGGGTAAAAATAAGCGGAGAATGGTCTGACGACAAATCTGCGAGTGCTTCTGCAGTTACCAAATTTTGTGGAACTTTTCTTGTTATGGCAAAGTCTATAAGGTCGGGCATTTTCTTGGGATCTGCTGGCCAATATGTAGGCCTACCCGGAGATACATAGTCGAGTTTGTTTGATGCGCGCATAAGTACGCTATACAGTTGCTTCCCTTTTGGATTAGTCAGTCTAGAGCCCCAGTGCGGATGTTTCGAGTTATAGTCACCCGCGGCTAAAAAGCGCTGACCTAATGTATTAAAGAAATCTAAAAATTGATTTTCTGATATTGCGAAGCGTGGCGGACAATAAACCTCCGACAAGGTGATATTGCCTCTTTTAGATTCTAGGCATATTGATGTGGCTTGTAGGTAGTTTTCCGAAAATCCCGATAGTGGGTAATGCTTAATGCGGTTTCTGACTAGGATGCCAGTTCCGCCATGGGCTTTACCATCTGGGTGATTTGTGCCATAAAATGCATACCCCGGTAATTGAAAGTTATATCTGTCCGTCAGATGAGTTTCCGCAAGAAGCATTATGTCGATTTCATTGTCTTGGAGAAATTTTGATAACTCCTTTTTGTAGCGAGGAATGCCATTTGCATTTCAGAATGAAACTCTTAGGAGAGCCATTATTTGGTTTGTTGCGAGGCGAGCATTTGAATGAGAATGCATTGATTCCTCATTTGTTCTTGCATTGCGTTTTGCATAAATCCAATGAATTCCTTCAGTGTTTGCTGCATCGATAAAAACATGCTTTCTAAGCTACTATAGTTTGATGGTTGTTCCGCTTGTTTATTAATTGTTGGCAGAGCCGGATCAGTTCGTGTATCGTGTGAGACTGTGGCTGGGGATGTGGGTCTATCCATTCCTAGTTTCAATGCACTTGCAAAAGAAACGCCTTGGGTAGTACTCGATGGGACAAACGACGATCTAGCAGCTTTGGTAAAGAAAACTCCAGGAGTCGATTGCGAGGATGTAAACTGATTAAGGTTTCCATTCGAACGTGCAAATTCAGTGCGCATATTAATCCTGCTCTTCAGATCTTTGTAGACTGGGCAACCTCTGTAATTTGCAGTGTGGTTGCCTCCACAGTTACTGCACTTTTTAACAGACGGGTCATCCTTGCTCGCAGGACATGTGGCAGTGTTGTGCAGCTCTCCGCATGCTACACAAACAGGTCGTAGAGCGCAGTAGGTTTTAGTGTGCCCGAATTCTTGGCAATTGGTACATTGTACTGGATTTGTACGTTTGTGCGGCTCCCCTACAGTTATTCTGCGGTGCAATAAGAGCTGTAGGTTGTAAATTGGGTGCACAACATTTTTGTTGGGAGCTTTGTCTTCCGGACTTAGCTCAACTTTGAATAGTGGCTGGGGTATTTTGTCTCTGTTCATAAGGTTTATTACGGACTTGATCTTAAATCCCTTTTCTTCTAAAGCAGTGCCGACTTCCGTTGACGGCACAATTGATTCAATGCCTTTGATTACCACTTGTAGGCCTTTGCAGCTTTTTAGTTGGTAAGTGTAAAAGTTTTTGTTTTCAGTTCTTAAGTATTTGTCGACAGTGCGATAGTTTTCCTCGGTGTTGACTTGGAGCTTCGTTTCGCGTATTTTGCCTTTGCTGACTGATGTCACATAAAAGTTGTTGTTGCCTATTAGTGGGATAAGCTTTGTAACTAGGGTCGCGCAGTTGTTATCTCTTATGTAGATTGGTGGAGGCCTTGGTTTTGCGGCATTTGGAGCCTTTTCATCGCACTCTGCGTCAAGCTGGATGCCAAGAACTTGGAACCTATTTCCAGTGAGCGGATCTTTTTCCACAGGTAAATCACTTGTTTTGTTAATTTTTGGAGTGTTGCCGCTTTTTCTGTTTTGCGGGCTTAGTTTTCGTTTGTTTATTTTTACATACCGATCGATGACAGTCTGCACATATGAGCGGGTGGTTGGTGTTGTACTTCCTTGTGTGTGTGTTGGTGGGAGTGCAAGCTGCGTTGACATTATTGGAAGATGGTTGGTGGTGATCGATTTATTTTGATCACTTGTTGTTGTTGTGCTTGTTAATGTTGATTGTGCTGTGGTAAGCGTTACCGTACTCATCGTGGGCAGAGGGGAGGGGCATTGGGCACTCCATGTCGAAGCGGTTGAAAAAGAGCTAACGTTCACATCACTTGTTGGTTTAATCGTGCTGGCGGGGTCGGGGGAGACTACTGCAAAGTAAGCATTGTTGCGCTGTATAGAAAGCCGGCGATCGCTTTGCTGTTGTTGCATTTGAGCAGTGAGTTCTCTCTGACTCATGGTGTTGTTAGTATTTTTTCCAGTTGCATTTGTTGTATTTGTATACATTTATAACAAATTAGATACTATTGGACAACATAAGCACGAGTGCCTATGAATGTCCATTAGCGTCTTTTGTCGCGGGTCGAAGGTGTTTGTTAAAATATCCGATTTGAACACTTTTATAACGTTTTTAAACGGAGCTCAAGAAAAACACGTCTGACCTCGTCGGCGGTTTGGTCGAATCCCGATTTCGTTTTCGTTATCGATTTCGTTTTCGATTTCGTTTTTGTTTTCGATTTCGTTTTCGATTTCGCTTTGGTCTTGGTTGTCGATTTCGTTTTGGTTTTCGATTTGGATTCCGATTTCGTTCCGAGTTCGATTTCGTTTTCAATTTCGGTTTCATTTTCGTTTTCGATTTCGTTTTGGTTTTCGTTTCGATTTCGTTTTCAATTTCGGTTTCATTATCGTTTTCGATTTCGTTTTGGTTTGCGTTATCGTTTTCGATTTCGTTTTTGTTTTCGATTTCGCTTTAGTCTTGGTTTTCGATTTCGTTTTGGTTTTCGATTTGGATTCCGATTTCGTTCCGACTTCGATTTCGTTTTCAATTTCGGTTTCATTTTCGTTATCGATTTCGTTTTGGTTTTCGTTTCGATTTCGTTTTCATTATCGTTTTCGATTTCGTTTTGGTTTGCGTTTTTGTTTTCGATTTTGTTTTTGATTTCGTTTTTGGTTTCATTTTCGATTTCTATATCGATATGGTTTTCGTTTTCGTTATCGATTTCGTTTTCGATTTCGTTTTTGTTTTCGATTTCGTTTTCGATTTCGCTTTGGTCTTGGTTGTCGATTTCGTTTTGGTTTTCGATTTGGATTCCGATTTCGTTCCGAGTTCGATTTCGTTTTCAATTTCGGTTTCATTTTCGTTTTCGATTTCGTTTTGGTTTTCGTTTCGATTTCGTTTTCAATTTCGGTTTCATTATCGTTTTCGATTTCGTTTTGGTTTGCGTTTTCGTTTTCGATTTCGTTTTTGTTTTCGATTTCGCTTTAGTCTTGGTTTTCGATTTCGTTTTGGTTTTCGATTTGGATTCCGATTTCGTTCCGACTTCGATTTCGTTTTCAATTTCGGTTTCATTTTCGTTATCGATTTCGTTTTGGTTTTCGTTTCGATTTCGTTTTCATTATCGTTTTCGATTTCGTTTTGGTTTGCGTTTTTGTTTTCGATTTTGTTTTTGATTTCGTTTTTGGTTTCATTTTCGATTTCTATATCGATATGGTTTTCGTTTTCGTTTTCGGTTTCGCTTTCGTTATGGTTTTAGTTTTCGTTTCGATTTCGTTTTCGATTTAGTTTTCGTGTTGGTTATGGTTTTCGATTTCGTTTCGGTTATCGATTTGGTTTTCGATTTCGTTTTCCATTTCGGTTTCATTTTGTTTTCGAATTCGTTTTGGTTTTCGTTTTCAATTTTAATTTCGTTTTGGTTTTCGATTTCGGTTTCATTTTCGTTTTCGATTTCGTTGTCGATTTCGAATTAGTTACCTTTTTCGGTTTGGTTTTCGATGTCGTTTTCGATTTCGGTTTCATTTTCGATTTGGTTTTCGATTTAATTTTCGATTTCGTTATCGTTTCTTTTTTGATTTCGTTTTCGATGTCGTTTTTGTTTTCGATTTCGTTTTCTATTTTGTTTTCGATTTCGATTTGGTTTTCGATTTCGTTTCTGGTTTCATTTTCGATTTCTATTTCGTTATGGTTTTGGTTTTCGTTTTCTATTTTGTTTTCGATTATATTTCCGATTTCAATTTAGATTTCGATTTCGTTTTTTTTTTTGATATCGTTTTGGTTTTCGTTTTCAATTTCGATTTCGTTTTCGATATCGTTATCGGTTTCGATTTCGTTATGGTTTTGCTTTTCGTTTTCGACTTCGTTTTCGATTTCGTTTTCGATTTCGTTTTCGATATTGTTTCGTTAGGGTTTTTGATATCATTTTCGATTTCACTTTCGATTTCGTTGTCGATTTCTATTTCGTTATAGATTTTTCGATTTCGTTTTGGTTTTGGTTTTCATTTTCGTTTTCAATTTCGACATGTTTTTCGTTTTGGTTTTCGATTTCACTTTCGATTTCGATATCAATTTCGATGTCGTTTTCGATTTCAATTTCGAATTCGCTTTGGATTTTGTTGTCGATTTCGATTTCGTTATTGATTTTTCGATTTCGTTTTGGTTTTGGTTTTCGATTTTGATTTCGATTTCTTTTTCGATTTCGTTTTATATTTCGTTATGGTTTTCGATTTCGTTATGGTTTTCAAGTTCGTTTTCGATTTCGTTTTGGTTATGGTTATGGTTTTCGATTTTGATTTCTTTTTGGTTATGGTTCTTGATTTCGTTTTCGTTTTGGATTTCGATTTGATGCTCGATTTCGTTTTCGATTTCGTTTTGGTTTTCGTTTTCGATTTCGTTATCGATTTCGGTAGGGTTTTCGATTTCAATTTCGATTTGGTTATGGTGTTCGATTTCGTTTTGGTTTTGGTTTTCGATTTCGTTTTCGATTTGGTTTTCGTTTTAGATTTCGATTTCGTTTTCGATTTGGTTTTCGATGTTGATTTCGTTTTGATTTTCGTTTAGATTATCCATTTTCGATTTTGTTTTCGATATCGATTTCGTTTAAGTTTTGGTTTTCGTTTTCGATTTCGTTTTCGATATCAATTTCGATGTCGTTTTCGATTTCAATTTCGATTTCGCTTTCGATTTCGTTGTCGATTTCGTTATTGATTTTTCGATTTCATTTTGGTTTTGGTTTTCGTTTTCGATTTTGATTTCGATTTCGTTGTTGATTTCGATTTCTTTATCGACTTTTCGTTATCGTTTTGGTTTTTGATTTCGTTATCGGTCTTATTTTCGTTTTCGATTTCAATTTCGTTTTCGATTTCGTTTTCGATTTCGCTTTCGATTTCGTTTTCGATTTAGTTTTCGTTTTGGTTATGGTTTTTGATTTTGTTTTCGTTTTGGTTTTCGCTTTCGATTTCGTTTTCATTATGGTTTCCGATTTCGTTATCGATTTCATTTTCTTATCGTTTTCGATTTTGTTTTCGTTTTGGTTGTGGTTTTCGATTTCGTTTTCGTTTCGGTTTTTGATTTGATTTACGATTTGGTTTTCGATTTCGTTTTCGACTTCGGTTTCATTTTCGATTGCTTTTTCCATTTCGATTTCGATTTCGTTGTCCATTTCGAATTCGTTACCTTTCTCGGTTTGGTTTTCGATGTCGTTTTCGATTTCGGTTTCATTTTCGATTTGGTTTTCCATTTCAACTTCGTTTGCGATTTCATTTTCGATTTTGTTTTCGTTTCTTTTTCGATTTCGTTTTCGATTTTGTTATTGTTTTCGATTTCGATTTCGTTTGCGATTTTGTTTTCGATATCGATTTGGTTTTCGTTTTCTTTTTCGATTTCGTTTTCAATTTCGATATCTTTTTCGTTTTGGTTTTCGATTTCACTTTAGGTTTCGATTTCTATATCAATTTCGATGTCGTTTTCGATTTCAATTTCGATTTCGCTTTGGATTTCGTTGTCGATTTCGATTTCGTTATTGATTTTTCGATTTCATTTTGGTTTTGGTTTTCGTTTTCGATTTCTTTATCGACTTTTCGTTTTGGTTTTTGATTTCGTTATCGGTTTTATTTTCGCTTTCGATTTCAATTTCGTTTTCGATTTCGTTTTCGATTTAGTTTTCGTTTTGGTTATGGTTTTTGATTTTGTTTTCGTTTTGGTTTTCGCTTTCGATTTCGTTTTGGTTTTCGATTTCGTTTTGTTTTCGGTTTCATTATGGTTTTCGATTTCGTTATCGATTTCATTTTCGTATCGTTTTCGATTTCGTTATGGTTTTCGATTTCGTTATGGTTTTCGATTTCGTTTTGGTTGTGGTTTTCGATTTCGTTTTCGTTTCGGTTTTTGATTTCGATTTCGTTTACGTTTCTTTTTCGATTTCACTTTCGGTTTCGTTTTCGATATCAATTTCGATTTCGTTTTCGATTTCAATTTCGATTTCGTTTTCGATTTCGATATCGTAATTGATTTTTCGATTTCGTTTTGGTTTTCGTTTTCGATTTCGTTTTCAATCTTGATTTCTTTTTCGTTTTGGTTTTCGAGTTCACTTTCGGTTTCGTTGTCGATTTCGATTTCGTTATCGACTTTTCGTTTTCGTTTTGGTTTTCGATTTCGTTTTCGGTTTTATTTTCGATTTCGATTTCAATTTCGATATCGATTTGGTTATGGTTTTCGATTTCGTTTTGGTTTTGATTTTCGTTTTTGATTTCGGTTTCATTTTCGTTTTCGATTTCAATTTCGATTTCGTTTACGATTTCGTTTTCTATTTCGATTTCGTTTTCGATTCGTTATGGTTTTTGTTTTCGATTTCGTTTTCAATTTCGATTTCTTTTTGAGTGTCGATTTCGATTTCGTTTTCGATTTCGTTTTGGTATCCGTTTTCGATTTCGTTTTGATATTCGTTATCGATTTCGTGTTGATATTGTTTTTGATTTCGTTGTCAATTTCGTTTTCGATATCGTTTTCCATTTCGCTTTCGATTTCGTTTTCGTATTGGTTTTCGATTTCGTTTTCGGTTTTATTTTGGATTTCGATTTCGTTTTCGATTTTGTTTTCGATTCGATTTCGTTTTCGATATCGTTATCGGTTTTATTTTCGATTTCGTTTTCGATATTGTTTTCGACTTCGTTTTCGTTGTCGATTTCGTTTTAGATTTTGATTTCGTTATGGTTTTCGATTCGTTTTTTATTTCGTTGTCAATTTCGATTTCGGTTTTGTTTTCGATTAAGATTTTGTTTTCGATTTCGTTTTCGATGTCGTTTTTGCTATGGTTTTCGATTTCAATTTCGTTTTCGATTTCAATTTCGATATCGATTTCCTTATGGTTCTCGAATTCGTTTTCGATTTCGTTTTGGTTGTCGATTTCGTTATCGTTTTGGTTTTCGTTTTCGGTTTCAATTTCGATTTCGTTTTCGATTTTGTTTTCGATTGCGTTTCGATCTCGATTTCGTTTTCGTTATCGATTTCGTTTTCGATTTCGACTTCGATTTCAATTTCGTTTTCGTTTTGGTATTCGATTTCGATTTCGTTTTGATGTTCGTTTTCGATTTCGTGTTGATATTGTTTTTGATTTCGTTGTCAATTTCGTTTTCGATATCGTTTTCCATTTCGCTTTCGATTTCGTTTTCGTATTGGTTTTCGATTTCGTTTTCGGTTTTATTTTGGATTTCGATTTCGTTTTCGATTTTGTTTTCGATTCGATTTCGTTTTCGATTTCGTTATCGGTTTTATTTTCGATTTCGTTTTCGATATTGTTTTCAATTTTGTTTTCGACTTCGTTTAAGTTGTCGATTTCGTTTTCGATTTTGATTTCGTGATGGTTTTCGATTCGTTTTTTATTTCGTTGTCAATTTCGATTTCGGTTTTGTTTTCGATTAAGATTTCGTTTTCGGTTTCGTTTTCGATGTCGTTTTCGATTTCGTTTTCTGTTTAATTTTCGATTTCGTTTTCGATTTCATTTTCGATATCGTTTTCGCTATGGTTTTCGATTTCAATTTCGATATCGATTTCCTTATGGTTCTCGAATTCGTTTTCGATTTCGTTTTGGTTGTCGATTTCGTTATCGTTTTGGTTTTCGTTTTCGGTTTCAATTTCGATTTCGTTTTTGATTTTGTTTTCGATTGCGTTTCGATCTCGTTTCCGATCTCGATTTCGTTATTGTAATCGATTTCGTTTTCGGTTTCATTTTCGTTTTCGATTTCGTTTTCGTTTTGGTTTTCGATTTCGTTTTCGGTTTATTTTTGGTTTTCTTTGTCGATTTCGATTTCGTTTTTTTTATCGTTTTCGATTTCGTTTCATTTTCGATTTCGACTTCGTTTTGGTTTTCGATTTCGTTATCGATATCGTTTTCGATTTCGTTATCGGTTTCGTTTTCGATTTCGTTGTGGACTTGGTTTTCGATTTCAATTTTGTTATATATTTCTTTTTCGATTTCGTTTTAGACTTCGATTTCGATTTCCTTTTCGATTTCAACTTCGTTTAGGTTTTGGTTTTCGACTTCGTTTTCGATTTCGAATGCGTTTCGATCTCGCTTCCGATCTCGATTTCGTTTTCGATTTCGATTTCGTTTTCGATTTCGTTATCGATTTCGTTTTCGGTTTCGGTTTCATTTTCGTTTTCGATTTCAATTTCGTTTTCGGTTTCCTTTTCGATTTATTATTCGATGCTCGATTTCGTTTTCGACATTATTGTCGATTTCGTTTTCTTTTTCGATTTCGTTTTTGTTTTCGATTTCGTTTTCGTTATCGATATCGTTGTCGATTTCGGTTTCATTTTCGATTTCAATTTCGTTTCGTTTTCGGTTTAATTTTCGATTTCGTTTTCGGTATCATTTTCGATTTCGCTTTCGTTTTCGATTTCGTTTTCTTTTTCGATTTCGTTTTGGTTTTATCGTTATCGATATCGTTTTCGATTTCGTTATCGATATCGCTTTCGATTTCGTTATCGATATCGCTTTCGATTTCGTTTTCGGTTTCATTTTCGATATCATTTTCGATTTCGTTTTCGACTTCGATTTCGTTATTGATTTCGTTATGGTTTTCGTTTTCGATTTCATCTTCGATTTCGTTTTCGATTTCGTTTTCGATTTCGTTTTCGATTTCGTTTTCGATTTCGATTTCGTTTTCGATTTCTTTTTCGGTTTCATTTTAGATTTCGATTTCGCTTTCGTTTTATTTTTCGTTTTCGATTTTGTTTTCGATTTTGAATGCGTTTCGATCTCGTTCCGATCTCGATTTCGTTTTCGTTATCGATTTCGTTTTCGATTTCAATTTCGATTTTTCGATCGATATCGATTTCGCTCTCGACTTCGACTTTGTTAGCGTTTTCGATTTCGTTTTTGATTTCGTTGTGGTTTTCGTTTTCGATTTCATTTTCGATTTCGATTTCGTATTGGTTTTCGTTTTCGTTATCGATATCGTTTTCGATTTCGTTATCGATATCTCTTTCGATTTCGTTATCGATATCGCTTTCGATATCGTTTTCGGTTTCATTTTCGATATCATTTTCGATTTCGTTTTCGACTTCGATTTCGTTATGGATTTCGTTATGGTTTTCGTTTTCGTTTTCATCTTCGATTTCGTTATCGATATCGCTTTCGATTTCGTTTTCGATATCGTTTTCGATTTCTTTTTCGGTTTCATTTTCGAAATCGATATTGTTTTCGTTTTCGATATTGTTTTCGATTTCGAATGCGTTTCGATCTCGATATCGTTTTCGATTTCGTTTTCGAATGCGTATTCGATTTCGTTTAGGTTTTCGATTTTGTTAGGGTTTTCGATTTTGATTTCGTTTTTGTTTTCGATATCGTTTTCGTTTCGCTTTCGATTTTGACTTCGATTTCAATATCGCTTTCGTTATGGTTTTCGATTTCGATTTCGTTTTCGTACTGGATTTCGAACTCGTTTTCAATTTGGATTTCGTTTTTGTTTTCGATTTCGTTCAGGTTTTCGATATCGATTTCGATTTTGTTAGGGTTTTCGATTTTGATTTCGTTGTGGTTTTCGATATCGTTTTCGTGTCGCTTTCGATTTTGACTTCGATTTCAATATCGCTTTCGTTATGGTTTTCGATTTCGATTTCGTTTTCGATTTCGTTTTCGTACTGGATTTCGAATTCGTTATCAATTTGGATTTCGTTTTTGTTTTCGATTCCAATTTGGTTTTCGTTTTGGATTTCGGTGTCATCTTCGTTTTCGATTTCAATTTCGTTTTTGATTTCGTTAGCGATTTCAATTTCGATATCGTTTTCGAATTTGTTTTCGATTTCGACTGCGTTTCGATCTCGATTTCGTTTTTGATTTCGTATTCGTTATCGATTGCGATTTCGACTTCGATTTCAATTTCGTTTTGGTTTTGGTTCTCGTTTTCGTTATGGTTTTCGATTTCGTTTTCGATTTCATTTTCGATTTCGTTTTCGATTTCGATTCCGTTTTGGAAATGGATTTCGATTTCGTTTTGGTTTTCGATTTCGTTATTGTTTTGGTTTTCGATTTGGTTTTGGTGTTCGTGTTCTATTTCGTTTTCGGTTTCATTTTTATTTTCGATTTCAATTTCAATTTCGATTTTGTTTTTGATTTCGAATGCGTTTCGATCTCGTTTCCGTTCTCGATTTCGTTTTCGTTATCGATTTAAATTTTGTTTTCGTTGTGGTTTCCAATTTCGATTTCGTTTTCGATTTCATTTTTGATTTCGTTTTCTAGTTAGTTTTCAATATGGATTTCGCTCTTGTTTTCGATTTCGATTTCGTTTTCGATTTCAATTTCGATTTCGATATCGTTTTCGATTTCGACATCGTTTTCGATTTCGATTTCGTTTTCGATATCGATTTCGATTTCGTTTTCGATATCGTTTCGGTTTCATTTTCGGTTTCATTTTCGATTTCAATTTCGATTTCGTTTTGGTTCTGGCTTTCGTTATTGATTTCGTTTTCGATTTCAATTTCGATTTCATTTTCGACTTCGATTTCGTTTTTGATTTCGTATTGGTCTTCGTTTTCGATTTCGATTTCGTTTTCGATTTCGATATCGTTTTCGGTTTCATTTTCGGTTTCATTTTCGATTTCAATTTCGATTTCGTTTTGGTTTTCGTTATCGATTTCGATTTCGTTAGGGTTTTCGATTTCGTTTTCTGTATCGTTTTCGATTTCGTTTTGGTTTTGGTTTTCGTTGTCGATATCGATTTCGATATCGATTTCAATTTCGTTTTCGATTTCTTTTTTGATTTCGTTTTCGGCTTCGATTTCGTTTTGGTTTTCGATTGCGTTTTCGATTTCGAATGCGTTTCGATCTCGCTACCGATCTCGATTTCGTTTTCGATTTTGTTTTCGTTGTCGATTTCGTTTCCGATTTCGTTTTCGATTTCAATTTCGATTTCGTTTTGGTTCTCGATCTCGATTTCGATTTTGTTTTCGTTGTCGATTTCGTTTTCGATTTCAATTTCGAGTTCGTTTTCTTTTTCGATATCGACTACGTTTTGGTTTTCGATTTCGTTATCGATATCGATTTCGATATCGATTTCAATTTCGTTTTCAATTTCTTTTTTGATTTCGTTTTCGGCTTCGATTTCGTTTTGGTTTTCGATTGCGTTTTCGATTTCGAATGCGTTTCGATCTCGCTACCGAACTCGATTTCGTTTTCGATTTTGTTTTCGTTGTCGATTTCGTTTCCGATTTCGTTTTCGATTTCATTTTCGATTTCGTTTTCAATTTCGTTTTCGGTTTCATTTTCGTTTTCGATTTCAATTTCGTTTTCGGTTTCATTTTCGTTTTCTATTTCGTTTTCGATTTATTTTTCGATTATGGTGTTTGATTTCAATTTCGTTTTCGACTTCATTTTCGTTTTCGATTTCGATTTTATTATCGTTTTCGACTTCGTTTTCGATGTCAATGTCGTTTTCGTTTTCGATATCAGTTCCGTTTTCGATTTCGTTTTCCATTTCGACTTAGATTTCGTTTTGGATATCGTTTTGGATATCGTTTTCGATTTAATTTTCGTTAGCATTTTCAATTTCGATTTCGTTTTCGATTTGGTTTTCGATTTCGTTCTCGGTATCATTTTCGATTTCGACTTCGATTTCTTTTTAGTTTTCGTTATCGATTTCGCTTTGGTTATCGTTATCGATTTCTTTTTCGATTTCGTTTTTGATTTCGATTTCGTTTTCGATATCATTTTCGATTTCGTTTTCGATTTCGTTTTGGATATCGTTTTCGATTTCATTTTCGATTTCGTTTTCGTTCTGGTTTTCGTTGCCGATTTTGTTTTCGGTTTTATTTTCGTTTTCGATTTCAATTTCGTTTTCGATTTGTTTTCGATTTCGTTAGGGTTTTCGATTTCGTTCTCGATATCATTTTCGATTTCGTTTTCAATTTCGTTTTCGGTTTCATTTTCGTTTTCGATTTCAATTTCGTTTTCGATTTCAATATCGATTTCGTTTTCGATATCGATGTCGTTTTCGATTTTTTTTTCGTTGTCGACTTCGATTTCAATGTGTTTTTCGTTCTGGTCTTCGATTTCTGTTTCGATTTCGATATGGTTTTCGATTTCGATTTCGTTTTCGATTTCATTTTCGTTCTGGTTTTGTTGTTCATTGTCGAGTTCGATTTCGATTTCGATATGGTTTTCGTTTCGTTTTCGATTTCGTTTTCGATCTCAATTTCTTTTTCGATTTCGTTTTCAATTTCGTTTTCGTTTTCATTTCGCTTTCGATTTCGTTAAGGTTTTCGATTTCGTTTTCGATTTCGTTTTGGATTTCATTTTCGTTTTGGTTTTCGTTGTCGATTTCGTTTTCGATTTCAATTTCGATTTCGATTTGGTTTTATTTTTCGTTTTCGTTTTCAATTTCGATTTCGTTTTGGTGTTCGATTTCGTTTTCGGTTTCATTTTAGATTTCGTTTTCGATTTCTTTTTCGGTTTCAATTTCGATTTCGTTTTCGATTTCGTTAGGGTTTTCGATTTCGTTTTCGGTTTCATTTTCGATTTCCAATTCGTTGTGGTTTTGGTTTTTGATTTTGTATTCGTTGTCGATTTCGTTTTCGATTTCGTTTTGGTTTTCGTTTCGTTTTCGATTTCGTTTTCGATCTCAATATCGTTTCCGATTTCGATTTCGTTTTCGACTTCGATTTCGTTTACGATATCGTTTTCGATTTCTTTGTCGGTTTCATTTTCGATTTCGTTTTGGTTTTGGTTTTCGATTTCAATATCGATTTCGTTTTCGATTTCGCTTCAATTTCGATTTTTTTTTGGTTTTCGTTTCGTTTTCGGTTTCATTTTCGATTTCTATTACGTTATGGTTTTGGTTTTCGATTTTGTTTTCGTTTTCGATTTCAATTACGTTTTCGATTTCGTTGTGGTTTTTAATTTCGTTTTCGTATCGGTTTTCGATCGTTTTCGATTTAGTTTTCATTTTCGATTTCATCATGGTTTTGGTTTCCGTTTTCGATTTCGTTTTCAATTTCGATTGCGATTTCGTTTTCGTTTTGGTTTTCGATTTCGTTTTCGGTTTTATTTTCGATTTCAATTTCGTTTTCGATTTCAATTTCGATTGCGATTTCGATATCGTTTTCGATTTCGACATCGTTTTCGATTTCAATTTCTTCGATTTCGTTATTGATTTCGTTTTCGTTGTCGACTTCGATTTCGTTTTCGAAATCGTTTTCGATTTCTTTTTCGATTTCGTTTTCAATTTCGTTGTCGTTTTCATTTCGCTTTCGATTTCGTTAAGGTTTTCGATTTCGTTTTCGATTTCGTTTTGGATTTCATTTTCGTTTTGGTTTTCGTTGTCGATTTCGTTTTCGATTTCAATTTCGATTTCGATTTGGTTTTATTTTTCGTTTTCGTTTTCAATTTCGATTTCGTTTTGGTGATCGATTTCGTTTTCGGTTTCATTTTAGATTTCGTTTTCGATTTCTTTTTCGGTTTCAATTTCGATTTCGTTTTCGATTTCGTTAGGGTTTTCGATTTCGTTTTCGGTTTCATTTTCGATTTCCAATTCGTTTCGATTTTGTATTCGTTGTCGATTTCGTTTTCGATTTCGTTTTGGTTTTCGTTTCGTTTTCGTTTTCGATCTCAATTTCGTTTCCGATTTCGATTTCGTTTTCGACTTCGATTTCGTTTACGATATCGTTTTCGATTTCTTTGTCGGTTTCATTTTCGATTTCGTTTTGGTTTTGGTTTTCGATTTCAATATCGATTTCGTTTTCGATTTCGCTTCAATTTCGATTTCGTTGTGGTTTTTAATTTCGTTTTCGTATCGGTTTTCGATCGTTTTCGATTTAGTTTTAATTTTCGATTTCATCTTGGTTTTGGTTTCCGTTTTCGATTTCGTTTTCAATTTCGATTGCGATTTCGTTTTCGTTTTGGTTTTCGATTTCGTTTTCGGTTTTATTTTCGTTTTCCATTTCGTTTTCAATTTCAATTTCGTGATCGATTTTGTTTGGATTTGGTGTTCGTTTTCGATTTCGATTTCGACTTTGTTTTGGTTTTCGATTTCGTTATCGATATCGATTTCGATATCGTTCTCGATTTCAATATCGTTTTTGATTTCTTTTTCGATTTCGTTTTCGGCTTCGATTACGTTTTAGTTTTCGTTTTCGATTGCATTTTCGATTTCGAATGCGTTTCGATCGCG
Source organism: Lordiphosa magnipectinata (assembly GCA_037044535.1). Classification (NCBI taxonomy): domain Eukaryota; kingdom Metazoa; phylum Arthropoda; class Insecta; order Diptera; family Drosophilidae; genus Lordiphosa; species Lordiphosa magnipectinata. The sequence goes on along the minus strand of JBAMBO010002317.1, from coordinate 31,191 downwards.
CTACCGATCTCGATTTCGTTTTCGATTTCGTTTTGGTTTTCGATTCGTTTTCGGTTTCATTTTCGTTTCCGATCTCGATTTAGTTTTCGTTATCGATTTCGTTTTCGACTTCGATTTCGTTTTGGTAATGGTTTTCGATTTCGTTTTAGACTTCGATTTCGTTTTCTTTTTCGATATCGACTACGTTTTGGTTTTCGATTTCGTTATCGATATCGATTTCGATATCGATTTCAATTTCGTTTTCGATTTCTTTTTTGATTTCGTTTTCGGCTTCGATTTCGTTTTGGTTTTCGATTGCGTTTTCGATTTCGAATGCGTTTCGATCTCGCTACCGATCTCGATTTCGTTTTCGATTTTGTTTTCGTTGTCGATTTCGTTTTCAATTTCAATTTCGATTTCGTTTTCTTTTTCGATATCGACTACGTTTTGGTTTTCGATTTCGTTATCGATATCGATTTCGATATCGATTTCAATTTCGCTTTCAATTTCTTTTTTGATTTCGTTTTCGATTTGGTTTTCGATTGCGTTTTCGATTTCGAATGCGTTTCGATCTCGCTACTGAACTCGATTTCGTTTTCGATTTTGTTTTCGTAGTCGATTTCGTTTCCGATTTCGTTTTCGATTTCATTTTCGATTTCGTTTTCAATTTCGTTTTCGGTTTCATTTTCGTTTTCGATTTCAATTTCGTTTTCGGTTTCATTTTCGTTTTCGATTTATTTTTCGATTATGGTGTTTGATTTCGATTTCGTTTTCGACTTCATTTTCGTTTTCGATTTCGATTTTATTATCGTTTTCGACTTCGTTTTCGATGTCAATGTCGTTTTCGATTTCGTTTTCGATATCAGTTCCGTTTTCGATTTCGTTTTCCATTTCGACTTAGATTTCGTTTTGGATATCGTTTTGGATATCGTTTTCGATTTAATTTTCGTTAGCATTTTCAATTTCGATTTCGTTTTCGATTTCGTTCTCGGTATCATTTTCGATTTCGACTTCGATTTCTTTTTAGTTTTCGTTATCGATTTCGCTTTGGTTATCGTTATCGATTTCTTTTTCGATTTCGTTTTTGATTTCGATTTCGTTTTCGATATCATTTTCGATTTCGTTTTCGATTTCGTTTTGGATATCGTTTTCGATTTCATTTTCGATTTCGATTTCGTTTTCGTTCTGGTTTTCGTTGTCGATTTTGTTTTCGGTTTTATTTTCGTTTTCGATTTCAATTTCGTTTTCGATTTGTTTTCGATTTCGTTAGGGTTTTCGATTTCGTTCTCGATATCATTTTCGATTTCGTTTTCGGTTTCATTTTCGTTTTCGATTTCAATTTCGTTTTCGATTTCAATATCGATTTCGTTTTCGATATCGATGTCGTTTTCGATTTTTTTTTCGTTGTCGACCTCGATTTCAATGTGTTTTTCGTTCTGGTCTTCGATTTCTGTTTCGATTTCGATATGGTTTTCGATTTCGATTTCGTTTTCGATTTCATTTTCGTTCTGGTTTTGTTGTTCATTGTCGAGTTCGATTTCGATTTCGATATGGTTTTCGATTTCGATTTCATTTTCGTTCTGGTTTTGGTGTTCATTGTCGAGTTTGATTTCGATTTCGTTTTGGTTTTCGATTTCGTTTCGTTTTCGGCTTCATTTTCGATTTCGTTTTCAATTTCGTTTTCGTTTTCATTTCGCTTTCGATTTCGTTAAGGTTTTCGATTTCGTTTTGGATTTCATTTTCGTTTTGGTTTTCGTTGTCGACTTCGTTTTCGATTTCAATTTCGATTTCGATTTGGTTTTATTTTTCGTTTTCGTTTTCAATTTCGATTTCGTTTTGGTGTTCGATTTCGTTTTCGGTTTCATTTTAGATTTCGTTTTCGATTTCGTTAGGGTTTTCGATTTCGTTTTCGGTTTCATTTTCGATTTCCAATTCGTTGTGGTTTTGGTTTTCGATTTTGTATTCGTTGTCGATTTCGTTTTCGATTTCGTTTTGGTTTTCGTTTCGTTTTCGTTTTCGATCTCAATTTCGTTTCCGATTTCGATTTCGTTGTCGACTTCGATTTCGTTTTCGAAATCGTTTTCGATTTCCTTTTTTTTTTTGGTGTTCGATTTCGTATTCGTTTTCGATTTGAATTTCGATTTCGTTTTCGATTTCGCTTCAATTTCGATTTCGTTAGCGTTTTCGATTTCATATTCGATTTCGTTTGCTATATCCTTTTTGATTTTGTGTTCGATTTCGTTTTCGATTTCAATTTCGTTTCTGATTTCGATATCGTTTTCGATTTCGTAATTGTTTTCAATTTCGTTTTGGTTCTCGATATCTATTTCGTTTTCGATCTCAATTTCGTTTCCGATTTCGATTTCGTTTTCGACTTCGATTTCGTTTACGATATCGTTTTCGATTTCTTTGTCGGTTTCATTTTCGATTTCGTTTTGGTTTTCGATTTCAATATCGATTTCGCTTCAATTTCGATTTTGTTTTGGTTTTCGTTTCGTTTTCGGTTTCATTTTCGATTTCTATTACGTTATGGTTTTGGTTTTCGATTTTGTTTTCGTTTTCGATTTCAATTACGTTTTCGATTTCGTTGTGGTTTTTAATTTCGTTTTCGTTTCGGTTTTCGATCATTTTCGATTTCGTTTTCATTTTCGATTTCATCTTGGTTTTGGTTTCCGTTTTCGATTTCGTTTTCAATTTCGATTGCGATTTCGTTTTCGTTTTGGTTTTGGTTTTCGATTTCGTTTTCGGTTTTATTTTCGATTTCAATTTCGTTTTCGATTTAAATTTCGATTGCGATTTCGTTTTCGTTTAGGTTTTCGTTTTGGTTTTCGATTTCGTTTTCGATTTTGTTTTCGATTTCGATAGCGTCTCGTTTCCGATCTCGATTTTGTTTTCGATTTCGGTTTCGTTTTCGATTTCGTTTTCGATTTGTTTTCGATTTCGTTTTCAATATCGATATCAATTTCGTTTTCGATTTCGTTTGGTTTTTCGATTTCGTTTTCAATTTCATGTTCGATTTCGTTTTCGATTTCAGTTTCGTTTTGGTTTTGGTCTTCGTTGTCGATTTCGTTATGGTATCCGTTTTCGATTTCGGTTTGTTTTCGGTCTCATTATGATTTTCGATTTTATTTTCGATTTCGATTTCAATTTCGTTTTGGTCTTCGTTGTCGATTTCGTTTTGGTTTTCGTTTTCGATTTCGTTTTGTTTTCGGTTTCGTTTTCGATTGCGATTTCGTTTTCGTTTAGGTTTTCGTTTTGGTTTTCGATTTCATTTTCGATTTTGTTTTCGATTTCGATAGCGTCTCGTTTCCGATCTCGATTTTGTTTTCGATTTCGGTTTCGTTTTCGATTTGTTTTCGATTTCGTTTTCAATATCGATATCAATTTCGTTTTCGATTTCGATCTGGTTTTCGATTTGGTTTTTTGATTTCGTTTTCAATTTCATGTTCGATTTCGTTTTCGATTTCAGTTTCGTTTTGGTTTTGGTCTTCGTTGTCGATTTCGTTATGGTATCCGCTTTCGATTTCGGTTTGTTTTCGGTTTCATTATGATTTTCGATTTTATTTTCGATTTCGATTTCAATTTCGTTTTGGTCTTCGTTGTCGATTTCGTTTTGGTTTTCGTTTTCGATTTCGTTTTGTTTTCGGTTTCATTATGGTTTTCGATTTCGTTTTCGATTTCTTTTTGGTTTTTGATTTCGTTTTCGATTTGGTTTTCGATTTTGTTTTCGATTTCGTTTTGGTTTTTGTTTTCGATTGCGTTATCGATTTCATTTTCGATTTCGTGTTCTGTATCGTTTTCAATTTCGTTTTGGTTTTGGTTGTCGATTTCGGTTTCATTTTCGATATCGTTTTGCTTTTGGTTTTCGTTTTCGATTTCGTTTTCAATTTCGATTGCGATTTCGTGTTGGTGTTCGTTTTGGTTTTCGATTTCGTTTCCGGTTTCATTTTCGTTCTCGATTTCAATTTTGTTATCGATTTCGATTTCAATTACGTTTTTGATTTCAAAATCGATTTCGTTTTCGTTTTGGTTTTCGATATGTTTTTAGTTTTCTATTTCGTTTTGGTTTTGGTTTTCGTTTTCATTTTCGATATCAATTTCGTTATGGTTTTTGTTTTCGTGTTCGAGTTCGATTTCGATTTCGTTATGGTTGTCGTTTTCGATTTCGTTTCCGATTTCGGTTTCACTTTCGATTTCGATATCGTTTTGGTTTTGGTTTTCGTTTTCGATTTCGTTTTCAATTTCGATTGCGAATTCGTTTTGGTGTTCGTTCTGGTTTTCGATTTCGTTTACGGTTTCATTTTCGTTCTCGATTTCAATTTCGTTATCGATTTCATTTTCGATTTTGTTTTCGATTTCGTTTTATTTTTGGTTTTCGTTGTCGATTTCGTTATGGTTTTCGTTTCGATTTCGGTATCATTTTCGATTTCTAATTCGTTGTGGTTTTGGTTTTCGATTTTGTTTTCGTTTTCGATTTCGTAATCGATTTCGTTTTCGACTTCAATTGCGATTCTGATATCGATATCGTTTTCGATTCCGTTATTGTTTTCGATCTCGTTTTCGATTTCGCTGTGGTTTTGGTTTTTGATTTCGATTTCGTTTTGGTTTTCGTTTTCAATTTCGATTTCGTTTTTGTTTTCGATTTCTGTTTTTTTTTTCGGTTCGATTTCGTTTTGATTTTTGTTTTCGATATCGTTTTCGATTTCAATTTCGGTTTCATTTTCGTTTTCGTTATGATTTCCGATGTCATATTCGATTTCGTTTTCGTTTTGGATTTCGTTTTCAATTTCGATTTCGTTTTTGTTTTCGATTTCTGTTATTTTTTTCGGTTCGATTTCGTTTTGGTTTTTGTTTTCGATTTCGATATTTTTTTCGTTTCGTTTACAATTTCGGTTTCGATATCGTTTTCATTATCGATTACGATATAGTTTTCGGTATCGACTTCGTTTTCGTTTTGGTTTTCGTTTTCGTTATGATTTTCGATTTCATTTTCGATATCGTTTTCCATTTCGATTTCGTTTTGATTTTCGATTTAGTTTTCGGTTTCATTTTCGTTTCCGATTTCAATCTCGTTTTCGATTTGAATTTCGATTTCGATTTCGTTTTTGTTTTCGATTTGGTTTTCGATTTCGTTTTCAATTTCGTTTTCGTTTTGGTTTTATTTTTCTTCTTCGATTTCGATTTCGTTTTCGATTTCGTTTTGGCTTTCGATTTCGTTTTCAATTTCAATTTCGTTTTCGTTATGGTTTTCGATTTCAATTTCGATTTCAATTTCGATTTCGATTTTGTTTTTGATCTCGATTTCGTATATCGTTTTCGTTATCGACTTCGATTTCGTTTTCGATCTCGACTTTCGTTTCGTTTTCGATATCAATTTAGTTATGGTTTCTTTTTCGAATTCATTTTCGATTTCGTTTTCGATTACGTTTTCGATTTCGTTTTCGATTTCGTTTTGGTTTTCGTTGTCGATTTCGATTTCGTTATCGTTTCCATTTTCGATTTCATTATCGACTTCGTTTTCTATATCGTTCTCGATTTCGTTTTGATTTTGGTTTTCGTTGTCGATTTCGATATCGTTTTCGATTTCTTTTTGGTTTTAAATTTCGTTTTCCCTTTTGATTGCGTTTTTGATTTCGTTATGGTTTTCGATTTCATTTTCGATTTCGTTTTTGATTTCGTATTCGATTTCGTTTTGGTTTTGGTTTTGGTTTTCGATTTCGATTTCGTTTTCGGTTTCATTTTCGATTTCGATTTGGTTTTGGTTCTCGTTTTCGATTTTGTTTTCGATTTCGATTCCGTTTCGATCTTTTTTCCGATCTCGAATCCGTTTTCGATTTCGTTTTCGACTTCGATTTCGCTTTCGATTTCATTTTCGTTATCGATTTCGATTTCGTTATCGACTTCGTTTCCGTTTTGGTTTTCGTTTTCGTTATGATTTTCATTGTCGATTTCGTTTTCGTTTTGGATTTCGATATCGATTTTGTAACCGATTTCGTTAACGGTTTAATTTTCGATCTCGACTTTGTTTTCGTTTTGGATATCGATTTCGTTTTCGTTTTCGGTTTCATTTTCGTTTGCTTTTTCAATTTTGTTTTCGATTTCAATTTCGATTTCAATATCGATTTCGATTTTGTTTTCGATTTCGTTGTCGATATCGTTTTTTATTTCAATTTCGTTTTCGATTTCGTTTTTGATATCGTTTTGGTTTTCGTTTTCGATATCGTTTTCGGTTTCATTTTCGATTTCGTTTTTCCGTTATGATTTTCGTTTTCAATTTCGATTTCGTTTTGGTTTTCGATTTCGATTTGGTTTTCGTTTTCGATTTCGATTTCGATTTCGTTTTCGGTTTCATTTTCGATTTCGTTTTCGATTTTGTTTTCGTTTTGGATTTCGATTTCGTTTCAAATTCGATTTCGATTTTGTTTTCGATTTTGTTATGTCCCGCTCTTTGTCCCAGGGACCTGGAGACCAACCTCACTCACCTTCCGGCACAGTGGTAGCCCGGCATGAGCTCGCCGTAAGTGAAAGGGGTCTTTTTAGTGGATGATCTCCCTAAGGAACATAGCAATAAATTTTCGTGCCGTAAAAAAACTACCGTGATTGTCCGACAGTCTGTCCGATCTGCCACAACCCGGTCGATAGGTTGATCCCTAAAGGGATCGGCAGACGTGGCCTATGCCCACCCCTTCTACGCTTTCGCATAGCCTTCGGAACACACCAGGGCCGGCGTTGTGATCCCCTAGTCAATTATTGATTAGTCCGTCATATCCTTAAGTCTCGCCCCGGTCATACTTACCCACCCTTTCCCCCTTCCAACACTTCCCACCCAACAATTAAGCACACATGCTTATAATTTTGCTCACAGTCAAAATTTGGATTTATTGAAGAACATGTTTAAAAGAACAGAGTTACTTCGGTTCCAATAGGGAAGCCGAATGCTCGTCAAAACCCGAGTTGTGACTTACGTAGTCTCAAAAGGAGACTACGCTCTGTGGGCTCATGCGTGAACATGAACGTACAAAAAATTAGACGGACTACTATACCATCTACTATCCTTTCACATTGCTGAGGGAGGGAAGGTTTTATTGTTTTTGTATTTTTTTTCACAAACAAACGAGAGCGTAAGTTAAAGTCGGCTCTAACCGACTTCGATATACCCGTTACTCATGGAAACAAATGTTTAATAGCCTTCCTGTGTGCCTGAGGTGGGTCAGCCGAAAAGTATGCAACATTTTTTTATCTCGGCTATTTATTATCCGATCTTGATGAAAATTGGAGGGCTTATAGATGTTGCGAATATAAATCTACGTTTTGAATTTGAGATCGATATCTCAAAAATTGTGGGCGTGGCAAAAATTGAAAAAAATTGAAATAAACTTGATCTGCGTGCAGACAATAGGAGTCTACATTCCAAAATTGGTTGCTCTAGCTCTTCTAGTCTCTGAGATCTAGGTGTTCATACAGACAGACGGACGGACGGACAGACGGACAGACGGACATGGCTATATCGACTCGGCTGTTGATACTGATCAAGAATATATATACTTTATATGGTCGGAAATGATTCCTTCTGCCTGTTACATACATTTGCACGACTTTAGTATACCCTTTTACTCTACGAGTAACGGGTATAAAAACACAATTAGGGTATTCACCAGCTTTCGTAAAAGCGTAAATCAAAAAGCGTAAACTCCAAAAGTTTACGACACAACAACAAATCACATAGGAAAACAAGAAAGAAAGTCGGTCATGCCCGACTATAACATACTCTGCACCCTTAATGTCGCAGCTCGCATTTGGTCACGAGTCAAACGGCCAGTTAACACACAACGCACAACGCAGTGCGCTCTCTAAGTCTCTCTCTTTTTTTCTCTCTCTCTCTCGTTCATCCGATCTTTATTATTCCTTCAGCAAATCGATAAATAATTTTGAGTACTAGATATCTCTAGAAAGTACGAACCTTCTATCTATTTCAAAATTGCGGGGGCGCGAGGGGGCGTGGCAAAAATTGAAAATAAACTTGATCTGCCTGCAAGTATAAGAAATATATGTCCCATACATGTCAAACCTCTATCTCTTACCATCTCTGAGATCTCTTCGTTCATACGGACGGACGGACAGACGGACAGACAGACAGACAGACAGACGGACATGGCTATATCGACTCGGCTGTTGATGCTGATCAAGAATATATATATACTTTATAGGGTCGGAAATGATTCCTTCTCCCTGTTACATACTTTTGCACAAACTTAATATACTCTATGTACCTTCGGTACAGAGTATAAAAATTACCAACTTTTTGTTGCCCTGGGGTATGTTTATAAAATCGCTCGTAAAAGTGGAAAAACTTGACGTGTTCAAAGTATCGGCTATAAGTACTTAGTATCGTACTTATCTGATATAGAAATTTAGATATCTGTTTTTACGTGTAGCCGTTGGCTGAGTGGATAGGATTGTCGCCCTGTATTTTTTGATATTCCGGCTCGTATCCCGGTAAAGGAAGGTGGATCAATAATTTTTTTTTTTATTAAAAAAGCCCAAAACTATGGCCAAGGTCAGAAAAGATGTCAATCACAAACGATAATAAATGGAAATAAAAACAAGAAAGAAAGTCGGTCAAGCCCGACTATAACATACTCTGTACCCTTACACTCGCATTTGCTCAGGAGTCAAACGGCCAGCTAACACCCCGCGCACAACGCGGTGCGCTCTCTACGTTTCGCTCTCTTTCTCCCTCGCACTAAGATTGCCTGTGTTGAACGGTTAGGGTATGTTGCTGTGGTTGTTGGTGGGGGGGTGGGTGGAGTTAACTGGCTGTTTTTTGCCCATAACTTGAGTATCGTTCATCCGCTCTTTATCATTTCTTCAGCAAATCGATAAATAATTTTGTTTACAAGGTATCTCTAGAAGGAACGAACGATCTATCTCCAAAACTGTAGGAGATATGAAGTTTTTTCCAAATTGCGGGGGCGGGAGGGGGCGTGGCAAAAATTGAAAATAAACTTGATCTGCCTGCAAGTATAAGAAATATATGTCCCATACATGTCAAACCTCTATCTCTTACCATCTCTGAGATCTCTTCGTTCATACGGACGGACAGACAGACAGACGGACAGACAGACAGACGGACAGACGGACATGGCTATATCGACTCGGCTGTTGATGCTGATCAAGAATATATATACTTTATAGGGTCGGAAACGATTCCTTCTCCCTGTTACATACTTTTGCACAAACTTAATATACTCTATGTACCTTCGGTACAGAGTATAAAAATAACGAGAGCGTAAGTTAAAGTCGGCTCTAACCGACTTCGATATACCCGTTACTCATGAAAACAAATGTTTAATAGCCTTCCTGTATGCCTGAGATGGGGCAGCCGGAAAGTATGCAACATTTTTTTATCTCGGCTATTTATCATCCGATCTTGATGAAAATTGGAGGGCTTTTAGATGTTGCGAATATAAATGTAAGTTTTAAATTTGAGATCGGTACCTCAAAAATTGTGGGAGTCATTCAACATTTTTTATTGTGGGGGCGGGGGTGGGCGTGGAAAAAATTTGATATAAGCTTGATCTGCGTGCAGACAATAGGAGTCTACATTTCAAAATTGGTTGCTCTAGCTCTTCTAGTCTCTGAGATCTAGGTGTTCATACAGACAGACGGACAGACGGACATGGCTATATCGATTCGGCTGTTGATGCTGATCAAGAATATATATACTTTATATGGTCGGAAATGATTCCTTCTGCCTTTTACATACATTTGCACGACTTTAGTATACCCTTTTACTCTACGAGTAACGGGTATAAAAAGTCAGCTCCACACACGTCTTACCGTCTACGAGTTATGCATGCAGTGCTCTACGCCACTGAGGCGTCTAAAATTAGCTGTCAAGAGTAAGTATTGAATTTCAATTAATAGCAAAACTCACAGCCTGTCAAAAACTGCTGACTTACTCCAAAAAATACGAGGGTAAACAGAAGGGGTGCTCAATAGCTGCGTCGCGTAAATTTACACAATTACGCTTTTACGCTAACTTCGTGCGTGCCGAAGTTTTTATACCCTTGCAAGTTCTTGTCTTCATCACGCTCCCGCTCTACTTGACGAGATGCTAGATTTTCTTCGCGGATAGCGGCCAGTCGACTAGCATTTTGCTCGTAACGGATGCGAGCTCTATCACGGGACGCCTGCCGTCGTTGCTCCTGGGACATTGAAGACACTCGTTGCATTTTGATTGATTTTATTGGTCACAATATTGGTTTCAACAATTTAAGCACATAAACATAGAAAAACTAACATAGAAGCACACTTTGCTGCGTCGACAACTTTTCACTCAGACATTTGTCAGCTGTTCGCTGTCATTTTGGCTCTTTGAGTTATTTTTTGACTCTCTGAGTTTTTTTTTTGACTATGTCCATCTCTCTCTAACCACCGTGTTTTCCTATGTCGACAATAATTTTGAGTAACAGATTTTGTTGTCACTATTGAAGTATCTCCTTGCCACAATGGCGTTAACATCACTCAAAAAAGAGCGGCGTTTCAAAGTGTGCTTATATGTTAGTTTTTCTATGACATAAATAAACAAACAAATAAGTTCCTTTCAGTCTCGTAGCTCAAACTCGACTGCCACATATCATACATTTATTTTACTAGAAAAGCTCCTACGCCTACTAGAAAAGTTGTAAAATTGACTCTTCGACCGATTGTTCCTATGGCACCTACAAGAAGTAGTCATTCGTCGGGCGGTTCCGACATATTAGCAGCGTGCAGTCAAAAAAGACTCTGTGCAAAATTTCAGCTCCATAGCTACAAAACTGAGGGACAACTTCGACTCTTTTCCTCCCATTTGAGGAAAAAAACGAAACAATGATAAAAAAAATTAAAAATAAAAAAAAAGCCAAATCTAAAATTGGTGTATGAAGGCTTGTTAGGACTTAAATAATAAAAAAAATGAAGACGCTTAACTATAAAAATGAAGCTGCTACGTCTGCCTCTACTTGCGGTCGAGAGGGGGTGTCGTCTTTGGATCTGCACTCACGGTTGTCACAATTGGTGTTTTTGCACAAAATATTGTGTTTTTATACCCTTGCAAAGGGTATTATAATTTTGCCCAGAAGTTTGCAACGCATAGAAATATTCATTTCCGACCCCATAAACTATATATATTCTTGATCAGGGTGACGAGCTGAGTTCATTGAGCTTTGTCCGTCCGTCTGTCTGTCTGTCCGTCTGTCTGCTGTCTGTCTGTCCGTCTGTCTGTCTGTCCGTCTGTTTCTACGCAAACTGAGTCTCTCAGTTTTAAAGCTATCGAGCTGAAATTTTGCACAGAGTCTTCTTTTTACTGCACGCTGCTAATATGTCGGAACCGACCGGATCGGATCACTATATCTTATAGCTGCCATAGGAACCATCAGTCGAAAAATGGGTTTTAGTGAAAAAAACTTTTTTGTTTTCAATGTTAACGTGATTAAACTCGGTCATTAATAATATTATATGCTTTCAAACAGATTTGCAAATGTTGGTCAAAATCGGATAACTATATCTTATAGCTGCCATAGGACCGATCGGTCGGAAAATGGGTCTTAGTGAAAAAAAACTTTTTTGTTTTTGAGTAAATCGTTCTTAAGATCGGTGATTATTAATATTAAACGCTTTCAAACTAATTTGTTGTAAAGTTGATCGACATCGGATGACTATATCTAAGGCTGCCATAGGGCCGATCGGTCGGAAATTGAGCTTAGTGAGAAAAACTTTTTTAGACGTTCATCTGTCGGAAAATAGGTTTTAGTTACAAAATTTTTTGATTATTATGTCAACGTTCTTAAACTGTGACATTTGCATTTGCAAGGGTATAAAAACTTCGGCACAGACGAAGTTAGCTTGGCCTTCTCGTTTTTTCTTTTGGTGGACTGGCAATTTTTTTATTGGAATTGGCTCTTTTGCACGGAGCCCTAAAAAGACGCAGAAATTAAAAAAGAGATTTAAAAAAAATGTTTTGCTTTTCCGTTTTATCTTCGTAACCACTCATCAGATTGTTTTGAAATTTGGACACAATATAGAATTAAATCTGAGGAAGCCATTGGTCTCTCAATTTTAACATTTTAATGCCACAGTAACTAATTAATACATGATAAGAACTGGTGGACGAGGGGGCACCTCTTTGCACTACACTTGTTGACGCGATCCCGTGATTGCCCGTCCGTTCTCTTTTTTGTACGTTTAATAATAAGAACTGGTGGAAGAGGGGGCACCTCTTTGCAATACACTTGTTGCCGCGATCCCGTGTTTGCCCGTCCGTTCTCTTTTACTTTCAAATTTTGACTGTTTCCTGGGAATTGGGATAGGTTCCCTTCAACCCATCGGAGCGGCGGTCGTTGGCAGCGCTGCAACAGCGGATATGCTCTTGGAAATCTCACGCTACAGCCAAGTCTCTGATTACAGAGACAGCCCCAGTGGCTCCGTTGAAATTTTGGCTGACGTTACCAAAAATTGAGGGAACCGTGCAAGAAACATTTCTCGCGATAAGTCAGACAAATGTGTGGCCTTGATTTCCCACCTTTAAAAACATAGGAATCAAGTTACCGTCGAATACGACAAGTCTTACCTTTGGGGAGGGTCGACCATCGAATACCCTTTTATTTTCCCAAAAATTTGTACCCAGCAAGGTGCGTACGTAACACATCGAAGTCGCCGATGCGGCAAAGCATGGAGCGAATTCGAGAAAAGTACTACATGCCTTGTGACCCTTAAACATTTTTACACAACCCTGATCATACGAGTCTCATGCGCTACCGACTGAGCTAGCCGGGCTGATTACACCGTACGTGTGACTTCGGCCCATAACCCTGAGAATAAGAAACTTAATCAACAAAAAAAATCTTTTTTTGGCCGGGCTCCAACAATGCCGGCCCCCGGAACTTGTATGGAATTGTTCGGCAAGGTGGTATCGGCTAACCGGTTTGTGTTCAAAGTCTACATGCCTACAAATCTAGACTGTATATGGGTCTTTGGCATGGTATACGCCTATACTTCTCCCGGAACTGTTACCCAGCTCGTAGAGAGAGTTGCCCTTCCTATTCAAGATAATGCACCTCACTCTATTAGGACCCAGCTTGGCGTTGTATCCTAATGCCAAATTACTCTGTTTAACCTGTCCCTCGAAGTACTCTTTATTTATTTATTTATTTATTTAAGTTTGACAAAGTTCTGTCAACATTGCAGGGGTCGCTTAAAAAATGACAGTAAATTATTTCTAACATATAACACAGAAGAGTGAGCAGAGAAAAGATGGTAATACATATTATAGTTAAGACACAAATTTCGGAAAGGTTCATAGTTAGCATAATTTGTTAGGCAAGGCTGTAGATAGATCGGAGAGAAATTTCTGGTAAGACAGCAAGATTTATTTGGCTTAACAGAGCGCAAGAGTCAATATCACCTGATAAGAGTTTGTGAATGAAAAGCACACAATGGCACGTACGGCGGTTCTTAAGAGATGGAAAATCGATTAAGTGTAGTCGATGCTCGTAAGATGGAAGATGGATGGTGCGATCCCAGTTGAGGCCACGGAGGTCAAAAATTAAAAACTGTTTTTGAACCGATTCAAGTTGGTCCTGATATTTTTATACCCGTTACTCGTAGAGTAAAAGGGTATACTAAAGTCGTGCAAATGTATGTAACAGCCAGAAGGAATCATTTCCGACCATATAAAGTATATATATTCTTGATCAGCATCAACAGCCGATTCGATATAGCCATGTCCGTCTGTCCGTCTGTCCGTCCGTCTGTATGAACACCTAGATCTCAGAGACTAGAAGAGCTAGAGCAACCAAATTTGAAATGTAGACTCCTATTGTCTGCACGCAGATCAAGTTTATTTTCAATTTTTGCCACGCCCCCTCACGCTCCCGCAATTTGGAAAAAACGTCATATCTCCTACAGTTTTGATGATAGATGGTTCGTACTTTCTAGAGATATCTAGTACTCAAAATTATTTATCGATTTGCTGAAGGAATGATAAAGATCGGATGAACGATACTCAAGTTATGAGCAAAAAACGGTCAGTTAACACCTAAGCAACCTAAGCAATGCGTTCAGCAGCAATCTTAGTGAGAGAGAGAGAGAGAGAAGAGAGAGAGAGAGAGAGAGAGAGAGAGAGAGAGAGAGACTTAGAGAGCGCACTGTGTTGTGCGGATAATAAATAGCCGAGTTAAAAAATGTTGCATACTTTTCGGCTGACCCACCTCAGGCATACAGGAAGGCTATTAAACATTTGTTTCCATGAGTAACGGGTATATCGAAGTCGGTTAGAGCCGACTTTAACTTACGCTCTCGTTGGTAATGGGGTGACCAAACACACGACCCATATTCAAGTATTGGTCGAACTAGAGAGACGTATAAATGTTTAGTGAGATACGGATCGTTAAATTCCATTGACCATCTTTTGATAAACCCAAGAACACCCATAGCTTTATTAGAGATGATAGAGACATGTCTATTAAAGCTTAACTTGGGGACAAAGCGGACGCCTAAATCATCATCCTCGTTAATGCGTTCAAGAGGATTGTCATCAATCGAAAAGTCGTATAAATACGGCTGTGTTCGATGGAAAGTCATATATTTACAGTTTTCAGCGTTAAGTGGGAGGGAATTAACCGAACACCATGTATGCAGAGAGTTTAAGTCCAATTGAAGAAAGAGAGGTGACAACGGGTCCTTATAGGACAAGCAGAGTTTTAGGTCATCAGCGTACATCAAAGCATGCGAATGAAGCAGGACGTGAGGGATGTCGTTAGTGAACAAATTAAAAAGTAGAGGTCCAAGATGACTACCCTGAGGTACCCCAGAGAGTACGCTGATGGATTCAGAAAGCGACGAATTAAAACGGACACGCTAGGAACGGTGTGTCAAATAAGCCTTTATCCAGTTAAGAAGGTTTAGAGGAAAACCAAGCAGATACAGTTTGTGAAGGAGGAGATCATGATTGACAGAGTCAAAAGCCTTGCTAAAATCGGTATAAATTACATCAGTCTGCAGTTTATTAATAAACTATTCACAATAGAAGTAAACTCAAGCAGGTTTGTAGAAGCAGAACGCTTTTTCATAAAGCCGTGCTGAGATTGCGAAATAATTGAGCGACAAGAGTACTGTATTTGAGATGTTATGAGCATTTCAAAAAGTTTAGGAATGTCAGATAGTTTTGAGATACACCTGTAATTTGTTACTGACGATTTAAATCCTTTTTATACCCTTGCAAAGGGTATTATAATTTTGCCCAGAAGTTTGCAACGCATAGAAATATTCATTTCCGACCCCATAAACTATATATATTCTTGATCAGGGCGACGAGCTGAGTCGATTGAGCTTTGTCCGTCCGTCTGTCTGTCTGTCCGTCTGTCTGTCCGTCTGTCTGTCCGTCTGTCTGTCTGTCCGTCTGTCTGTCCGTCTGTCTGTCCGTCTGTTTCTACGCAAACTAGTCTCTCAGTTTTAAAGCTATCGGGCTGAAATTTTGCACAGAGTCTTCTTTTTACTGCACGCTGCTAATATATCTTATAGCTGCCATAGGAACCATCGATCAAAAACTGGGTCTTAGTCAGAAAAACTTTTTTGTTCTTAATGTTAGCGTTTCCAAACACAGTCATTATTAATATTATATGCTTTCAAACAGATCTGCAATTTTTGGTCAAAATCGGATGACTATATCTTATAGCTGCCATAGGATCGATCGGTCGGAAAATGGGTCTTACTGAGAAAAACTTTTTTGGTTTCAATGTTAGCGTCCTCAAACTCGTCCCTTATTAATATTATATGCTTTCAAACAGATTTGCAAACTTTGGTCAAAATCGGATGACTATATCTTATAGCTGCCATAGGACCGATCGGTCGCAAAATGGGTCTTAGTGAAAAAATTTTTTTGTTTTCAAGTAAATCGTTCTTAAGGTTAGTGATTATTAATATTAAACGCTTTCAAACTAATTTGAAAAAATTGGTCGAAATCGGATGACTATATCTTATAGCTGCCATAGGACTTATCGGTCGGATAATGAGTCTTAGTGAGAAAAACTTTTTTGTTTTAAATTTTATCGTTCTTAAACTTGGCTATTGTTAATTTGATATGTTTTCAAAAAGATTAGCGAAATTTGGTCGAAATTAGATGTTCATCTGACGGAAAATGGATTTTAGTTACAAAAGTTTTTGATTTTTATCTAAGCGTTCTTAAACTCTGTCATATCAAAAACAGCTTTTGCAAGGGTATAAAAACTTCGGCACAGACGAAGTTAGCTTGGCCTTCTCGTTTATGAATAGGAATGACAAAAGATTCCTTCCAATCGTTGGGAAACTCACCTAGCTCAAAAGATAAGTTAAACAACATTAAAAGCGGGAAGCATAAAGAATTTGCACAATTTTTAAGCACACAGCTTGGTACATAGTCAGGTCCAGGAGTATAAGATGTTTTAATCGAACGAATACCCGAAAGCAGACTCTCTAAATCCAAAACAGGTGGATGGATGCTGCTAGAGCCGGTAATAGGATAGGGATACGGATTAATGGTACCAAAACTAGTCGATGAAGCGGAATAGCAACGCTAAAAAAATGCTGCGAATAAATTGGCGATGTCAGCATCATTACTAGCAGTCACGTTATCGAGCGAAAGCGATGGAGGAAACTGAGAAGATTTGCGTTTGGAGTTAACGAAGTTATAGAACTTTTTGGGGTTTTGCTGAAAGCTTATCTTGCAGCTCAGCAGATAATTATTGTAGCATTCTGAATTATGCAGCAAAAACTTTGAACGGGCCACTGAATATCTAGAGAAATCTAACTGAGAACCGGATTTCTTAAATTTTTTATACAGGCGAGATTTTATATTTTTCAAATTAGACAAGCTTTTCGTAAACCATGGGGAAGAGCGCGTGCGAGAGGTAGTGTACGAAACTGGTACATGAGCTTTGAATACATTATAAATAGCCTCATATAATGACTTGGTGGCTTCCTCAATATGTCGACATGTATCAAGGAAGCACCAATCGCACGTTGACAGTGCATCGTTCAGGGATGTAAAATTTACATTACGAAAGCAGTAAGATTGACTTCGCTGGGTTGAGATCTCAGCGCAGTTAGGCGTTTCAAGTTCAAAGCTAAGCTCAATAGTAGGGTGATAAACATCCTCCGGTTGAGAAAATGGTGGTACCCTCGATACAGCAGAGTTGGAGATGTCACTGACAAATACAAGATCAAGTATCCTGCTCATGCTATTCATGATAGAATTTTTCTGTCCAAGAGACAGCTCGGACATTAGATCGGCAAATTCGTGTTGTATAGATGGAAAAAGTTAGTCGGAATTATCCAAAGATGACCAGGATATGTGAGGAATATTTAAGTCCCGAACGACAACTAAACGATCACGGTCATTTAATAGAGATGCGATATGTCGAATTCGTTCAGCGTGAGTTAGATAAACCGCTCTACCTTTCGATAACGGGTATTATACACCTTTTCACCCTGTTTGTGCCTGAGCTCGAGTTGCTGGTAAATTTTCTTCCGGGTCAACTGCAATTTGTCAGCCAAATATAGTTCTTGTTCACCTGACTTGATTCCCTTTAACTGTCGAAGAATAGTATTGAAAATTCAATGTCCACTGACGCAGTTCTGCAACACCACAACAATGCTGCAGCCACCAGTCCACAACAACAACAGCAGCCACCAATCCGCAACAACAACAGCAACTGCAGCCACCAATTGTTTAAACAATATGCACAGTTAATTTAATTATACCCGTTACTCGTAGAGTAAAAGGGTATACTAAAGTCGTGCAAATGTATGTAACAGGCAGAAGGAATCATTTCCGACCATATAAAGTATAAATATTCTTGATCAGCATCAACAGCCGAGTCGATATAGCCATGTCCGTCTGTCCTTCCGTCCGTCTGTCCGTCCGTCCGTCTGTCTGTATGAACACCTAGATCTCAGAGACTAGAAGAGCTAGAGCAACCAATTTTGACATGTAGACTCCTATTGTCTGCACGCAGGTCAAGTTTTCGTTTTCGATTTCGTTTTTAATATCGTTCATGATTTCGATTTCATTTTCGATTTCGTTTTCGATTTCGTTTTGGTTTTCGTTATGGTTTTCGAATTGGTCTTCGATTTCGTTTTCGATTTCATTTTCGATTTCGATTTCGTTTTCGATTTCGTTTTTGATATCGATTTGGTTTTCGTTTTCGATTTCGTTTTTAATATCGTTCATGATTTCGTTTTCGATTTCATTTTCGTTATGGTTTTCGAATTGGTCTTCGATTTCGTTTTTAATTTCATTTTCAATTTTGATTGCGAATTCGTTTTCGTTTTGGTTTTCGTTTTCGGTTTCATTTTCGTTTTCAATTTCGTTTTCGATTCAATATCGATTTAGTTTTCGATTTTGTTTTCGATTTCGATTGCGTTTCGATGTCGTTTCCGATCTTGATTTTGTTTTCGATTTTGTTTTCGTTATTGATTTCGATTTCGATTTGTTTTCGATATCGTTTTCGTTTTGGTTATCGATTTCGTTTTCGTTATTGATTTCGATTTCGATTTGTTATCGATTTCGTTTTGGTTTTCGATTTCGTTTTCGGTTTCATTTTCGGTTTCGATTCCAATTTCGATTTCAATTTCGATTTCGATTCTGTTATCGATTTCAATTTCGATATAGTTTTCGATTTCAAGTTCGATTTCGATTGCGTTTCGATCTCGTTTACGATCTCGATTTTGTTATCGATTTCGTTATGGCTTTCGATTTCGTTTTCGATTTCAATTTCGATTTTGATTTCGTTATTTTCTTCGTTTTAGTTTTCAATTTCGTTACCATTTTTGTTTTGGTTTTCGATTTCGTTTTCGACTTCGCTTTGGTTTTCGTTATGGTTTTCGACTTTGTTTTCGATTTCGTTACTTTTTTTGTTTTGTTTTTCGATTTCGTTTTCGATTTCGGTATCATTTTCGATTTCGTTTTCGTTTTTGATATCATTTTGGTTTTCGATTTCGTTTTCGATTTCAGTTTCGGTTTCATTTTCGATTTCGTTTACGATTTTCTTTTCGATTTCGTTATGGTTTTCGATTTCATTTTCGACTTCGCTTTGATTATATGTAGTTATGGTTTTCGATTTGGTTTTTGATTTCGTTTTCGATTTCATTTTCGTTTATGTTTTTGATATCGTTGTGGTTTTCGTTTTCGATATCGTTTTCGTTTTCGGTTTCATTTTCGATTTCGATATCGTTTTCGATTTCGTTTTTGTTTTCGATTTGGTTTTCGTTTTCGAATTCGTTTTTGATTTCGTTCACGATTTCGTTTTCGATTTCGTTTTCGATTTCGTTTTCGTTTTGGTTTTCGATTTCGTTTTCGGTTTCGGTTTCATTTTCGTTTTCGATTCCAATTTCGATTTCAATTTCGATTCTGTTTTCGATTTCAAGTTCGATTTCGATTTTGTTTTCGATTTCGATTGCGTTTCGATCTCGCTTACGATCTAGATTTTGTTTTCGATTTCGTTGTGGTTTTCGATTTCGTTTTCGATTTCAATTTCGATTTTATTTTCGATTTCGTTTCGATCTCGCTTACGATCTGAATTTTGGTTTCGATTTCGTTATGGTTTTCGTTTTAGTTTTCGATTTCGTTACCTTTTTTGTTTTGGTTTTTGAATTCGTTTTCGATTTCATTTTCGTTTTCGTTTTTGATATCGTTGTGGTTTTCGTTTTCGTTTTCGATTTCGTTTTCGATATCGTGTTCCATTTCGTTTTCGGTTTCATGTTCGATTTCGATTTCGTTTTTTATATCGATTTGTGTCCCATTTCGTTTTCGGTTTCATTTTCGATATAGTTTTCGATTTCGTTTTTTATATCGATTTGGCTTTCGTTTTTTACATCGAATTGGTTTTCGTTATGGTTTTCGATTTCGTTTTCGTTTTTCTTATCCATTTTCTTTTCGATTTCGTTTTGGTTTTCGTTTTCGATTTCGCTTTTCGATGTCGTTTTCGATTTCGATATCGTTTTCGATTTCGTGTTCGATTTCGTTTCTAATTTCGATTGCGAATTCGTTTTCGTTTTGGTTTTCGATTTCGGTTTCATTTTCTTTGTTTTTCAATTTCGATTTCGTTTTCGATATCGTTTTCGATTTCGTTTTCGGTTTCATCTTCGATTTCGTTTTGGTTTTCGATTTCGGTATCCTTTTTGATTTTGTTTTCGATTTCGTTTCCGTTTCTGTTTTCGATTTCGATTTCGTTACCTTTTTTGTTTTTTTTTTTCTATTTCGTTTTTGATTTCGGTATTATTTTCGATTTCGATTTCGTTTTCGTTTTTGAAGCCTAGTACTGAGTGAGTTCGAGTTTTCCTTTCGTCACAGTATTTCATATAAATAGAAACACTTTCACATGAGCATCAAAGCAAAGCCAAGGTGTTTCTAATTATATGAAATACTGAGACGAAAGGAAAATTCGAACGCCCTCAGTACTAGGCTTGATATCGTTTTGGTTTTCGTTTTCGATTTCGTTTTTGATATCGTTTTCGATTTCGTTTTCGGTTTCATTTTCGATTTCGTTTTCAATTTCGATTGCGAATTCGATTTCGTTTTGGTTATCGTTTTCGGTTTAATTTTCGTTCTCAATTTCGATTTGTTTTCAATTACGTTCTCGTTTTGGTTTTCGATTTCGTTTTCGGTTTCATTTTCGTTTTTGATGTCGTTGTGGTTTTCGTTTTCGATTTCGTTTTCGATATCGTTTTCGATTTGAATTTCGGTTTTATATTCGATTTCGTTTACAATTTTCTCTTCGATTTCGTTATGGTTTCCGATTTCATTTTCGATTTCGATATCGTTTTCGATTTCGTTCTTGATATCGATTTGGTTTTCGTTCTCGATTTCGTTTTTGATTTGGTTTTCGATTTCGTTACCATTTTTGTTTTGGTTTTCGATTTCGTTTTCAATTTCGATTGCGAATTCGATTTCGTTTTGGTTATCGTTTTCGGTTTCATTTTCGTTTTTAATTTCGATTTGTTTTCGATTTCGTTTTGGTTTTCGATTTCGTTTTCGGTTTCATTTTGGTTTTTGATATCGTTGTGGTTTTCGTTTTCGATTTCGCTTTCGTTTTCGATTTCGATATCGTTTTCGATTTCGTTTCTAATTTTGATTGCGAATTCGTTTTCGTTTTGGTTTTCGATTTCGGTTTCATTTTCTTTCTTTTTCAATTTCGTTTTCAATTTCGATTTCGTTTTCGATATCGTTTTCGATTTCGTTTACGGTTGCATCTTCGATTTCGTTTTGGTTTTCGATTTCGTTTTCGATTTTGGTATCATTTTCGATTTTGTTTTCGTTTCCGTTTCTGTTTTCCGTTTCTGTTTTCGATTTCGTTACCTTTTTTGTTTTGTTTTTCTATTTCGTGTTTGATTTCGGTATCATTTTCGATTTCGTTTTCGTTTTTGATATCATTTTGGTTTTCGTTTTCGATTTCGTTTTCGATTTCAATTTCGGTTTCATTTTCGATTTCGTATACGATTTTCTTTTCGATTTCGTTATGGTTTTCGATTTCGTTTTCGACTTCGCTTTGGTTTTCGTTATGGTTTTCGATTTGGTTTTTGATTTCGTTTTCGATTTCATTTTCGATTTCATTTTCGTTTATGTTTTTGATATCGTTGTGGTTTTCGTTTTCGATATCGTTTTCGATTTCGTTTTCGGTTTAATTTTGATATCGTTTTCGATTTCGTTTTTGATATCGATTTGGTTTTCGTTTTCGATTTCGTTTTTGATTTCGATCACGATTTCGTTTTCGATTTCATTTTCGATTTCGATTTCGTTATGGTTTTCGATTACGATTTCGTTTTCAATTTCGATTGCGAATTCGTTTTCGTTTTGGTTTTCGATTTCGGTTTCATTTTCGTTTTCAATTTCGTTTTCGATTTCAATTTCGATTTTGTTTTCGATTTCGAGTGCGTTTCGATCTCGTTTCCGATCTCGATTTTGCTTTCGATTTCGTTTTCGCTATTGATTTCGATTTGTTTTCGGTTTCGGTTTCATTTTCGTTTTCGATTCCAATTTCGATTTCAATTTCGATTCTGTTTTCGATTTCAATTTCGATTTAGTTTTCGATTTCAAGTTCGATTTCGATTGCGTTTCGATCTCGTTTACGATCTCGATTTTGTTTTCGATTTCGTTGTGGTTTTCGATTTCGCTTTCGATTTCGATTTCGATATCGTTTTCGTTTCTAATTTCGATTGCGAATTCGTTTTGGTTTTCGATTTCGGTTTCATTTTCTTTCTTTTTCAATTTCGTTTTCAATTTCGATTTCGTTTTCGATATCGTTTTCGATTTCGTTTACGGTTGCATCTTCGATTTCGTTTTGGTTTTCGATTTCGTTTTCGATTTTGGTATCATTTTCGATTTTGTTTTCGTTTCCGTTTCTGTTTTCGTTACCTTTTTTGTTTTGTTTTTCTATTTCGTGTTTGATTTCGGTATCATTTTCGATTTCGTTTTCGTTTTTGATATCATTTTGGTTTTCGTTTTCGATTTCAATTTCGGTTTCATTTTCGATTTCGTATACGATTTTCTTTTCGATTTCGTTATGGTTTTCGATTTCGTTTTCGACTTCGCTTTGGTTTTCGTTATGGTTTTCGATTTGGTTTTTGATTTCGTTTTCGATTTCATTTTCGATTTTATTTTCGTTTATGTTTTTGATATCGTTGTGTTTTTCGTTTTCGATTTCGTTTTCGGTTTCATTTTTGATATCGTTTTCGATTTCGTTTTTGATATCGATTTGGTTTTCGTTTTCGATTTCGTTTTTGATTTCGATCACGATTTCGTTTTCGATTTCATTTTCGATTTCGATTTCGTTATGGTTTTCGATTTCGATTTCGTTTTCAATTTCGATTGCGAATTCGTTTTCGTTTTGGTTTTCGATTTCGGTTTCATTTTCGTTTTCAATTTCGTTTTCGATTTCAATTTCGATTTTGTTTTCGATTTCGAGTGCGTTTCGATCTCGTTTCCGATCTCGATTTTGCTTTCGATTTCGTTTTCGCTATTGATTTCGATTTGTTTTCGATTTCGTTTTCGGTTTCGGTTTCATTTTCGTTTTTATTCCAATTTCGATTTCAATTTCGATTCTGTTTTCGATTTCAATTTCGATTTAGTTTTCGATTTCAAGTTCGATTTCAAGTTCGATTTCGATTGCGTTTCGATCTCGTTTACGATCTCGATTTTGTTTTCGATTTCGTTGTGGTTTTCGATTTCGCTTTCGATTTCGATATCGTTTTCGATTTCGTTTCTAATTTCGATTGCGAATTCGTTTTCGTTTTGGTTTTCGATTTCGGTTTCATTTTCTTTCTTTTTCAATTTCGTTTTCAATTTCGATTTCGTTTTCGATATCGTTTTCGATTTCGTTTACGGTTGCATCTTCGATTTCGTTTTGTTTTTCGATTTCGTTTTCGATTTTGGTATCATTTTCGATTTTGTTTTCGTTTCCGTTTCTGTTTTCGATTTCGATTTCGTTACCTTTTTTGTTTTGTTTTTCTATTTCGTGTTTGATTTCGGTATCATTTTCGATTTCGATTTCGTTTTCGTTTTCGAAGCCTAGTACTGAGTGAATTCGAGTTTTCCTTTCGTCACAGTATTTCATATAAATACTTTCTAAAAGCACATGAGCATCAAAGCAAAGCCAAGGTGTTTCTAATTATATGAAATACTGTGACGAACGGAAAATTCGAACGCCCTCAGTACTAGGCTTGATATCGTTTTGGTTTTCGTTTTCGATTTCGTTTTCGATATCGTTTTCGATTTCGTTTTCGGTTTCATTTTCGACTTCGCTTTGGTTTTCGTTATGGTTTTCGATTTGGTTTTTGATTTCGATTTCGTTTTCGATTTCATTTTCGTTGATGTTTTTGACATCGTTGTGGTTTTCGTTTTCGATTTCTTTTCGGTATTGTTTTCGATTTCGTTTTCGGTTTCGTTTCCGATTTCGTTTTTAATACCGATTTGGTTTTCGATTTCGTTTTTGATTTCGTTCACGATTTCGTTTTCGATTTCATATTCGATTTCGTTTTCGATTTCGTTATGGTTTTCGAATTGGTCTTCAATTTCGTTTTCGATTTCGTTTTCGGTTTAATTTTCGATTTCGATTTCGTTTTCGATTTCGATTTGTTTTCGATATCGTTTTCGTTTTGGTTTTCGATTTCGTTTTCGTTATTGATTTCGATTTCGATTTGTTTTCGATTTCGTTTTCGTTTTGGTTTTCGATTTCGTTGTCGGTTTCATTTTCGTTTTCGATTCCAATTTCGATTTCAATTTCGATTTCGATTCTGTTTTCGATTTCGATTTAGTTTTCGATTTCAAGTTCGATTTCGACTTCGATTGCGTTTCGATCTCGTTTACGATCTCGATTTTGTTTTCGATTTCGATATGGCTTTCGATTTCGTTTTCGATTTCAATTTCGATTTTTATTTCGATTTCGTTTCGATCTCGTTTACGATCTCGATTTTGTTTTCGATTTCGTTATTTTTTTCGTTTTAGTTTTCGATTTCGATTTCGTTACCATTTTTGTTTTGGTTTTCGATTTCGTTTTCGGTTTCGCTTTGGTTTTCGTTATGGTTTTCGACTTTGTCTTCGATATCGTTTTCGATTTCGGTATCATTTTCGATTTCGTTTTCGATTTCGTTTTCGATATCGTTTTCGATATCGTTTTCGATTTCAATTTCGGATTCATTTTCGATTTCGTTTACGATTTTCTTTTCGATTTCGTTTTCGACTTCGCTTTGGTTTTCGTTATGGTTTTCGATTTGGTTTTTGATTTCGTTTTCGATTTCATTTTCGATTTCATTTTCGTTTATGTTTTTGATATCGTTGTGGTTTTCGTTTTCGATATCTTTTTCGATTGCGTTATCGGTTTCATTTTCGATATCGTTTTCGATTTCGTTTTTGATATCGATTTGGTTTTCGTATTCGATATAGTTTTTGATTTCGTTCACGATTTCGTTTTCGATTTCATTTTCGATTTCGATTTCGTTTTCGATTTCGTTATGGTTTTCGATTTCGTTTTGGTTTAGGTTGTCGTTATGGATTTTGAATTGGTCTTCGATTTCGTTTTCGATTTCGTTTTCAATTTCGATTGCGAATTCGTTTTCGCTTTGATTTTCGATTTCGGTTTCATTTTCGTTTTCAATTTCGATTTCAATTTCGATTTCGATATTGTTTTCGATTTCGATTGCGTTTCGATCTCTTTTCCGATCTCGATTTTGTTTTCGATATCGATTGCGTTTCGTTCTCTTTGACGATCTCTTATTTGTTTTCGATTTCGTTGTGGTTTTTGATTTCGCTTCGTTTTCGATTTCATTATCGATTTCGTTTTCGATTTCGTTTTCGTTTTCGATTTCAATTTCGTTTTCGATTTCGTTTACGATTTTAATTTCGATTTCGTTTTCGATTTCGATTGCGTTTCGAACTCGTTTCCGATCTCGATTTTGTTTTTGATTTCGTTTTCGTTATCGATTTCGGTTTCGATTTGTTTTCGATTCCGTGTTGGTTTTCGATTTAGTTTTCAATTTCGATTTCAATTTCGTTTTCGATTTGGTTTTCGCTTTCGTTTTCGATTCCAAACTCGATTTCGATTAGGTTTCCAATTTCGTTTTCGATTTCGTTTTCGATTTGATTTCGATTTCGTTTTCAATTTCGATTGCGATTTCGTTTTCGTTTTGGTTTTCGCTTTCGTTTTCGGTATCATTTTCGTCTTCGATTCCAATTTCGTTTTCGATTTCAATTTCGATTTAATTTTCGATTTCGTTTTGGTTTTCGAGTTCGTTTTCGATTGGTTTTCGTTATCGATTTCGTTTTCGATTTCTTCTAGTTTGATTTCGTTTTCGTTTCGTTTTTGTGTTCGTTTTTGATTTCGTTTCGATTTCGTTTTCGATTTCGTTATCTCTTTCGATTTCGATTTTGATTTCGTTTTCGATTTCGTTTTTGATTTCGTTTTCGATTCCAAACTCGATTTCGATTACGTTTTCAATTTCGTTTTCGATTTGATTTCGATTTCGTTTTCAATTTCGATTGCGATTTCGTTTTCGTTTTGGTTTTCGCTTTCGTTTTCGGTATCATTTTCGTCTTCGATTCCAATTTCGTTTTCGATTTGTTTTCGATTTCGTTTTCGATATTAATTTCGTTATCGATTTCGTTTTGGTTGTTGTTTTCGTTTTCGATTTCGTTTGCGTTCCAAATTTCGATTTCGTTTTCGATTTGGCTTTCGATTTCGTTTTCGGTTTCATTATCGATATCGTTTTCGATATCGTTTTCGATTTCGTTTTCGATTTCGTTTTCGATTTCGCTTTCGATTTCGTTTTCGACTTCGATTTCAATTTCGATTTCGTTCTCGTTTTGGTTTTCGTTTTCGATTGCGTTATGGTTTTCGATTTCGATATCATTTTCGATTTCGTATTCGATTTGTTTTCGATTTCGTTTTCGTTTCGGTTTTCGATTTCGTTTTCAATTTCGATTGCGATTTGTTTTCGTTTTGGTTTTCGAGTTGGTTTTCGATCTCATTTTCGATTTCATTTTCGATTTCGTTATCGAAATCGTTATCGATTTCGTTTTCGATTTAAATTTCGTTTTCAATTTCGTTTTCGTTTTGGTTTTCGTCGTCGATTTCGATTTGGTTTTCGATTTCGTTACGTTTTCGATTTCGTTTTCGATTTCGTGTTGGTTTGGTTTTCGATTTCGTTTTCCATTTCGATTTCGTTGTGGTTTTCGATTTTGTTTTCGTTTTGGTTTTCGATTTGGTTTTTGTTTTCGATTTCGTTTTGGTTTTTTGGTTTCATTATGGTTTTCGATTTCGTTTTGGTTTTCGTTTTGGTTTTCGTTTTTTATTTCGTTTTCGATATCGTTTTCGATTTGAATTTCGATTTCTATTTCGCTTTCGATATCGTATTCGATTTCGTTTTCGATTTCGTCTTCAATTTTGTTATCGT
This sequence comes from Lordiphosa magnipectinata, assembly GCA_037044535.1. Lineage (NCBI taxonomy): Eukaryota > Metazoa > Arthropoda > Insecta > Diptera > Drosophilidae > Lordiphosa > Lordiphosa magnipectinata. Next base: position 4,251 of record JBAMBO010002317.1, on the reverse strand, counting down.
TTTCAATTTCGTCTCCGACTTCAATTTCGATTTCGTTTTTGATTTCGTTTTCTTGATTTCGATTTCGTTTTTGATTTCGTTTTGGTCTTCGATTTCGTTGTCAATGTCGTTTTCGATTTCGTTATAGTTTTTGTTTTCAATTTCGTTTTCAAGTTCGGTTTCGATTTCGTTTGCTATTTCGTTGTCAGTTTCGATTTCGATATCGATTTCGTTTTCGATTTCGATTTCGTTTCGATTTTGCTTGCGATTTCGTTTCGGTTTCATTTTCGATTTTTTTTGTCAATTTCGTTTTCGATTTCGTTCTCACTTTGTTTGTTTCAATTTTCGATTTCGTTTTCTATATCGTTATCGATTTCGTGTTCGTTTTGTATTTGGTTTTCGTTGTCGATTTCGATTTCGTTTTCATTTTTGTTATCGTTTTCGTTTCGTTTTTGGTTTCATTATGGTTTAAGATTTGGTTTTCGTTTTCGATTTCATTTTCGATTTCGTTTTCGATTGCGATTTCAATTTCGTTATCGATTTCGTTCTCGCTTTCGTCTTGATTTTCGTTTTCGTTTTGGTTTTCGATTTCGTTTTCGGTTTCATGTTGGATTTCGATTTAGTTATCGTTCTTAATTTCGTTTTCGATTTCGTTTTGGTTTTTGTTTTCGATTTCGTTGTTGATTTCGTTTTCTATTTCGTTTTCAGTTTCGATTTCGTTTTCTATTTCGTTTTCAGTTTCGATTTCGATTTCGTTTTCGATATCGATTTCGTTTTCGTTTTCTTGATTTCTATTTTATTTTCGATTTCGTTTTGGTTTTCGATTTCGGTGTCAATGTCGTTTTCAATTTGTTTTGGTTTTTGTTTTTGTTTTCGATTTTGTTTTGAATTTCGATTTCGATTTCGTTATCTATTTCGTTTTCAGTTTCGATTTCGTTTTCGATATCGATTTCGCTTTCGATTTCGTTTCGTTTTCGATTTCGTTTTAGATATCGTTTTGGTTTTCGATTTCGATTTAGTTATCGTTTTCAATTTCGTTTTCGATATCGTTTTCGTTTTCGATTTCGTTTTCGATTTGGCTGTAAATTTTGTTTTCGACTTCGATTTCGATTTGGTTGTCAATTTCGATTTGGTTTTTGATTTCATTTTCGATTTCGATTTCGTTTTCGCTTTCGGTTTCGTGATCGATTTATTTCCGATTTCGTTTTCGATTTCGTCTTAGAATCGTTTTCGATTTCGTTTTCGGTTTCATTTTGGATTTCGACTTAGTTATCGTTTTCAATTTCGTTTTCGATATAGTTTTCGATATCGTTTTGGTATTCGTTTTCGATTTCGTTTTCGATTTGGTTGTAAATTTTGTTTTCGATTTCGTTTTCAATTTCGATTTCTATTTCGTTTCTGTTTTTGATTTCAATTTCGATTTCGTTTTTGTTTTCAATTTCGATTTCGATTTCGCTTTCGGTTTCGTGATCGATTTATTTCCGATTTCGTTTTCGATTTCGTCTTAGATATCGTTTTCGTTTTGGTATTCGTTTTCGATTTCCATTTCGATTTCGTTTTCGATTTCGCTTTCGATATTGTTTTCGTTTTCGATTTCATCTTCGATTTCGTTTTCGATTTCGTTTTCGTTTTTTTTTCGATTTCAATATCGATTTCAATTTACGTTTTCGATTATCGATTTCGATTTGGTTTTCGATATCGATATCCGATATGATATTCGAATATCGATGTCGTAATCGAATACGAATATCGAATAACGTAATCGAAATTCGAAAACGAAATCTGAAATCGATATCGAAATTCGAATATCGAAATCGATAACTCGAATTATCGAAATCGAATTAATCGAAATTCGACAATCAGATCGAAATTGACGAATAATCGAAAACGATATCGATAACGATTATCGATAACGAAATCGAAAACGAAATCGAATAATCGAAAACCAAATCGAAAACCAAAACGAAAACGAAATCGCAATCGAAATTGAAAACGAAATCGAAAACCGAAATCGAAAACGAAATCGAAAACGAAATCGAATATCGAAATCGAAAATCGATAGATCGAAATCGAAAACCAAAACGCATATCGAAAACGAAAACCGAAAACGAAGAATCGAAATCGAAAACGAAATCGAAAGCGAAATCGAAAATCGAAAACGAATATCGAAAACGAAATCGAAAATGAAACCGAAAACGAAATCGAAAGCCAAATCGAAAACGAAATCGAAATTTGGAACGATAACGAAATCGAAAACGAAAACAACAACCAAACCGAAATCGATAACGAAATTAATATCGAAAACGAAATCGAAAACGAAATCGAAAATGAAATCGAAATTGAAATCGAAAACGATAATTGGAATCGAAGACGAAAATGATACCGAAAACGAAAGCGAAAACCAAAACGAAAACGAAATCGCAATCGAAATTGAAAACGAAATCGAAAACCAAAACGAAAACGAAATCGAAAACGAAATCGAAACCAATCGAAATCGAAATTGAAATCGAAATACGAAAACTAAATCGAAAACGAAATTGAAATCGAAATCGAAAACTAAATCGAAAACCAACACGGAATCGAAAACAAATCGAAATCGAAATCGATAACGAAAACGAAATCGAAAACAAAATCGAGATCGGAAACGAGATCGAAACGCAATCGAAATCGAAAACGAAATCGAAATTAAAATCGTAAACGAAATCGAAAACGAAATTGAAATCGAAAACGAAAACGAAATCGAAAACGAAATCGATAATGAAATCGAAAACGAAGCGAAATCGAAAACCACAACGAAATCGAAAACAAATAAGAGATCGTCAAAGAGAACGAAACGCAATCGATATCGAAAACAAAATCGAGATCGGAAACGAGATCGAAACGCAATCGAAATCGAAAACAATATCGAAATCGAAATTGAAATCGAAATTGAAAACGAAAATGAAACCGAAATCGAAAATCAAAACGAAAACGAATTCGCAATCGAAATTGAAAACGAAATCGAAAACGAAATCGAAGACCAATTCGAAATCCATAACGACAACCTAAACCAAAACGAAATCGAAAACCATAACGAAATCGAAAACGAAATCGAAATCGAAAATGAAATCGAAAACGAAATCGTGAACGAAATCAAAAACGAAATCGAAATACGAAAACCAAATCGATATCAAAAACGAAATCGAAAACGATATCGAAACGAAATGAAACCGAAAACGAAATCGAAAACGATATCGAAAACGAAAACCACAACGATATCAAAAACATAAACGAAAATGAAATCGAAAATGAAATCGAAAACGAAATCAAAAACCAAATCGAAAACCATAACGAAAACCAAAGCGAAGTCGAAAACGAAATCGAAAACCATAACGAAATCGAAAAGAAAATCGTAACGAAATCGAAAATGAATCCGAAATTGAAATCGAAAACGAAATCGAAAACGAAATCGAAAACGAAATCGAAAACGAAATCGAAAATGATACCGAAATCGAAAACGAAATCGAAGACAAAATCGAAAACGAAATAACGAAAACGAAAACGAAATCGAAAACGAAATCGAAAACCAAAACGAAAACGATAATCGAAATCGAAATCGAAATCGAAATCGAAACCGAAAACGAAATCGAAAACAAAATCGAGATCGGAAACGAGATCGAAACGAAATCGAAATCGAAATCGAAATTGAAATCGAAATTGAAATCGAAAACGAAATCGAAATCGAAAACGAAATCGAAAACGAAATGGAAAACGAAATCGAAAACGAAATCGAAATCGAAATCGAAATCGAAAACGAAAACGAAATCGAAAACAAAATCGAAATCGAAAATGAAATCGAAATCGGAATCGAAAACGAAATCGAAAACCAAAATCGAAAACGAAATCGAAAACAAATCGAAATCGAAATCGATAACGAAAATCGAAAACCGAAAACGATATCGAAACCAAATCGAAAACGAAATCGAAATCGAAAACGAAAATGAAATCGAAAACGAAATCGAAAACGATATCGAAATCGAAACGAAATCGAAATATGAAAACGAAATCGAAATCGAAATCCAAAACGAAATCGAAAACGAAATCGAAAACGATATCGAAAACGAAATCGAAAACGAAATCGAAAACGAAATCGAAAACGAAACCAAAATCGAAATCAAAACGAAAATGAAATCGAAAACGAAATCGAAATCGAAAACTGAAAATCGAAATCGAAAACGATAATCGAAAACGAAATCGAAAACGATATCGAAAACGAAAACCGAAAACGAAATC